>CM050198.1:26657261-26679761 GCA_027475355.1 Coilia nasus
ATTGATTTGCAAAAAGTGAGTAGCTAAATTGAAAACTGTGTCAAGGCTCAGAATTAGTTTATGGCTTTGCTTATTTGATGTGGAGTTCAGTGAAATTTCAGTGAAATCGTTTGGAAATCCTGGGATGTAGAAAGGTTTTGTGTGTAAGCAATTACACTGTATGTAAAGAAAACTGTATTACTGCAATGCATCCTAAAAACACCACAAAGGCCACATTCACACACTGTATTCTCAGCACTGTGCCTTGCGCCGCTCAGCAGCTTTGCGGATCTCCTCCAGGATGCGTTCTCTGTTCATCCTCACATTCTCTGCAGCCAGGTCAGCCAGGTCATTGATCTTCTTTTGCTCTCTGTAGGGCGGCTGGAAGGTGGTGTATTTCTTCCTATTCTCTTTAATGGTGGCCTCATCTTTGGGGTCGACACAAGGAAAGAACAATGAAGACATGAACAAGAGAGGAGGAGTATGGTGGCATATGGAGTAGTAGGAGAAGAGGAATAAACATGGCAGTGAAAGTGGCATATGGAGCAGCAGTGAGAGGAAGGGAAAGGAGCAAATGCAGGAAGAGTAAAAAAAAGGAGAGATGAGAGAGATTCTAGGAGAGAGAGGAATACATGACAGTGACAGACTATGGAATAAGGAGAAGCAGCACATACAGACAGACAGACAGACAGACAGACAGACACATAGATATACAGTGGTCCCTTGTTATTCGCGGGAGTTACCGCGATAGGCGAAATCCGCGAAGTAGTCAGCTTTATTTTTTACAATTATTATAGATGTTTTAAGGCTGTAAAACCCCTCACTACACTTATACACTTTTCTCAGACAGGCAAAGTTCACACTTGCAAACATACAGCACTTCAGTCACACAGCTAGTGGTGGAAGATTTATGTAAATTTTACAAGCTGAGCGCATTCTGTGCTGTACAGGAGATTGCATCCACTAAATAAATTCGCGAAACAGCGAGGCCGCGAAAGGTGAACCACGATATAGCGAGGGACCACTGTATAGATAGATAGAAACAGTTATACAGCACTTACCCTTGCAGTTATCCATGTTGAAGAGCGGAATATGGATAACGGTGGGTTTGCCCTTCTCCTCAAAAACATGGAAGGACCTTGGGCGGTCTTCATTCATGTCATCCTCGTTTATTTGGGGAAAAGGCATCCCGCATGTGTCTGAATAACCATGGGCAACCTTCACTGTCTAAACACATCAGCAAACACATATTGGCAAAATTACAATTGGACTCAAAATACAATTATTAAGGAAGCACCACATTCCAATAGTTTCTATTCTATTGTCAATAGAAACATTTCCCAGTCAAAATAAGTGAAATATAGGGAAACTGTCAATGATCGAAAACGGGCACATATGGCACACAGCTCTGCACATGGAATATATATATATATATATATAATCGTAAATGTAGTCTGTGTGAGCGTGACATGCGGATTGTTTGCACAAAGCTTTTACTTCAGCAAACTGAAGTGTTCTTGTAAACTTTGACTTTGTCATTTATATATACATACAGTTGGTGAGCTCAATGGTGGCTGTCACCTGCTGCTCCTTTGCTAAGTTCCGTTCACACCAAGAACTATAACCATAACGACAACTATAACTGTAATGATTTTAGTGTCCACACTGAAGAAAGACATTTTAATGGCACAATTCTCATCACAAGAGTAAAAAATAAATGAATAAATAAAAAAAATAAAAATATGATGTCCTATAAATTCTAATGAATTGTAATGGGCTGGCAGTGTTTTTAAAGTTTATAAAAACAGTCTGAAAGTGATCCCAACCACATTATTCTGCCTGTCGTTGTCACTGATATGGGAACTGTGCCATTCACTTAAGTGTGTTAGTTCTTGTTGTGAACAGGGCTGTAAAATAAAATGTAAAAATGGTAAAATGGAGTAGAGCACTGTGCATCACTGTGGGCCATTAGCCATGCAGCATACCTCATTGCATTGCACATATCACTGATGTCTGGTCCTATGAGAATACTGCATACCTCATTGCACTGCACATATGACTGATGTTTGGGCCTATTACAATACTGCATACCTCATTGCATTGCACATATCACTGATGTCTGGGCCTATGAGAATACTGCATGCAACGGTTTTGGTGTTTTCTTTACCTCATAGGGATCTCCAGCGCTGAAGTCAAAGGACACGATGAGGTCGATGTCCCTTGTGTCAGTCAGCATGGACGGATACGGAGAGTTCAGGAAGAGCCCTGCATCTACCAGGTGCATGATCTTCTCCTTGCACATGTGCTCTGGGACTTTGGGGTCTGTGTATAAATGATTGACACCAGTACAGCAAGGACAGTTATGTTAATAGCAGTTTAGGTTTTGACACCTTTCCTCTGATATAAATCAGTGGGCAGAAAGACTGTTACCTTTGAAGTTGTGAAGGATATTGGCAGTTCTCCCAAAGTCCCAGTTATAGGCTAAACCCAAAACCTTTTTAAGGACCCAAAAGGCTAAAAAGAAAAGAAAACTTGTAAACTGAGTTATAATAGTCAGTGTTTGAATTTTTAGTGCTGCTTCAAAATCACATACAGTATATATAAGATATATAAGATTTTTTTTTCCATAGCGATTTCACACTCAGCGATACTTCATAGCAAAGACAACATCCCAGTAGTAGTAGTAGTAGTACAGTAATAGCAGTAGTAGTAGTAGTAATAGTAGTATCAGTAGTAGCAGTAGTAGTAGCAGTAGTAGTAGTAGTAGCAGTAGTAGTAGCAGTGGTAGTAATAGTAGTAGTCATTGTGGTAGTAGTAGTAGTAGTGGTGGTAGTAATAGCAGTAGTAGTAGTAGTAGTATAACAGTAGTAGTAGAAGTAGTAGTAGTAGTAGTGGTAGTAATAGTAGAAGTAATGATAGTAAAAGTAGTAGTAGTAGCAGTAGTAGTAATAGCAGTAGTAGTAATAGCAGCAGTAGTAGTAGTAGTAGTAGTAGTAAAAGCAATAGTAGTAGTAGCAGTAGTAATAGCAATAATATTAGCAATAATATTAGTAGTAACAGTAGTAGCAGTTGTTGTAGTAGTGGTAGTAATAGCAGTTGTAGTGGTAGTAGTGGTGGTAGTAGTAGTAGTAGTAGTAGTAATAACTAGATGTACCGCATAGCGCTACATGGTATGACCCCTGCAGTGTATTGAAATGTGGGAACTGTGGGCAATCGCCCATGGGGACCCAGGTTCGAATCCGGTCTGCGGTCATTTCCCAACCCTACCCCCATCTCTCTCCCACTTACTTCCTGTCACCATCTTCACTGTCCTGTCTTAATAAAGCGATAAAAAGGCCAAAAAAAAGTGGGAACTGTTGGTATGATGAATGTGTGGTAGAGCAGTGTTGTGAGGTGAGAAATTGTGTGGAAATGATTTCCTGGAAGTGGGCATGGATGAATGACATTGTGTGTGTTTGTGTAGTGTGTAGGAGTGATTTGTGAAAGAAATAGGCAAAATGAGATTTTGTACAATTACAGCGCCCCATATGGGCCAAATTTTATGGCATGTGCTGTGCTTTTAGAGGTCTTTGTGCTGATCGTGCATGACGTATTTTGTGCAGTTCCCACCTTCTCGGTCCAAGATATTGGCAACTTAAAATCCCAGTTTTTGCATTTACCCATATCACTAGGTGGCGCTATGCTTCACGTGAGTGTTTATGGGCTGTGTCAATACGTAACACCCGTAACACCTGTAACACCAACATACTAACATAAAATCGTTGTCTTGGGCAAAATTGTTGACTTATTTAACAAAAACTGTTTTTCGACACCTAGCTTCGACGATTTGAAGAATTTTAGGCTACGTGGTAAATGTTTATTGACATGTAACTTCGAAACGGTTTATTTTAAGATAAATCCTTTGATAAGTTTTTGTCAGCATTGTGTGTAGATGACATATACCAAATTTGGTGAGATTCACATTAACGGCCTATGACGAGTTTGTTTGGATTCGTTTTCGCAGTGTTGAAATTTCACGGAAATTGTTTTCATTGGAAGTGGGCGTTGACCAGTGTTTTCAATGGGTGAGGGTTAATAGATTTCACAATAAAAAAAATTACTTGTAAACATTAGCATTCTCTAGATAATAGGCAAAATGACATTTTGTACAATTACAGTGCCCCCTATGGACCAAATTTTATGGAATGTTCTGTGCTTTTAGAGGTCTTTGTGCTGATCGGGCATGACGTATTTTGTGCAGTTCCCACCTTCTCGGTCCAAGATATTGTCAACTCAATATCCCAGTTTTTGCATTGACCCATATCACTAGGTGGCACTATGCTTCAAGTGAGTGTTTATGGGCTGGGTTGATACGCCTCTGTAACACCTACATATCACAGAAATGTCATGTTTTTGGGTGAAATGTTCATTGAGTTATTCAACAAAAACTTTTGGGCATCTTGAGGGTCAAAAGCTTCTAGTCACTCAAAAAGTTGTAGGGCTACATGACTACAAAGA
Organism: Coilia nasus; assembly: GCA_027475355.1. Lineage (NCBI taxonomy): Eukaryota > Metazoa > Chordata > Actinopteri > Clupeiformes > Engraulidae > Coilia > Coilia nasus. The sequence continues at coordinate 26,661,738 of CM050198.1, forward strand.
TGTCCCCCAGACTTCCAGTGTCCCAGCAATCGTTGACAAAAAATCGGGGGGAAGGGAAAAAAGTCGCAGCAACACTAAAATGACCACTTTAGCGGCGGTCACGATAACAGTAGTAGTAGTAGTAGTAGTAGTAGTAGTAGTAGTAGTTGTTGTTGTAGTAGTGGTAGTGGTGTAGCCTGGTAAACCATCCCCTTGTACTTCATTTCATTTTGTACAGAGGGTCTGGACCGGAATCTCTTGACGGTCATTTAGTCGACCCCAGCAAGACCGATCCAATATGCGAACAGAGGGTGTGTTCGTTAGCGGTGACGTTGACCTTGTGTGCTACATTTGAATTGTAGTGGGCTAATTGCATACGTGACGACCAGGCGTTAGCGATTGGGTAAAGGCAGAGGCATTTTTTTTTAACTAAATCAGAGTCCACACCTCCAACAAATCGTTTCTGACGGTGTCTGTTCCAGACCTGCTGTACAAAATGAAATGAAGTACAAGGGGCTTGTTTACCAGGCTAGGTCTGGACCAGACACTGTCAAAGACGATTTCTTCCTGGAGGTGTGGACTCAATTTCTTCCTGGAGGTGTGGACCAAATCGCTAACGCCTGGTCGGCATGTATGCAATTAGCCTACCTACGCACTACAATTCAAATGTAGCACACAAGGTCAACGTCACCGCTAATGAACACACCCTCTCTTCGCTGATTGGATCGGTCTTGCTGGGGCCGACTAAATGACCCTCAAGAGACTCCGGTCCAGACCCTCTGTACGAAATGAAATGAAGTACGAGGGGCGGGGTTACCAGGCTAGTAATAGTGGTGGTCATGTTGATGAAAAGGTCTTAATGACTTACGCATTAAAACAGTAACACTTACCATCATTTACGGGGTTATTTAATATCCTCATGCCCTGGCTCTGCTGCTCTAGTGATTCATTGAGTTCTTGAAATATTATTGTGATTTGTTGCTTTTTCTCCTCGTCTGTCATTTTTGTCCAGATGTTACAATCCAACTCAAGCAAGGTGGAGCTGTGTAACCCAGGGTAACCTATACAGAGCAATAGAGCAAAGTGTTAGTTCCCATTTTATTGCGGACATGCAGTGTAGTTTTTTAATAACCACACTATTTTGTCACGTTATCAGTCTTGATTGGTGAGTGAGCATAAGACTCAGACTAAGATAAGAATCAGACACAGTCTGCCAGCGCCCTCTTGTGGTGTAAGAGGAAAAATTATACTCACATGTCAAGTAGTCAAAACACAGTTCTTACAGAAAGACTGGAAGGGTAGATTTATTTGTTCATGGCTCTTAATGTATAAATGAAAGTAATTTACACTGAACAAAAAATAAGCAACTTTTTGCCCCATGCTGTGACAGATGATTCTCTACTCAAGTTGACAAATGTAATAAATCCAGTTGTCCTACCGTCAAGTTCAGATTTCAGTTCTTCCAACACTATGTAACTGCCCTCCATGTCATTAAAGCGTTCCAGCAACTTAAATGACAACATCACAATCTCCTGCAGACCTGTAAATAAAAAAAAATGATTCAAATGAAATACAGGCATGTCCCGCGTGAGTCATCCTCAGAAGTCATCTGATTGGACCTTGTCTGTGGTGCTGTATGAAGTGAGAACATGTTGGAGGTAAGTGTAAGACAGCACGATACCTTGCTTTGATGTACTCCTGGAATGCATCCCTGTCAGACAGAAGCAGTGCCCTTATTACATGAATTGGCTGCACTCGTGGTCTTAAGAGTAAGAAAGTGCTTTGAGGCAAACGTTACACTATGAATTTGTAGTAACAGTCTAATGGGAGACAATAGAAGGCATGATAAAAATGTCTACAGTAATTACCTAGTACTGTATAAGCATACAAGCACAGGAGAAGCTGAATAGCATAATTATTAATTATAAATACATAATATATTATATTAATTATACTTACAAGGCAGGTGTGAATAGAGCCACTCCTTAATGGTGTTAATGATGTATTGAGCATCCCCAAAAGCACTTCCACAAATCCCTACAACAGAACAGATCCATCATATATATATGCGTGCATGCGCATGTGTGTGTGTGCGAGTGTGTCGGTGCATGTGTGTGTGTGTGTGTGTGTGTGTGTGTGATGAGTGAATTAAGTATATGCACACAAACACCTTGCAACTGCACCATGTCCACGGGCATCCTATTCTGCTGATTCACTTGTCCTCCATCGAAGTCCTGCCTCAGCAGGGAAGTTTTGACAAAAGCTCCAGGATGTGTAAACCCAACCTCATGGGGACTCAACTCAAACCACAGCTCTGCAGAGGAAGTGTCGGTTAGATATTCTCACATCGAGTTTAAACAAGCACTTTAAACCAACACTAAGTAGTCTTTGGACGACCTACAGGTTGGAAGCGGAATTGTCTCTCACTTAGACTACAGAGAGACGGTCCGCTCCTCCAAACTTAGTGTAGTTAAAGCCAATGTTGATGGTATTTGAGTAAAAATAACAATCTTGTAAATAACATTTTAATGTTGCAACATTTTTATTATTATTTCAAATACCTTTTGTTTTTATGATTGTGTGTCAAGTCAGTTAGACTTGAAAAGGGGGACTGATGGTATTTGAGTAATAATAATATAAAATAATAGCATTTTAATGTTGAAACATTTTTATTATTATTTCAAATCCCTTGGTTGGTTTTGGAACTCTTGTATTAGGATCAAAAGCTTTGTATGTGTCTCTGGCTGAGCTAGGAGGTGTGAACAACTGGCTTCCTTAACCATTCTGAATAACCGTCCCTGTCTGGTGGATTAACATACAGACAATTTGGCACCTTTTCTTATCTGATTAGGAAGACACTGTATACTAGACTAGAGTACTTAACAAAAGACCATTGCATATGCATTTTGGGGTGTAACTTGGGTGCAGCCATTGGCAGTCTACAGACATTTAAGGTCAGAAAAACCACTGTTAGCTAGTCTTGTCGTGTCTGTCATCGTCCTGTGTGTGTGTGTGTGTGTGTGTGTGTGTCTGTCTGTCTGTGATGTCCTTATTGTTAAGAATAAACCTCTACTTGATTCCCAACCACTAGGCTGACTGAGTCTCCAAATTTATTAAAATTACTTTTAATGTACAGTAGGGTGGCAAAGCAAAATCAGAAGTGCCTTTCTCCCAATTACAAGTTGATGAACCACTGAAACAATTTTGGAAACATTATTTTAAAGTTGGAAAAAAAAAAACGTAGTGTTGCTTTAAAATGAAAATATTAAAATTTTTAAAATGATTGGAACTATTTGATACTTCGTAGTTCAAGGTGTCAAGGTATGCATTCATATTTTCTTTTTTGCTAATATGTTGCAGTTCTGTACATTATGATACCAAAGTACTCTTCAAAGAATTATGATCTCAAATGTATTTTTGAATGCAATTAGGAAAAGGTGTCATTTATAGGTGTAATTCTAAATAATTCGATGCTCACTATTTCCTAATATTGCTTCTCTAAGGGTTAATGTGTTAAGCATTGTACTAAAAGCAGTGTTTGTTTAGTTTTGTAATTCACCTTCCTTTTCGTTGTCCAGTAAGACCCTCTCCACGGCGCTGTAGAGTGGGTACGGATTGGCACCGTCTCCTTGGTCTTCCTCTGCCAGGGTCCTTGTCTCCAACTGATGCATTAGAAACAAATACAGTTGGTCAGTCTGCCTGCCTGCCTGTCTCTATGTAGTTAAAACAGGGTTTTTGTTACAGCACTGGCACTGCAACTAGCACTGAAAATATAATTTTGTTGTAATTATCTTAACAATGTAAAAAAATCTAAAATGGAACAAAATTATTTGTTCAAAGTTATTCTTTCTTATATTGCGTTACCTTGAATAAACAAGGTCAAGTTCGAGAGTTTATTGTCAAGAAAAACTGGTTTCTCTGTAGGCTTAATGAAATTCCAGGCTCTATAAATCACAGTTGTCCTAACACCTAAAAAACTAAATCTAAGAGTAAACTAAAACAATCCAAATCTCAAAATAAAAGCCTAAACTAAAACTATGAATGCACTTGTTAGACTAACAAAAACTAAACTGAAACTAACAAATTAACTTAAAAACAGAAACATGTAATATTGAAGAAAAACTATAATAACTCTGATGCATAATAAAAGTGCATTCTTTTGCTGTGAAATCAATATTATTGAGAAACAGCCTAGGAAAAGAGTCTGAGGAAAAGAGTCTCATCTTCTAAAGGCTAATTTGTAGTCTGGGTGACAAGTGTAGCTCGACAAAATATAAACAAAATGCAGCACTACGGGTTTTAAATAATTCTGCACCACCGCTAAAACAAAAAACAAAACAAAAAACCATGCATAATAAAATAAAATCAAATTAAAATAAAATACTATAAAATTATAACGTTTCCTCAAACCCACTTCTTCAAACAGGATGAACTCATGTTGTGCTTGACCGAGACAGCACTTTAGAATGCAGAACTTTGAGTTGCTATCTAATCAAGAGTATGCAACAATGTGTGAATTTTTAATGTGCGCAACAAGCTCTGTAACACCCTAACAGAAAGGAAATGTCTCTTTTACGTCAAGCGACGCTTGTCGCCTGGACTAGAGCTGTAATCGGGCCTTAAAAGTTAAGCCTGATAGAATTCGACCCGAACCCGACCTGGACCCAGACCTTGACAGTTTTCTCAAGCCTGAACCCGTTTGTAGCCCGACATATTCAAATATGCGCATGCATACAGATCTTTTGCATTTTTTTCAAGAATGAGACATTTATACATTTTAACATCATGTATTATGACAAACGTGAAAAGTTGAAACAAACATGTAAGTTGGAACAAATAAATTACATAATTGCAAGAGGCTAGCCTCCTTTTCACCTCGGCAGCATCCATTTTTGCATCTGTCTCGAGCTCATCGCAACTAATCACCTGACCTTTCAGTTATCGCGCACCTGTCCCGCACGCCCAAACTCGGCCCGAGCCCGTGTGAAATGCTAGAAACTAAGCCCAAACCTGACCGCACCCGTCGGGTCCCGTCGGGTCCCGTGGGGTCCCGTCGGGCTCGGGCAAAGATCTTGAGCTCCAGCCTGGGCTGTAAATTGGCCTTAAGCACTTACGAGTACACGCTTGAAGTAGGCACACACCACCACACCCCAGAAATCGGTGAGGGAAAGATCTCCTTCCGCGTCTCTCCGTCTGAGCCACTGCACACACTCGGAAAACGAGCTGCTCTTTCCCTCAGACATGCTCTGGAGGGCCCCTCTGACCACACTGGGGGCATTTTTCGACCATTGGGCATCATCGTACAGCGATGCCATAGCCCTGTGTGACATCAAACGAAAAATTAGAACCTGATCTATGCAGACATTGCAATCATTACATTCATTACGTTAAACTACACGTAGCAGACGCTTTTATACAAAGCGACTTGCAAAGGGAGGACACAACAAGCTACTGTAGCAGAGGTGTACAGGAACACAAATTAAACAAAGGCATGGCAAAGTTAATGTAGCCTAGGGTGCACACAAGGAGGGAACACAGAAGGAGAATGATGTGCCTTAAGTAAGTTTCCCGGAGCAGAGACACTTCAGACATCCACACACACACACACACACACACACACACACACACACACACACACACACACACACACACACACACACACACACACACACACACACACACACACAAGGAGATATATGTGCCTTAAGTAAGTTTCCCGGAGCAGAGACACTTCAGACATCCACACACACACACACACACACACACACACACACACACACACACACACACACACACACACACACACACACACACACACACACACACACAAGAAGATATATGTGCCTTAAGTAAGTTTTCCGGAGCAGGGACACTTCAGACATCCACCCACACACACACACACACACACACACACACACACACACAAGAAGATATATGTGCCTTAAGTAAGTTTCCCGGAGCAGGGACACTTCAGACACAGAGCCCCCTACTACACACACACTCCATCACACAACAGATGGTGACGTATGCAGGAGGGGTGAGGGGGTGAAAAACTACTGTGATTGATTAGTAAGACTTGTACTAAGTAGGTACTGTGATTGATTAGTAAGACTTGGACTAAGTAGGTGACTTGGTTACTGCGAGCAACTGACCATGTGGTTCCAGACACCCCAGCCAGGTACAGGAAGCTGTCCAGAAGATTGTCCTCTCCCAGCTGCCGTAGGACCCCCAGAAGGGCAATCTGGGCCCTCTGACCTCCACCAGAGCCCAGCAGTGCCACCCGGGGAGGATCGTTCTGTGAACAAATGTGATTTTGTTTCAGCCATTAATAAATGTGTCCTCACAGTCATTCATTTAGTTATCTGTGCAACATTTGAGCCCATATGACATTTTTGCATGCACAAATACCAGAAATATACTTTTCCATCCTTCTCAAATGAATAAAGTTCACAAATAATTGCAAAAACAGATATATGGATTAATAAGGGCAACTCACATCTCTGCAGTCAATGTCATGACTGCTTAGCCAGCCTTTTACTATTTGAAGCCTCTTCTGAATGTAGTCTTTCTCCCCATTACAGAGGTCAGTTCTACAAGGAGGGTGGTTTGTGTCAGACTAAAAGATCATACTCAGCACATTGACACAGAAGGACAGGCAGTACAATTTCACAGCAAAAGACAACTGCAGAAAATCTCCACCATCAGCTAATGCCATAGACAGTCTAAATGAATGTGCACCATCAAACACAGTGTCTGCACTGATGGGCTGACGAGTCTCGGGCAAGGCAGGCTATGCTGGCTATGCATATAGACATGCAGTTTCACCTTAACAATAAGCAAGAAAACAGTGATTGTAATACAGTGATACCTTGAGATAGTATGAGTAGCTTAACATACGAGTTTTTTGAGATGCAAGCGGTAGCTTTTTAATTGGACATGTGAGTTCATTTCTGAGATACGAGTCATATTTCAGGAAGCTGCCACTAGTAGGCGTAAGGCATCAGTACAACGAGCTTCTCTTTCTTTCTCGCGTGTTACCTGTACAGTAAAGACGTATCTCTTTCATTGTCCTTGTTTGTGCATAATTTTCACAGTTTCTAATTACACTAAACATTTTTTGACATACGAGCTGATTGACATACGAGCTCGGTTACGGAACGAATTAAACTCGTATCTCAAGGTATTACTGTATTAGAATGATTTCTGTCTTTCTGTGCATGTTTGTGCCTTCGCTATGGTAGTCACTCTTTGTAAAGCAGTTTGCTTGACTTTTTGGTCTGTTGCTTCATAGGTAAGTGGCATGTGAAATTTTAATTCTGGCCCGTAGGGGGAGCCTCGTATCATATACTATCGCTTTAAACCAAATTGGTCAGGAATAGCTCTGATCGCTGATCTGTCTTTTATCATGTTTAATTAATTTTGTTGGATTGGAATTTTGGTTTGTTTTTATTATGACCATTTATGTGCTGAAAACAGTGTCATACTGAAAAGTCATATAGATTGTTCCTTATAAGTGTGTTTGAACATACCTTATGACCACATCCATGTCTGAAGAACTGCTAGAAGAAGAAAAGTGATCAGCTTATCAAAACTGTTAAACTATCAGGGATCAGTGACAAAAAAAAAAACCCTCTGAGTATGTCTCCCTAAGCTATGCACATGCCTGTCTCCACATAGACTATGAGGGAAACATAATGTTTTTATTGTATATCAGAAGTTTACTGTGTATTTTGCTTGGTTGTAATGTGGAGTTTTATATTGCTGTATGGCCCTTTGAATAAAACCATCTGCTAAATACTATAACACTAACAGTAACAGTAGCCTACTTCAAATAATAATACAAAATATATATAGCCTATATGTTCTCATTTCCCAAACTAAATAAGGGCATCACCGATCCATACTCTCTTAGGGAACTAGCAGCAAAACACAGGTATCAAAAATGTGAGTGTAATTTGGTAATGTCAATGAAAGCTTCAGTCCAACCTATAGTTTCAAGAACCACAATGGAAAAAAGCCTGAGGGCTTTTGTGTTATCCTGACTTTCCTTTAAATGGATGGTGTGGTCTGTAACAGAGCTGTATCATGTTGTTTTAAAATGGAATTGGTCGATATAAAATCATTCAATCAATCAATCAATCAATCAACCCTTATGGCAGACTTTGCTTACCACCGACTGTCCCTTTGCAACATTACTACAGAAACTAACTAGTTATAGCAGTCTGTTGCTTGCAAAAGCTTTTTTTTATCCACAGTGTATGAAACTGGTGTCACTCACACTCACCTTTCGTAGAAGACAATTCGAAGTCTTCAAGAGAAAGTCAAAGTGTCTTGTCAGATGTGCAATGTCAGATACTGACAAACGGTTAATGGCAAGCTGAGCTGTGCTGAGATTTTATACCCCAAAGACGCCCACAGAGGTGCAAGCTGGTTCTAGTCCTGATTCAAAAGCAGATACATTCCTTGCAGTTGGCAAGGTGTTTGTGGTTGTGGCTGGGCGAAAAGCCAGGTGTTATGTTGCAAGATGTGTCATTTATTTTCCCATGGTTGTGCTCTCCTGGCCATGTCCATGTTCTTTTCTGGGGCAACTAACTTCAGGATCAATTAGGCTTATTTATTAATTACCATACATAACACAGCCAGTGCCAATTAATTAATTTTACTGTGTATTTTTGACACACATTACCATGTCCACCATATAAAGAACAATACTTCAAGTTTCTTTTTTCCAAAACAGGAACAAAATTCTTGTCTGATGTCATCAAACACATACAGCACTTGTCATGTGTGTGTTTATCTGGGAAAATGTGAAGTGTTTGTGCACACGAAAAATAAAATGCATTATGACTTAGTATAGTAGTTGTAAAATCACCCTACACACACACACACACACACACACACACACACACACACACACACACACACACACACACACCCGTACAGATATTCCAATGAAATTCTGCAACAAATGGGTGTGCCTAGTGAGGTATTTACCACCCCCACCCCCCCAACCTCCACCCACCCACACACACACTCTCTGTCTCTCTCTCTCTCTCTCTCTCTCTTTCTTTCTTTCTACCTCTCTCTCTCTGTGTCTCTCTCTCTACCTCTGTCTGTCTATCTAGCTGTCTCTCTCTCACACACACAGTTTCTGTCTGTCTGTCTGTCTGTTTCTCTCTCTCTCTGTGGCACATTCCATTGTTGTTGCATTAACCAAGTACACATATGTTTTGCCGCATTACATACAGTAGATATAAAACTGAGCTGATGTTGTAGTTTTTAAGTCATGAGAACCAACAGGATATAACCTGACAGATGTGGCACGGTCTGTATGGTAGGGATATGCGATGCGGTATGTGCTCTGTGTGGCTGGCTGCAAACCCAAATATTTCATTTACATCCCTTGAGGTCATGATACATGAGCAACATTTTGAACTGTATTTCCAAGCAATACCATGTATTCCACCACCGCCCAACTCAACTCCCTCACTCCACCTGAACCCACCCCCCCCCCCCCACCCCCACCCCCACACACACACACACACTTTTGCCTCCCCTCACTCACCTACCCACCCACCTCCCCCCACACACTCATATGGCCCTCCCATTTATTTCTGTCATTAATGTCCCTCATTTATTTCATCCTATCAACAGGTTTACATTACTGTCCAGCCTCTGTAGCTATTGTTGGTGTTTCGTTAGTGTCTATTGTATCATGAAAAACGAATAAAAAAAGACATATTTCAGCAGACAACAGACAACCTCAGGAGCATTCTCCCTTCCGCCACTAGCCCCGTGTCTGTAAGTCAGTTGGATGTATTTCTGTAAAGATGAAAGAGGTGTGGCACATCCAAAAATACATGATCACAGGTGCTAGACAAGCGTAGCAAGTACTTCACAACAGGTAGTCTGCACACTGCAGTGCTTCATAAAAAAAGGCAACCTTTCGATTCCATCAGATATTCATCAGGCATTGAAAGGCATGTATTCTACAGCTCTGGAAAAAATTAAGAGACCACTGCAAATTTTCCTAAAACCAGCATCTGTATACTGTATGTATGACAGCCATTCCTTTCTGGTGTCAGTTGAACTTGGAATTTGGGAGAAATCAGTAGTTTACAGAATAAAACCAAAATGTTCACTTTACTCACACAAATACCTATAAACACTTCAATCAGAGAAACTGATCATTTTACAATGGTCTTAATTTTTTTTTCCGGGGCTGTAAGTCACTTGGACGCAAATACTACATGACAGAGACACTATAGCCAGTTGCTCAACAGCGTGGCTTATGTGTGTTTTATTAATGCATCCTAAAACACCACAAAGGCCATATTCAAACACTGTATTCTCAGCACTTTGCCTTGCGCCGCTCAGCAGCTTTGGCGATCTCCTCCAGGATGCGTTCTCTGTTCATCCTCACATTCTCTGCAGCCAGGTGGGCCAGGTGCTCAATCTTCTTTGGGTCTCTGTAGGGCGGCTGGAAGGTGGTGTACTCATCCTGTTCCTTTTTGATGGTGGCCTTATCTTTGGGGTCGACATAAGGAAAGGTTACAACAGAAGAACAATAAAGACATGAACAAGAGAGGAGGAGTATGGTGGCGTACGGAGTAGTAAGAGAAGAGGAATAAACATGGCAGTGAAAGTGGCATATGGAGTAGCAGTGAGAGGAAGGGAAAGGAGCAAATGTAGGAAGAGTAAAAAAAAAGGGAGAGATGAGAGGGAATCTAAGAGACAGAGGACTACATATAAAAGAGTATGAAATAAAGAGAGCAGTAGCAGATCTATCTATCTATCTATCTATCTATCTATCTATCTATCTATCTATCTATCTATCTATCTATCTGTCTATCTGTCTATCTATCTATCTATCTATCTATCTATCTATCTATCTATCTATCTATCTATCTATCTATCTATCTATCTATCTATCTATCTATCCATCCATCCATCCATCCATCAATCCATCCATCCATCCATCCATCCATCCATCCATCCATCCATCCATCCATCCATCGATAGATAGATAGAAGCAAAAAACAGACAGTTACACAGCACCCACCCTTGCAGTTATCCATGTTGAAGAGCGGAATATGGATAACAGTGGGTTTGCCCCTCTCCTCAAAAACATAGAAGGACCCTGGGCAGTCCTTATCCAAAGACTCCACGTCAATTGCTGGGAATGGCCTATGGATCTTAGCTGCATAATCACCGGCAACCTTTAACGTCTGAACATAACATCAGCATACCATGAACATTTTAGCAGCATTTGCTAAAAATAGAAATTATGAAGAAGAGGAAAATTATTTTCAGTGCATTACAGAGGTATTATTCCTTAGTGCTGTTTATGCAAAGATTGTATCACAAATCATTTTAAGGGCCATTTCATGGGACCTTTTGCTAATTAGGAACACACTTTAAATCATGCAAATTTATTTTGAGTTATTCAATCTTTTTTTTAAGAAAGGCAAAAAACAGTAAAAATTTGACATATCAGAAAATTGGACTGCAGTACTATGAACCCTTAATTGTTCATATAGCATAGTAACGCCTTATCTCCATGGTTACCCCAAATGCTTGCTTCCATTGGAATGCTACATGTGGCTGTTTTGTACCTCGAAGGGGCTATTCTCAGAGAAGTCAAAGGACACGATGAGGTCGATGTCCCTTGCGTCAGTCAGCATGGGCGGATAGGGAGAGTTCAGGAAGAGCCCTGCATCTATCAGGTGCATGATCTTCTCCTTGCACATGTGCTCTGGGACTTTGGGGTCTGCAAATTATCACCGACACAGCAAGGGCACCTGCTGACAATGGTTTGTACTGTATGAAAGCGTTACTTTGAAAAATAAACCAGGGTGCAGAACTGTTACCTTGGAAGTGGTAGAGGAAATTCCCCATGTTTCCAAATTGCCATTTCTTAAGTAATGGCCAGATGTGTTTGAAGATCCACCACACTGACAAAACATTCAAGGTCATCATTCACTGAATTTACATACTTAACATTTATTTTCAAAAGTACTGCACCAACATTTCATTGTTACTACAAAAAAATGAAAATAAAAAAAAACGTTTTAATGAATGGATTTCATACCCAAAGAAATACTTTAATCACAAAGTTTTGTTTACTTTCATTCTCTTATTTCTTTCACTTGATGTATAACAAAGGTTGTTTCTGCCTGACGTAACATTTAAATGGCAAGTCTTACCATTAGTTAGTGTTTTAATGAATTTGATCTGCCCTTGGGCCCACTCTTCTGAAGAAGCTATCAGTTCTTCCAAGATCTTTAGCATTTGCTCATTTCTCTCCTCCTCTGTCATGTCTGTCCAGATCTGATGGTCCACCTCAAGCAATGTGGGGCTGAATGCTCCATAGTCATCTAGAGGGCAGCAGAGTATTGAGTTAGTCCCCCACATAGGATTACTACAACAGCTTTTGGATAGAGGTAACTGACAGTGTGTTTTATTTTGACATCTGCTTGCAGATACACCCCCCTAAGATGTTTTATTTAGTATATCACTAGTATATCAGTATGTTGTTAAATTAAAAGAGGAAGGCTGTCTATCTCCTCTGTATAGTGGTCTAAAAAACACACAAGAAAGAGATTCTGGTAGGGTCAATTCTGTTTTTACTCAATTCTGTTTTAAAGTCTGAGGATTTTTTTTCCTGACTGCCATTGTATTTGTGTTGGTGGTATTTCATTGCTTCGTGGTCATTCTTAGTTGAATTAAAGTTGACTTAAACCAAAGGAGGAACTTTGCGGATTACGGATTATGCCTTACTCAAGTTTCCCCAGGCATACCAATGTAGAATATACAAAATCCAGTCGTCTTACCCCCAAGGTGAGATTTCAACTTCTCCAACGCGTTAGGGCTGCCCTCCATGTCATTAAAGCAGTCCAACAACTCAAAGAGTGACATCTCAGTTTCAGAGACCCCTTTCACTGAAAAATATGTTTATATACTATGTAAGTGCTATATCATATGATTCAAGGAGCTGAGTAACATTATGGGAATAGTTATACTGTACACACAAGGCCAAAAGGAGCGAATCCAGTCTTTGATGCAGTTCCAGATGTAGTCCTTAATTGCTTTATCAGATCCACAAACACCTCCACAAATCCCTGCAAATATAAACCTATTATACCATAAGACAACATATGTATGTGCATGCATACACGTGGAATGAGTGGAAAAAAAGTAAAATGTACAAAAAATACCTTGTAACTTACATTTATTGGTAAACATTATTTGCTTGCATGTAGAGTTAGAAGTTGGCTCTGGTCTAGGCACAGTCTGGCAGTAGTAGTTATTTGACTATATAGTAATCAACAGTCAATGGGAGGTTCCCACTAAGATATGTGTGTGTGTGTGTGTGTGTGTGAGAGAAATGATTAAAACCTTGTAACTGCACCATGTCCATTGGCCTTCTCTTTTTCTGCTGCTTCACGTGCCCTGCATCAAAGTCCTGCTTCAGCAGGGAAGTCTTGACAAAAGCTCCAGGCTGTGTGAACCCAGCCTCATGGGGACTCAACTCAAACCACAGCTCTGCAGATAAAGTGCTGTTTTGTTAAACACACAAACATTGTTTCTTTGGCAAACATTTGGAAAATAACTCATTGAGTTCTTTAAACTGACTGAATGACCATGACCACAAGACATCATGGTGTGCACGTACGCTTCATTTGGATGACGCGTACAGACAATTTGTCCGATCTGGGTATGATCTCTATTTCTTAATGTACTCCTGCATAGTATAATACTGAAATGGCTGCTAGATATATCTCCCAAAAAGGTAAATATGTGCAAAAAGTAATAATAAAAAAGCTACCTTTGCTTTTATTGTGAAACATTTCCCTGTCTACGGCGCTGTAGAGTGGGTACGGATTGGCACCATCTCCGTCTCTTTTGCCCTCCTCCGCCAGGGTCCGAGTCTCTAGCTGATGCATCAAAAACAAATACAGTCCATTTTTCTCTATCTAGTCAAGAAATGTGCATAATGCATTCAGTCATTCCATGTGTCTAAATGATACCATTTAATCATCTAAGCACTCACTGGTACTCCCTTGATGTAGGACACCACCACGCCCCACAAATCAGCGAGGGACAGATCGCCTTCCTCGTCTCTCTGTTTGAGCCACTGGATCCCCTCAGAGAGCGTCACCCCCTTTCCCTCAGACATGCTCCGTAAGACCCCGCTGGTGGAGTCAGCCGGGTTTTTTGACCAATGGAGGTCATTGTACAGCGAGGCCATGGCCCTGAGTGGCATTAAACAAAGTCATTCAGATACATTGTTATGAATGTCAACATGAACCCACGTAGAGGGGGTGTGCCTAATTTATTTTTTTTAAAGCTGCCGTCAGCAGGCTTTCAAAAGCATTTTTTAAACATATTTGCTGGAAGTGTCACAATTTTCTGACAGGGGTACATGAAATAGGCAGTTTAGGAACACATAAAACTTCTTTTAACTCAACCTACAGCCCTTCATCGGAATTGCACACTCTTTCAGACAAATCCATACGAGGAGAAAGAAAAAAAACAACACAAAGGACCGAAAGGTGACACTGAAGTAAGAAGTAAGTACTCACAGGCTGAAAGCTACTCACCATGTGGATCCAGACACCCCAGCCAGGTACAGGAAACTGTCTAGAAGATTGTCCTCCCCCAGCTGCCGTAGGACCCCCAGAAGGGCAGTCTGGGCCCTCTGACCTCCACCAGAGCCCAGCAGTGCCACACGAGGAGGATTGTTCTGAAATATAAAAAATCTGTGATTTTCTTTCATCCATACATGTATCCATTAGTGTAGTTAGTCAGTTGAACAATTCATTTTTGTACTTTGTAGGTTTAAGTTTAAAAATAATATTTGGTATAGTTCAACAATAACACCAAAACATACACTTACAGCAATGTACTTTTGTTTTTTATTGATGAGTTGTGGTGCAGGTTATTTAACCTAGTATCACTGATGGTGGACTTTACCACCTCTTCAATCAGCCTATCAGGTAGTTAAATAATGTCAATAAATGATGAAAGTACAGCTATATGGCTGAAAGGCACTTACAGGTTTGCAGTCGATGCCATGACTGTGCAGACAGCCTTCTACTATTTGAAACCTCTTATGGATGTAGTCTTTCTCCTCATCACAGAGGTCATGTCTGGAAGAAGGGTGTCATGTTACAGACATAGAGGTCATTCACTCCAACAAATCAGCAATATCTCACAGCACAGAATAGAGGACAGACAGGAAATAAAGTGTTTGAAACTCAAACTGTTCAATGAGCTACATCAGTGTCTACTGTTTACTATTATAGCCAAGCTGCTAACAAACGTAATTATTAATTAGTAATTATTTTATCATGTTTAAGGATACATCTCATCATCTGATGACACAGCTGCCTGTCCTTATCTTTAGCTCGTTTTTCCTCCGCTTCCTTTCTCCTTTTCCTACACTGAGCACCTCATAGCTCTTGTCCGTCTTCCATCGAGGTTAATTTGGCACTCCAGTATCAGAAACTACTGGAGTGATTTACTTAGCTAACTTATGGCATTAGTTGCAATATTAAATGCATGCCTAGACGCTGCAGCGACGGAGAAGGCCTGAATACCGAAGTGGATTTTAAGCAATATAGTAAAACGTGCTCCAGCATAACACCTCCTACCCTACCTTTGACACAATGCATCAGAGTTAAATGACATATTGAACATATATAGCTTCTTGGTGTAACTTACCTGATCACTACATCCATACCTCCAGAACAGCTGGAAGGAGAAAATGTTGACACTCCTTAAAACTAATTTTACAGTGTATATAGCCCTACTGCTACAGTACTGAGTGCAAAATTGTATTTTTTTATTTAGTTTTATGGTCACTGAAAACGTAGAATTCAGAATATCTTGTCTGCCTGGTCGATGTGTAAACGCAACTCCCTACACTTGGTGGCAAATGACATCTGCTCAGATCTTTTACTTACTCCAACCACTGGCACAGGCCGACTATCCGTTCTCATCTGAACCCTCTGCTACCCAAGAGCAGTTACATTACCTGTGGTATACAAAAATGTGTCAGATGCAAAGACTAGGCATTTGTACCTACCTGATAAATCTTCAGAGGGCACAATGTCAAAATATCTATTTCAGCTTATCAGATCAGCAGTGGCAGGCTGTGCTCAATGATTCATCACAAACACTGACCTGCCAATGTATACATCAACATGATAAGAAAAAAAGCAAGCTGATTGGTTCAGATTCAAACAATGGGCGTGTATGTTAGTATATACAATACAATTGGGAAATTTAGGGGGAAATGCAGCTATGGGAAATCCGCCTGGGACAGTCTCACCAAAATGCTGGTCAATGTGTGGTCTTTGTTTTGCGCGTCTAGGCAGGTTTCAGTTCTGTTTCACGTTATGCACCATCCAGGCTCGTCATTAACTTATGTAACCTACAGTATGGGGTGTTCAAGAAAGCCGCTTTAGTCACTTAAAGGTGTACTTCCATCATGTTTTCATTAATTTTGCGGTGTTCTCTAGTATTGATAATTGCCCTGTGCGCTGGTTTTGATGAAAAAAATGTTCTAGTGCTTCTGTTTCAGGCTGTTTTAGTTTGGTGGAGGGGGTGGGGCCGGGAGAACGACACGATTTCACCAGAGGCTGACACGCTCCCTGCAGCTTCCTTTGCCCCACAGTCAACTTGATAGCAGAGTGGGGAAAAGTCAACTTGACAGCGCTAAAACTGCACACAGAATGCCTTCGGGGATACAGCCTTATGTGTTTGATCCTGAATCCGAAGAGGAAAGAGAGATGGCACAAGCATACTCGCTTCCTGACCGTTTGTCAATGAACGTTTCAGAATGGTAATATTTGCATGACAAAACAGTGCAAGTGCCCGGCTAAATGCAGTTCAGTCATTTAACTAGCCTGCTAATCTTATGCGAGTCACAGGCTAACATCATTTAAAGCCCATTCGGTCAGTTTCTCTTATATGTATTTTCACGTCTGCGTCACACCGAAGGCCCTTTTCGCATTGGGTCGTTTTTCCAGCATATTGTAGAAAAACATTTTGGTATGCAGCATGCATATGCAACTCGGGGTGACCTATCATATTTCAAAAGAGCAAGTACTAAACGGTTTCTCGTGGAAGTACACCTTTAACTGGCTGTATTAATTAGGGCAGCTGTGGCCTATGGTTAGAGAGTTGGTTTTGGGATCAGCGGGTCACAGGTTTGAATCCCATTCCAGTAGGAAGAATGGGGGTGGGGGAGTAAACAACTTGTGACCTCCTGCACCATTATCCATGGCTAGTGCCCTTGAGCAAGGCATCTAGCCCCACATTGCTCCAGGAACTGTAACTGAAACCCCAAATAAATAAGTTGCTCTGGATAAGAGTGTCAGCTAAGTGGCTGTATTAACTAGGAGCAGGTTAACACCATAGTATAGTGGTGTCATGGATTTATTCTCCCAGTAAAACAAAGACATAAGGCTCTTCCATTAGGAGCTTTAGCAATTACTTCAGGTGAACTTATAGCTCTGGAAAAAAATTAAGAGACCACTGTAAAAATATTAGTTTCTCTTCCAGATTCCAAACTGAACTGACACTGGAAAGGAATAGCTGTCATACATGTGGAGATGCTGATTTTAGCAAAATTTGCAGTGGTATTTGCAAAGATCTGCTCTGTCCATAAATGACATATTTGGAATACCACCCACCCCCACCCTCTGCAAATCAGTTCAGGTGACCTTGGGTGTTTTGAAAGGTGCCATGTAACAAATAAAATGTATTATTGAAATGTATTATCAGTTCAGGTCATATTAGCTCTTGGGGAAGAGGGGAATGGGAGGAGATCACATGACCATGTCTCTCTCTCTCTCTCTCTCTCTCTCTCTCTCTCTCTCTCTCTCTCTCTCTCTCTCTCTCTCTCTCTCTCTCTCGCACACACACACACACATGCACAGACACACACACATATACACGCACACAACAGACATGTTCTGACAATTGCTGAAATGCTTGTTCTCAACACTTAACATACCGTTTATTTTTATTTATGTT
>CM050198.1:26684761-26727261 GCA_027475355.1 Coilia nasus
CCATGTTTCCCAAAATGCTCCTTAGCATTGATGAGTTCAGTCGGACGCCACATGTTATACCAGAACTTCAGGTGGGAGCATATTACCAAAGATTAGAAGGTTCGTTAAGAAGGTTCTTAACTGGGAAACCCGGCCAATGATGTTTTCTGAGTGGGTGGGGCTGCAGTTACTGAAGCCCTGTACATAACTGTAAGTTGCTCTGGATAAGAGCGTGAGCTAAGTGTAATGGAATGTAACGCTAGTAAATTTGTAGCGAATCCCACATGCTTTGTTACTGCTTGTTTACTCCATTTCAGGCAGAATGCTACTTCAACAACAGAGGCGTAGATAGCAAGCAAATAATACAGGCAACTGCTTGGGGACCCTAGGCCACTGAAGGGCTTCTAAGACCGTCGTCGCACAGTGAATGAGAACTGGGAAAACCTAAACTGCATGTATGGCGTGCCCCCTTGTGGCTGTTTTCCTGTACTGCAAAATTGATTGTGACATACATATTTTTATTTTTACTTGCTTGCTGCTTCTACAAGAACCATTCAGCAAGCTATTATGTAACATGTGCACACACTTTCTGTATAATTTACTGATGATGATGAATATGATAAGATGTCCACATGGCCTCTCTAAGCATGTTGAAGGTCAGGACATACTGTAATGGCACTCTAGTATAAATATATGTTAGCTCTTTACATACTGTACTATTTGCAGTTTTAATTTAATAAGAGGTTATGAAAAAAGTGATGTTTTCTGAGACATAGGCATAAATATAGAGAATATTCAAATATATAGAGAATATTAAAAAAAAATATTAGGGGAGAACATGAGCAAGAGCAAGTATGAGAGAGAGAGAGAGAAAGAGAGATACAGAGAGAGGGGGGGAGGTGGAGAGAGGGGGGAGCGAGAGAGAGAGGGAAGGACAGAGGGAGGGAAAAAGAGGGAGAAAAAGAGAGGGAGAAGAATAAAAGACATAGACAACAGACAAAGGGAAGGCTGTTGGCCCTTCCTCTCCCAGCCGTGTGCCGACCATTCCCAATGTGAGAAGATGACAGCGGAGGCTATATATATATCCCAGGTTTCTTTGGCACCGCAAACGAGATAAGCAGGGACTCGATGCTCGTTACAGCCCAACACAGCGCTCCTCTTGTCCCTCGCCCACTTCCCCTGCTCCCCACAGCGTCCGCATAGCAGCTCAGACAAACATCTGACAAATATACAGGCTACATATGTAATATGGGCCACCTCTTGCAGCAATTGCATTAAAGTCCTCGTCTGACTGGTGTTATTGTGTGTTGTTAACTCTGTGTTGTTTACGACAGCCCTGGCTGTGTCACTGACTAAGTGAATGGGTCCAGTCATGAGCAAGCTGCCTTGAGGAAGTTGCTAAAAACCACATGGTGTTGACATGTAGGCAAGGGACAAGGGCTGGAGAGGTGGTTGGGGGCAGCTGAACGGCAAACGTCAACTTGATGTTATATCAGATTTCTGCTAACACGCCTGGGAAGATTATTTTGTATTTTTTTACTGATTCCCCGCACACCGTGATTCAGACACAGCAAAAAGAACAGCCAAAAAGAAGCTCACTGCAACTCACATAGAAACTGGTGGGAAAAATGTTTTTTTTTTTCCCCATTTCATGATGGGGTGGATTTGAGGACATGACAGCTCGGGAGGCCTTGGGATAGATCAAAGACAGACACTATGGTAAGCCTATGGCTGACTCCTCAACACTCTTCTTGTGTATAGACCGGAACCTGTGAGTGCATACTATTTGCCCTGCATTATGTTGCTGTATGGACCTATGTATGGTAAGTGCACATTGTTTACCATGCATTATGCAGCTCTGTGGTATGTGTGCAGTATGCAGTTTGAGTGTTTACTGTTTGCCATGGGTCATGCTGGTATGTCTGAGTGTATATGGTTTGCATGGTTGATATTGATGTATTTGAGTGCATACTGTTTGCCATGGGTCATGCTGGTATTTTCGAGTGCATAGTGTTTGTATAAGTGATGCTGATGTGTTTGAGTGCATACTGTTTGTATAGGTGATGCTGATGTGTTTGAGTGCATAGTTTGCCATGGATGATGCAGATGTATGGATATAAACCCATGATGCAGGTAGAGGGGGTGCTGTTTGCCTGTCCCACCTCACAAGAACACTTGTGGCAGGCCTCATCCAGTGCCAGACGTCACGTGGGAGGGTTAAAAAAAAAACCACAGAAGGCTTCCGTAATTATCTGACATTTTTCAGAATTCCTTGGGAGCTGCGCTTCCTGGAAAGGGTCCCCTCGTGTGCTTCCGAGGAGCCGCGCTGGTGGGCTGCTAATCCGCAATATGGTAGTTTCTCATGGGGGAGCTCCCACTTATCCCCACCCCCCCAACCCCCCAGCCCCCCCACTCCCCCTGCTCGGCCTCAAGGCACCTGCACATGTGATGCAGTGGCCCACTGAAGAAGGCCTCATGCCCAGGCAAGCATGCTGTGCATAAGAGAGGACGAGGGGAAGAGAGAAGATGGGTTGGGGAGAGAAGGGGAGGAAAGGAGAGGGGAAAGTGCAGGAGAAGTTGGGAAGGAAGAGGACAGGAAAGGGGAGGAGAGGAGAGGAAAAAAGAGGACGTGGGTTGGAGAGACAGAGGCCCAAATGCAGGTCAGAAAGAGGGGGCAGAATTATTCAACACAGTCACAAATACACAAACACACACAAGGGCACACAAGAGACAGCAGGAACACATTACAACACAAATGAAATCAGGGGGAAACAGGTGAAGCACAAATGACAGGCCGGGTAGATAGACACTCAAAACAAAAAGCACATGGATCAGAGGGAGGAGAGAGGGGAGGGAGGAGAGAGGGGAGGGGAGAAGAAGGCATGCGATGGGAGAGGAGTTGAAGATTCATTTCATTTTGTGCAGAGGGTCTGGCGTTACTGCCGTTGACATTCATGTATTCGGACCAAGCAAATCCAAGCCAGTCAGGAAACAGAGGGAGTGTTTGTGAGCGATGATGTTGACTTTGTGTGCTACATTTGAATTGTATTGTGTAGGTAGGCTAATTGCATACGTGACGACCAGACGTTAGCAACTGGGTAAAGGCAGAGCCACTTGTTTTGAACTTCAGGAGAGTCCACACCTCCAGGAAGAAATCGTTTCTCAATGCAGCAAGGCCAGACTCTCTGACCAAAATGAAATGAAGTACGAGGGGCTGCTTTACCAGGCTAAGAGGTGGGGAGAGGAGTTGGAAAGAGGAACTAAGGAGGGGTGAAGAGAGAGAAGAGAAGAGGGGGAATAGAGTAGAGTATACTTTATTGTCCCCAGAAGGGAAATTTGTATTGGGCTTAGACAGTTGCTGCAACACATGCAACATACAGTACATTGGGACGGCACACTAGACATGAAAGACATTAAACTATACATAGAGAACAGAATATACATAGACATAACATAACATAACATGGCTGCTA
This sequence comes from Coilia nasus, assembly GCA_027475355.1. Classification (NCBI taxonomy): domain Eukaryota; kingdom Metazoa; phylum Chordata; class Actinopteri; order Clupeiformes; family Engraulidae; genus Coilia; species Coilia nasus. The sequence continues at coordinate 26,688,214 of CM050198.1, forward strand.
TCTATCATTAAGCATTTTTATGGCAGTTGGTAGAAATGAGTTTTTATATTTGTTCAGTCTGCAATGTAGTGTTCTAAAACGTCTCCCTGACAGTAGCAGAGTGAATTGCTGGTGCAGTACGTGGGTGGAGTCATCTAAAATCTTCAGTGCCTCCCTAAGCACTGACTTTTCATACAGAGACTGCATGTATCCTTGATCGGTGTGACCAACAATTTTAAGGGCAGTTTTGACTAGGCGGCCTAACTTTGCTTTCAACTGGACAGTCAGATTCCCATACCAGTTTTCCATGCCATACTGTAACACACTTTCTAAAACCATTTGAAAAAATAAAAACAATTTGAATAAAGGACAAGAATGGGAAAAGGAGAGGACAGGAGAGGAAAGGATATGGATGGAGAGGGATTGGAGAAAGAAGAGAGTAAGTGGACAGGCGACAAACAAAGTGTCCATCCACCAGGAAGAAAATGTACTGTATGCCAGTGGAGAGTGGCCAGAGTCTTTGCATGAAGTGAAACGAGACAACGGTCCTTGTTGCCGTTCTGTGCATAAATGCTTCCCCAGTGTTTCCTCTATATGCATTCAGCAGCAGTGCACCACCTGCTGGTGAATTAGATCATGATCACCAACAGTGATGCCTTCCTTTTGCACACTCTACAGTTCAGTAAGCGCTACACCCAGACGCTCATTTTTAAATTCCAATTATGGCCTGAAAATAAGCAACAGTTGTAAATGCTGATGTTAAATTATTTTCTGTCTTTTGCTTTTATTATGATTATGATGATGATGATGATGATAATAATAATAATTACTATTAGTGTTGTTATTATTATTATTATTATTATTATTATTATTATTATTATTATTATTATTATTATTATATAAATAATATAAATATAAATACATTGTCTGTTATGATATCTAATTAAAAAAATGGCAATGGGGTTGTGGGGGTGAGGGTGGTGTCTTACTGGGGACCCTCTCTAAAATAATAATCACCAATAAACAACAAACAATAACTGCCAGCTGCCTAGGCTAGACTATATCCAGGTTTAATCTGGAGAGTGGTTCATTTGGCCTGTTATATTGGCTTCCCGATGTGCCTGAATGCAGCAACAGATCCTTCTTTAAATCAAATAAAAATGCTCCTACTGTTGGCAGTTTCAAATCTAGACTTAAGTCCAAACTGTTTTCAGATGCTTTCTGTTAATGATTTATACTAATCACACATATATCCTTTTCAGCATTTATGGTTATTTTATCTTTTCAGATGATGCAGATGACCTATTTATACTTATTTTATACGTTTTTATGCTTTTATGTCTTTTATTTACCCCATACTTATTTTACTTTTATCCTTTACCTTTTTATTTATCTTTTATGATTTTACATATTGCCCTTTGCTGTTATATTTTAAGCACATTGAACCGCCGTTGTGTATGGAATGTGCTATACAAATAAACTTGCCTTGCCTTGCCTTGCCTTGCCTTGCCTTTAGGCTGCTGTGTGCTAAGCATGCTAAGGGCATTATGTAGTGTGAGTACTACATTTTGGTCAGTTGGGTGTGACATTTGTCAAACTGCAACTACAAGCACCTCAGTTGTGGATGTGCACTGGATGCACTGGATGCAAACGAATTGCATAAGTGTGTGTGTGTGTGTGTGTGTGTGTGTGTGTGTGTGTGTGTGTGTGTGTGTCTGTGTCTGTGTGTCTGTGTGTGTGTGTGTGTGTGTGTGTGTGTGTGTGTGTGTGTGTGTGGTTTGTAAAATGTTTTATTTGAGTGCAGGAGGGGACACACCTCTCCTTTTCTCTCCTAGGACCTTATGTGACTCACAGAACTCATTTCATTCTACAGCAGTGTGGTGGCGAAAGGCAATTGCAATATGGCAATGTGGCCCATACAATATTGTTAGGAAGGAGTTGTCGAGGGCAGTGGGTCATCTCCTTTGCTGTTAATGTTAAATTATAGCTTGTAGCACAGAAAAACCTCCAACTGACTTAAAATGTGGGAGTTAGGCACAGGCAGAAGAGGCCATTTTCTTTAAAATAAAATACCTGCAAGATAATATACTCTGACAATAACAGTCGGACACTTGTTCCACAATTCCAGCAAATGTTTATTTAGAATGCTGCCGATGGCTTTTGATTCAACAGTCAGTCCTCAAATAATGACACATGAACAGATATGAACACAATGACACACTTACAACACAACGGTGGGCAAGTTATAACAGGGCTTAACTCAGTCCTATATTATAGACACAATGACAATATATGCATAACTCATTATTACAATATTCTAACAATTACCCACACATTTAACACCTCATAACTGTAATAAAACACTGCACTCCAAACATGCCCGGCAACAGGAAGTAACAGGAACTGTCCTGTTACAATACATACATGTCTTTGGTGGACCGGTACCACATGATCCATGGCTCGGTAAGGCTACTGTTCTGCGGCCTAGTGGTTGGGGATCCTCCGCTGTACACTACTGCAATCGAAATGCTGTCACCCATTGTGGTGCCTCTTCGAACGACGTTATGTAATGCTGAAACAAACGGGGTAAAGCAGACGTCCACTAAACATTTCACACAGGGACCCTAAAAAAAGTGAGCAAGTGTGAATGTCTGAGGAGAGTACACATGAGTATTACTTAAGCTGATGAGCAACTGTTTACATATAATCAATTATTTACTGTAAGATGTATTTTAGAAACTAAACCAAATCTTTTAATATCTATATCTATTAATATTGTTTTAGTGGCATAGGTGCAGTCCATTTTTACTACCTATCCCATATACCTTATATGCATCAGAGGCAAACTCACATCCTGTGCTTCCTACTTCACAAGAATTAAACATTAACATAAGAACAATTATTGCTAATGTATGTATGTCGTTGCGTTGCTTTTTAAAGGCTATCTTTTTATTTATGCAGAGACATATTTTTAACTACATAAAAGGAACGGAGAACGTATAATAATAAGTATAAATATTAAGTAGAATTATTGGTCGGTATATTAAACGCCGCGCTTAAAGTTGGTGAGGGCAACAGCATTTCTTCGGGAACTACCGCTATTGGTAGGAACTCCACCTGGCTTAATCATATCCGTTAGCTTAAAACCCAGTCAGTCACAACAAAACACGCCCTCCTTTTACCAACGCAACATGGACCGCCAAGCAGTGATACAGACTTTGTATTTCAGCCTCGTCGCTGAGGTCCGTTGCGTCACGTGGAGTGGTTGTCTACATATCTATACATGGCGAAGGAGGTATTGATTGATTCTCGTGGGAAATTAACTGGGGTAGGTCTTACCTGTGCATATTTGTTTTGAAGACTTAGAAGAAGCTTATGTTATCATACAATTTATTTCTACATCGCCTTATATTGTAAAAAAAATAAATAAAAAAAAGACATAGCGCACTATTGAATTTTTCTGGTGTAGCATTCATCATAGTTTTTGTTTTAAATTATGTACTTTTTCCCGGAGGCAGACCTGAAATTGTAAAGTTAACCCATGTTTTAGTGTTGGATTATGTTAGTGATGGTGTCGCAGAAAGATTGTAAAGACAGGATAGACCATTAAGTTTATTGATATTGAGAAATGGCAATGTTTTCAAACAAGCGTAGGTTACGTGGTATACAGAGATCATTTTCAAAACGTTTTCAAAATGTTATATGTTTGTGCTGCCGGCATGTGATTGTAGACCAGTACTCAAAGAGGGGCTGAATTAATTTCATAATTCAGTACACAATTGTTTCAAGCCGTTCAAATCTGCTTGTTGTTCAGTCACGGAATCAAAGTTTTGATCTAGTTATTACTGTATTGTGGTCCACTCACAAGTAGATATAAATTGCCTTGACAGAGCACTAGAACATACAGCATTAACATTTCTGTGAAATTCTGCCCTGTCATAGTCAGTTGTTTTTTTTCTACCGCAGCTAATCGTAGTATGTACTCATTCTTATATAAGCCGGGCTGAAGCCCGTTAAACTCATAAAGAGCAAGTTATGAAATTTATCCTCTTCTACTTAAAAGTTTTGAAAGTCACCCTCTTTGGATACTTCTTACAGTGGACATACTGCGCCTTCTGTAGCCTACTGTATGGGCAGTGCTAGGAACTGTTGGAAAATCCGCAGTAACACCCACCCTGGCCCCTCATACAATGGGTTAAGCCTTGACCCTTGTGTATGTGTGTGTGTGCGTGTGTGTGTGTGTGTGTGCATGTGTGTGTGTTTATATGTGTGTGTGTGCCCCTAAAGCCCCACCCCACCCCCCTATATATGCACATTTTCCATGAAATTCTGTAGTACTGCCCCACCTCTGCTCTACACTTTCATACTGTCACTTAGCCATCTTTCTCTTGTCTGTCTGTGTTACTGTGTGTGGGGGGGGGGGGGTGGGTGTGTGTGCAAACCTTGTTAAACATTTGTTTAACTGCCTTTGTGATTGGCCGAGGGCTGTGACGCCATGGTTACCAGTATACTTTGCATCTTGTGCTCAGCTGCTGTACACTATACAGTAATGCTTTTTCCCCTAAAAAAGGTTACATGTTCTCTGACATTAATTCAAAGGCTCAACGAGAGTGCGGTGGCACGTTAGGTGGCTGCCTCTTTTACACTGAGAAAGACATACAGAGTGGCATTCATTTCATGTCTCATTTGTGTCTCACCAACCGCTTTAAAACTATGGAACTGTCACTTCAGAACTGGTCAGACACTTCAATAACTTGGATATGGCTGCTGTTTCAAGGTTTTAGTTGGTAATCAGCATTATCCGATAAATCACTCGGTTCACCCAAGCGTGTGAACTGTATAGATGTTTTATTTAATGCCTGACACATTTAGAAATCACATTCCTCTGCAGTTGTTGAAAATGGCTTACTGTAAAATTCATGTACTGTTTGAATCAAAATTGAAAAAGCACCTCTGCCGATGTAGTGTAAGTGGGCAAAGGTGAGTGGGGGTGAACAGAAGAATGCATTCTTGCAAAAGGATTTAACTTTACCCACTGCGGCAAGACAAGTACTTACTCCCTTTGGCACAAGTTCATTCAGCGTCTAATAGAGTCATGTGAATACCCTGGGCAGGTTATTACTAACAGCAAACACCATGGGACTGCATGCAGTTTATACTCCATAGTTTGTCCTATTAAATGCCACTGTGTGTGTGTGTGTTTTTTTTTGGCGACTGCATGACTACATAGTCATGATCAGGATTAACTGCTTTATGTAGAAACAGTGTCAACCTGTCCTGTAAAGGTCTGTTCACACCAAGAACTATAACGATAAGGACAACTATAATTACAACGATATTGGTGTCCAAACTGAAGACCGACACTTTAATGGCAACATTCTAGTCGTGATTTAAATCATCTAATAGAACCTAGTGAACCTGTGAACTCTTATGAATTCTGATTGGCTGACAGTGCTTTTGTAGTTCATAAAATCGCTCTGAAAGTGATCCCAATGATATCGTTCAGCCTGTCGTTGACGTTGTAGTTAATATGTGAACGCCACCATTCACTGAAGTTAAAATGATTACAAAGTTACAGTTATAGTTATCTTTATAGTTATCGTTCTAGATGTGAACGGGTCTTAAGGGTGTACTGCCACTCCACTGTGAAGGGAATGTTGGGGGGATGTAACTTCTAAAGGATGCTGCTGTCCATAGAATATAATGTGACATTTTAGAATCTTACATTGTTGTAAAACACATTATTTACAGAATGTTCAAAAACAAACACCCTTCAAGTTTAAATGTGTGGCATGATGAAGTACAGGGGTGAATTTACCATTTGTGGGGCCCCAGGCAAAAGAAATCCACAACTTCCGTGGACAACTGTATTGCCACCACTGTAGTTTAAGGTGTGTCAGCGTGGGTGGCCCTGTAGTGGCATGTAGAGGCCCCAAGCAGTGGCCTGTGTTGCATTTCACAAGCTATGCCTCTGATGAAATTGAGAAATGCCAAGCAAGGTGACTTTAATGTAGTATGAATGCCTGTTGCTTGTGCTGTGAGTCTCAGTTGTCTTCTTTGCTGTATTGGGGTTACTGTGTAAAAAGTGCATCTAGATACAGTACAGGCCAAAAGTTTGGAAACACCTTCTCAATAAATGTGTTTTCTTCACTTTCGTGACTATTTACATTGTAGCAAGCAGTAATCAGAGCAAAGAGCGGCTACTTTGAAGAAACTAGAATATAAGACATGTTTTCAGTTATTTCACACTTTTTTGTTAAATATGTGTTCATTCACAATTTTGATGCCTTCAGTGAGAATCTACAATGTAAATAGTCATGAAAATAAAGAAAACACGTTGAATGAGAAGGTGTGTCCAAACTTTTGGCCTGTACTGTATAGACATCTACTACAGATGATGGGTTACACTCAAACATTGGTGGTTTCAAATAGGTTAGTGTACTTTTAGAATTCATTACTGTTGCTGATTACTGCTTCAGAAAGAGGCTTATGTTCCTCTTAATTGTAGGCCATAGGAAATGCAGGCCCTGAAGCAAAGGTCATTCACTCAACTTTGAGTAAAAGCAAAAGGTGTTGCTGGTATCAAGTTTGTTTATATTCTCAAAAAACAAACAAACAAACAAACAAACAAACAAACAAACCCAAAACACCCTCAATCTTTTGGAATGTTAACGGTCAAATTATCTCACACACCATGTTGTGTTAACTTACTGTGCACTACCCAGAATGGTGTACATTGTGTATTTTATGTACATGTGAGAATCATCTGTCGTGCAGACTTCAGTCCCAAATGCCACCCATTTTTGCTTGTGGAGTAATTGGCAGTTGACTATTTGTTCTTCTCCTGTCTGTTTGCACATCTGTCTTTGTGATTGTTATCGGTATATAGTTGCATTGGTCTCTCTGTTTTTTTTATCTGTCTGCCTTTGTACTTGCTTGTCTGTCTGTCTGTCTGTCTGTCTGTCTGTCTGTCTGTCTGTCTGTCTGTCTGTCTGTCTGTCTGTCTGTCTGTCTGTCTGTCTGTCTGTCTTTCTGTCTGTCTGTCTGTCTGTCCTTTGGTCTGTCAGTCTGACTGCCTGCCTTTACTGTATGCTCTCTGTTTTTCTTTATCTGTCTGCCTTTGTGCTTGCCTGCCTGTCTGTCTGTCTGCCTGTCTGTTTCCTGTCTGTCTGTTTGCCTGCCTGCCTTTCATTTTCATTTTGTATGAAGGCTTTGGAGCGGAGGCCGTGGGAAACGATTTCTTCTTGTAGGTGTGGACTCTGCTGAAGTTTAAAACAAGTGCCTCTGCCTTTACCCAGTCGCTAATACCTGGTCGTCACGTATGCAATTAGCCTAACTACGCACTACAATTCAAATGTAGCACACAAAGTCAGCGTCATGGCTCACGAACACACCCTCTGTTCACTGATTGGATAGGTGTTGCTAGGTCCTCTTATATGCTCCTCAACCGATTCCGCTCTAGACCCTCTGTACAAAATGAAATGAAGTGCTAGTGGTGGGTTTACCAGGCTAGCAAGACTGCTGACTGGTGCTAAAATCCTTACACTGGCTCACTGGCTTAATTTTTTAAAAATCCTGTTGATGGTTTTAGAGCTCTCAATGGTCTGGCAACAAGTTACATCTTTGAACTAATTCACCCTCAGTCATCTTCTAGTCTCTGAGATTCTGCAGTAAAGGCTTTCTTCATGTTCCCTTGATCTTGGAATCAGTTGGAAATAAAGCCTTTGCGGTTGCTACACCTTTCATTTTGGAATCAGTTACCACTTGACATCAGAAATGCCCCCATTAACTTGGTTTGTAAATCTAGGCTCAAAACTCAGCTGTTTTCACCAGGCTTTCCTATTACTGGGAGCAGGCCTGCTGATAGGGTGGGACAAACGGGTCTCTTGTCCCGGGCCCCGGGAAAGGGGGCGGACCCAGAACATTATGGAATATCGGGGGGAGGGGTGGGAGTGGGGGGGGGCATCAGATTATCTTGTCCCGGGCCCAGCCAAGACTGTTGTCTTGTGTTAGTGTACAGTTGTCCCTGCTGTTCTTCTTTGTTTATACTATTTTTTAGTAGCCTGGTAAACCCGCCCCTCGTACTTCATTTAAACTTGTACAGAGGGCCTGGACCGAAATCTCTTGAGGGTCATGTAGTTGGCCCCAGCAAGACCGATCCAATCAGCGGACAGAGGGTGTGTTCGTTAGCCGTGACGTTGACCTTGTGTGCTACATTTGAATTGTAGTGCATAAGATAGGCTAATTGCATATGTGACGACCAGGCGTTAGCGATTGGGTAAAGGCAGAGGCACTTGTTTTAAACTTCAGCAGAGTCCACACCTGCAGGAAGAAATCGTTTCTGACGGACCTGACTGGTCCAGACCCTCTGTACAAAATTAAATGAAGTACGAGGGGTGGGTTTACCAGGCTTTACCAATTTTTTAGCAAATGTATTACTTTTTTTCTAATGTCTTACACTTTGTGTAGCACTTCGTTCAGCGTAAGGTGTGTTTAAAGCTGTCTTTTATTTCATAATGAGAATTGTAAAAGCTGTTTCCTAGTGTTGTCCACTGGTGCCAATAATTTTAAAATGGCAGCACAACATGGCAGCCACCATTGAGCTCACCAGCTCTACTTACAAGATCACCTCAGTTTGCTGGTGGGAGTAATTACTCATTAATGAGCTTGTACTTATGAATGAAAAAAAATTTGTTAATAAGCAACTTAAAAAAACACAATGTGGCCTTACATAGGAGGAAATGGGATTATTTTTCCACATGGAAAATCAACTAAATTCATAATAAATAGTTTTGTATGTGGCTTTAGAATTGCCTAAATAAATGTTGCTTACTTCCTTGTACTTGTTGTTGCATCTCTGTCTCCTCTGTAGCACCTGACGAAGTCCCTGTTAGCGGTGTCCTTCCTGTCCTCTTTTGGAAGCTCCATGTTGTATGGCTACAACCTCGCTGTGGTCAACTCTCCTGCTGATGTGAGTCAATGGGATCAGTCACTTTGTACAATATGGGGTTAATTCACTATTTTAATGTACATGTCACAATTTAAGTTCATAAGAATGCTACTTTCCTTTATCAACGTAATACTGTGTTAAATCTTTGTCATCTACAATACTGTGCAAAAGTTATAGGCAGGTGTGAAAAAATGCTGTACCCTAGGAATAGCTTCAAAAATGGAAGTGTTAATCATTTATTTTCATCGATCAACAAAATGCAGTGAATGAACAAAAGAGAAATCTAAATCAAATCAATATTTGTTGTGACCACCCTTTTCCTTCAAAAGAGCATCAATTCTTCTAGGTATACTTGCATGCAGTTTTTGAATGAATTTGGCTGTAGGTTGTTCCAAACATCTTGAAGAGCTAACCACAGATCTTCTACAACCAATTAGGTATAATTGGTTGATCATACGCCTGACTATAATCCTGCAAACTCCCTGACTTTGTGTGTACCTGTTTGTGTGAATTGATGCTGGTTTGAAGGCACCTGCCTAAAACTTTTGCACAGTACTGTATGTACAGAGTGGCCATAATAAAGGGACACATTTTGAATGCTATCATCTTGGGATATAAAAATGACAGAATACCAAATATATTTACAGTATAACATAACTATATACAGGAGTAGAGCGTCAGCTAAGTGTAATGTAATGTAATGTAATAATGTAATCTAAGATGTTGCTGTTTCTTACATATAGTTGGTTTTGGTGTCCCTTATAATGTCATGGACTACAAAAGAAGTATATGACTATTGAAGTATATGACTATGTATATTGTAGTTCATGATATTATTCAGACATGTTTATAATGTAGGTATAGAAGGCCACCTTATGGGTCCTTTCTTCCACCCCTCCTAATATTTCCTCTCATCCCCTTAGTACCCATTACATTACATTACACTTAGCTGACGCTTATCCAGAGCAACTTACAGTTATTTAGGTACAGGGTTTCAGTTACAGTCCCTTGACCAATGTGGGGTTCCATGCCTTGCTTAAGGGCACTTCAGCCATGTACGAGGATGCAGGAGAGCACTATAGTTATTTAGTCCTCCACCCACATTCTTCCCAGTGGTACTGGATTCGAACCTGTGACCCTCCAATAACAAGACCAACTCTCTAACCATTAGGCCACAGCTGCCCTTTGCCCTGTCTTCATTACTCCTAGGACAGAAGCGTTGAGGGAGAGATCAGTCATTCACAGCCACTTGTGGTTTATACTATGTGACTTCTGAATGGACGGAGTCTCTGAACCTGCCTGTCCATGTCTTGTCAATTGAAAAGGAAAACAATATACTGTAGGTATGTATTGTAACGCAGAAACTGGTTGTGGTGTCACCGACCAAACTCTCCAGTCCAGCAGGCACTCTGTCATTATGGACTCCATGAACATTCTCTACCTTCAATGATTCGTGGTCCTGTGCTGTGAGCGGTGTGGAGGATTTAGGCGGTGTGAGGAGGTTGTCACTGAAGGGGCGTGCTAATCAGCAGAAGGTCCGTGGTGGCGTTCTGCAGACAGAAGTTCTTTCAGTGTTCGACAGGATTTGACACAGGGCAGGCATGCAGCGCAATAGGAGAGAGGAGAGTGGCTCAGTGTTTGGTGCTGGTGCAGGTTTCCAGACGTGGAAATTGGGTAGGCATTGTGGTGTTAATGGGTTGTAATGTGGAGAATGGACGCTAAGTGGGGCCTGGACTTTCTCAGTCACGTAGTTACGAGAGTGTGTGTGTGTCTGTGTGTGTGTGTGTGTGTGTGTGTGTGTGTGTGTGTGTGTGTGTGTGTGTGTTTGTGTGTGTGTGTGTGTGCGTGCATGTGTGTGTGTGTGTGTGTTTTAAAGCAAGGAGGGAGGTCCAGAGGGTAGGTATGGTTCATCAATCTTCAGAGCACACAAATGAACATATCAGGAAATACACAGTATTGATAGGCAAGCTGGTTAACCAACAGAAGTGCATAAAGCATGAGTGAAATGATGTCTTTTTTTACCACATGAGCTGAGGTGAACAAGGCAGAAGAAGGAAAAAGAGAGATGAAGGGAAGAGGGCAGTGAAAAGTAAAAAAGGAGAGGAGAGGAGGAGGAATCACATGACAGTGCACGAGCAGTGTGGTGCACATAGCTCGAAGAAATAACCTCTTCTTTTCCTTCTCTTTTTTGTCATCCCCCCCCCCTTTCCCCCCTTTCATGGGAAGGGAATGAGAGAAGGAATGCGTGCCTTTTTATGCATTTAAATCCGAGTGATGGCTATCATCCTGCCCTTGGGTTTGTCTCACGTGATGGATGAAATGCTGTAGCCCTTTTAGCGGTCACCGTATTGCTGCGACTGAAAAAAACGTAACTACAACATTACTACAACATTACAGAAAGTCTTTAGTAACACATTACAACTTGGTCATTGCCATTCTGGTAACAACAAAGTTATAATAGGGGGTGCCTCTTAAAGGGTTAAACAAGCCAGATGAAGCCTCAATGCTGGGAAGCCAGCTTATGCCAGAGATAGTGAACTGGCTATGGTAAGTCTGTAAAATATATATTATTGTTCAGTACGATGATACTGAGATAGCACATATGGTTATGTCTCCTTGCATGTGTTCACACGTGTCACATATTTTCTTGTACATGACCAATCTTACATGTGTTAAAGCATAATGCCACTTTGGACTAAAATGTATAAGCAAGGGCACTATCACAAATGTTTTGTGTATGTGTGTGCGTGTGTGTGTGTCTGTGTCTATGTGTTTGTCTGTGTCTGTGTATAAGTGTAAGTGTGTGTGTGCGTACATAGCAGGTCTGATTTTTATGTGCTTGCAGACGCATTACATGTGGGTCACTGTTACAGCCCTTTGTCAAACACTGCCATTAGAAGTGCAGTGTACTGGCAGGTTTGCACCACTTATTACATTTTCCACTTTGCCTTCCATCAATGTCCAACTGAATGAGGGGCTCAATTGATTTTTAACGAGCTCTCATTTGGAGACAAATTCTTGGGTGACCTTCGGGAACCCTCACCCCGACCCCCAACCATCTGCCCACCCACCCACCCACCACAACTGAGGTCAGATGACAAGCTAACAGTTTGCTGCTAGTAATTACATTACTCCTTCTGTAACTAGCCTCCTGAAAGTGCAAAGGCAAGGGAATACAGTTTCTCTGTCTCTACCCCTTATGCTAATTTACATTAACCCACTGCAGTGTCAATGCCAAATGATATCACTGCGTGGATAAATGATATTAAGTTTCAAACACACTGCAGTATATGGCTTGTTTCAAAAAGAACTAGATCGACCGGTCTTCTGTACACATCTGGTATTTTTTTAACGATGAGGGGCAGTCTTGATAATAAAAAAGTAACACATCCAGAGCAACACAGATGTAAGCATAACTCGACTTAAGAATTTATTACATCTATATGGTTTGTTGTTTGTGCTCTTTGTCTTATGCTGTCCAGCCTAGACTCGTTTCGGATGTCTTCCTGCTAAAAAAGAAAGTTTAGTTGAGTTGGACCTCTAAAACATATCAGATAGAGACATGCTGTACTGGGCTGGGCTGGGCTGTGCAGGAGCGGTCAGTCAGGATTTCTGTTTTTAAGAGTTTGTCAGGGCAAGAGTTTGCCTTCTTCACGCTTTGTCATTCTGCAAAAAAAGGGCAAGGAGGCAGAATAGGGGAGATGATTGAGTCACTTTCAAGTCTGGTCTGCTTCTGATCCAGCAGTGGAGATAGTTAAGCTGGTGTCCTGTGTGGAGAGAGAGAGAGAGAGAGAGAGAGAGAGAGAGAGAGAGAGAGAGAGAGAGAGAGAGAGAGAATATATAAGACCGTGACAGAATGTCATAGCCATACCATTTGCCAACTTGCAAATGTAAAAAAGGTCCTCATGTGATGGAATGTGACTAATTGTCCAACATCAGCTCTACACCAATTAATCCCAAGAGAGGATTAATGAAATGAAAAAAAAATGAAAAAAAATCACCATGTTGAAGCAGAAAGCAGCCATTGATTTATAATCCTCATAAAGCTCATTCTGTATTTTGAGTTCAAACACGTGGAACATTTACTTAACCTCTAGGTTTCTCCCACTTTCATGTCTGGCTACCCTCAAGACCTAATCAGAATCCCTCTTCCATTGTACAATACCTTGCAATGTAGATTTTTGAACTGCCTTAGTAACAGAGAGAGTAAAACTTTGAAGTTTTAGAACATATTACTTCATTAGGATTTGAAGGTTGGGTTGGGAAAAGGGTATAATGAATGTATTTTATTTTTATGCATGGACCTATTGGATTCTCAACAATAGTTTTTAATATCCTAAATAGTTTACATGTCCTTAGCATGGAGTCGAGTCATGGTGTCCAAAGTAGTTAAAAGTTGTTAGGGCCTTCCTTAACTCATTAGGACTTCTAATGGCTCAATGTATGCAAGCAGCACTACACAGTAGAATCTTAAACAGGTGTCTATCTGTCCTTTCTGCACAAACAGGGTCCACCCAGATCAGACACCAAAAGGGACTAATTTGACTGGTTTACCCAAACCATCAAATTATTCTTTTTGGTCATTAGAGGGGATTTGCCTGTTCTGCAATCAACCAAGAAGTGATCACACCTGACACACACAATGCAATTAGTGACACACACATGAGCACCCAGAACAGCAGTGGGATTAGGGGCCTTGCTTAAAGGTATATCATTCATGGAGAGGAATGCTGGCCATTCACTTACATCACTCACCAGTCTGTAGGGGGAATTAAACCTGTGACCCTCTGGCTGCAGGTCTAACCCTTTGACCTCTACCTTTGGTGTCTTGACTGGTATACGATGTCTTGTATGGATGGCGTGGTGGGAGGTGGTGGGCACCAGTTTACATAGGTGGCCATTTCAGGGCATTATTATGATGATGATTATTATTATTATTATTATTATTATTATTATTATTATTATTATTATTATTATTATTATTATTATTATTATTATTATTATTATTAATGGAAGGAGAGCCCAAAATTGTTTGTGTTTTTTTAATTATTTGTAACTGCCCTTGCTCTTGCATGCAATAGTTTTTTAATCTCCATGTTCATCTTCTCCTGCCACAGTACATTAAGGAGTTCTACAACCGTACACTGGTGCGGAGGAATGGGGTGGGTGTGGACGAGCACACCATTATGGTCCTGTACTCCATCACAGTCTCCATCTTCGCCATCGGAGGCCTCGTGGGCTCCTTCATGGTGGGAATGCTTGTCAGCAGATTTGGAAGGTACAGAACATTGACTACTAGTCAGTGATGGGAAACTCGCCGTCCATCCGAACACCCTGACTAGCTGCCTGTGTAGTAGGCAAAAAAGAGGAAGCCACGACCTAGTACGTCCGAATACCTTAGTATGTTTTCAGTAGAAGGTGAAAGGTACCTGGATGGCTTGCTACTTCTGGCAGAATTTTGTAGTATGCAAGCAGACCACACTATGCTACACTTCCCATTAGCCACCACGAGGTTCGAAAATGCCTGTGAAAATGGACAAGGTCAAAGGTCAAGGTCAAAGGACAGGCAAGATGGCGGTGTTGTGGTACAGTACGTCCGAATTGTACCTGCTGCTAGCTAGTTTACTATGTAGAGCCTACTAGTGTAACTGTCTAAAGACTCAGATGCAGGGTTGGATTGAGGTGCTACAGTTAACTCCCACATATTTCAAATCACCTGGTTCAACTTGTGCACTTAATATCGGTGATTTAATAATTACTCCTGTACCTGGCTGTTGAGTTGTGCCAATTAAAATCAGCTGATTTGGTACTGGGTTGTATCGTCTAAAGCCAGGTCTCCCATCACTGTTACTAGTCTGCTTTGCCCAGATCCCTTTAGAAAGTTAAAAGACCTACAATGTATTCTACCATGTGCATGTGCAATTAACTCTCAACTTGATTTCCGTAATTAGCCAATTATACATATCTGATGATTTGTGTGCTCATCGGGATCAGCTCATTCAGATAATGGTTGTATCTAAATTGTGGTTTTGTGGAAGGGTTGTGCTCTCTGAAGCTGGAATCTCCTGCTCTGCCCATCTCTATCCTTACTAGTTTTGCCTCTTCTATCTGTAACCTTCCCTAGCCTTCCTGCCAATAAGGCATTGTGCTGATTGTTAGTTTTGTTTTTTAAATTGATTTTAAGATCCCTTTATTGGTCTAAGTCACTATCTATCGATAGCCATCAGCAATAGTAACTGAGAAAAGTACTCATCTGATATGCTTTTATTGTGCACCTTTGTAAATCACTACATGGCCTTTTTAGCTGTGCCAGAGGTGAGTATTAGGTGCCACTTACCTTTGGAACAGGATTGCACAATCATCACAATTATTTTTAGCTACTTTAATGCACCTTAGCCTAGCATTTTCTTGATTGTCTTTGCTTCTGATATTGTTGCTTTGTCTACTTAAATATCCTACCATTTATCTGATTTCTGCCTTTATTTTCTTGCTTTAATTAAACCAAAAGCAAGAAAATAAAGGCAGAAATCAGATAAATGATAGGATATTTAAGTAGACAAGGCAACAATATCAGAAGCAAAGAGAATGAAAAAATGCTAGGCTAAAGTGGTAGGAAGAAAAGAAATGAATGTGATGATTGTGCAACTCTTGTGCAATCTGAATTAATTAATTCAGTCATTCAGTCCTTTAGTCATTCATTCATTTCTTAATCCATTTTTAATCAGTGTTATTATTTTAGTTTTAGAGTTATTTAGAGTTTTTGTGCATGTATATACATAACAGGAAAGGGACACTGGTGTGCAGCACCGTGCTGGTGTTTGTCGCCGCCCTGCTGATGGGGACCAGTAGGGCGTGTGGCTCCCCGGAGATGGTCGTCCTCGGCAGGTTCATCACCGGCCTACACTCAGGTACCCCAGCCTTTAAACACGCACAGACTCAATCCACCTCTACTCGCACATCATTTAGATCTGGTGGCAGCGGCGGGGCGAGCAGAAATTGTAACCCCCCTGAAAGAAAATAAATTTGGGTCCCCCACCCCAACCATATCAAAGTCCTCTGTGGGGCCTGTGAAGCTCTGGGCCCCCTGAATCATCCTGACCTACCCCCACCCCTATAGCGGCGCCCTTCCTGAGGTATCATTGTTAAGACAAGGGCTAATGTCCATTTTTCTAGATGATGTGTATCTTATCACACATCATGTAGCTGTCATTGACATACTGTAGGACAGTGGCTTAGAATTCAGTAGATTAACTAAAGGTTTATTTAAAAGACTGTTTTATAAGTCTTAGCTTTCTTCTTCTTTTTTGTGTCTATGTTTGGACAGTCCTTACAATTAGCAAATACAGGACAATATAGAAATGTCATTGTGGAGTTTTTTAATGTTTAATTCTACTGAAGTATATTGTTACTTTGCTGTTTCTGACGAGAAAATTAGAGGAAATTCTAACAATGAAACTGACATGGAAATGAAAGGATTTCCATGTCGAACCAAAATAAGTTTCTTGCTGAAATGTGAAATAATCTAGACTTTTAAGGACATTCCCAACATATAGACAACCAAAAGACAGTAGGTAGGTTTGATCTTTTTTTACTCAAGTTGATAAGTACACTAACTTACACTTACTTACTTTTATGTTCAGTCTTAATGCTTTCTTTTACGTTGTATGTGTAGGGAGCAGATTCATACCAATGCCAACATTTTGTGCTATATTTAGCTTTATCATTAGTTAAAAATTGTGTTTTTAATATGTTTCTGCTGGGCCCTAGTACATCCAGAGTTAGCCATTTGACTGTAAGCTTCAAAGACATTACTTTGAACAACACAGTCTAGCGCTCGAGGTGGTGGTTGGTCATGGTGGAAAAGATCCTGCCTTCAAAGAATCCAGAATTACACTTTAAACTTAGGCCTCGAGTTGAGACTATGCCATTTGGAATGTGAAAGTATACTAGCAGGTCTTTTTGGCAGCAGAAAACAATCTTGAAACAATGCTGTATTCACTACCTCAATTACAGAGTATGTTGAGAGAGAGTAGTTGCTAGGTTACAAATTCCGTCTGAATCTTACTGGGTAACTGAAATTAGAGCAAATATGCCAGCAGGTTAAAATATGCACAAACTTACAGAGAAGCTTACAGTATACTGTAGGTAAACACCAAAGCCAATGTGGCTCTGTTTCCACCCATTATAGGCCTTTGATGCTTGACACCCTTAAATAGGTCCTTCTCTGGGAAGTTATGCCCAGGTTTAGCGAAGGGGCGGAGAAGTCACCCACCCGGCTTTGAACCCGGGTCTCCGGGGTACCAAACAGGGGATCTGACTGCAACGCCAAAGAGCAAGGCTCGTTGGGATGGCAGTCAGAGCACACCCACAACTCTAGTGATGGTCACTCCATCATACCAGGCATCAACGGGTGTTGACTGGTGTGTTAAATGGTAACATGGCAAGTAGACTGCATACATACTGCACTTTCCCAAAGCGTTTTTCAATTTTTAAAGCCCCTCTTTCACCCATTCACACCAACACACTGATGGTGAAAGGCTGCCAGACCAGGTGCCAACTAGCACATGAGGAGCAACATCTTGCCTTATTTTGCAGTATAGCTCGTATCCAGAACAACTTACAGTGAATGAGGTACAGGAGCAAGACAGCAACGTGGAGTTAGATGCCTTGCTCAAAGACACTTCAACCATGGATGAGGATGCAGGACAGCACTAGTTATTCACTCCCCCACCACCCCTTCACCACCCATTTGGCATTGGCATTGGTATGAATCTGCTCCCTACACATAAAAGAAAGTATTAAGAATTAACATAAAAGGAAGTAAGTGTAAGTTAGTGTACTTCACAACTTTATTTAAAAACACCAAACCTACCTCCTTTATCTCCCGAGCCACTGTAGCTCCAGGTGTCAGTGGTCAGAGGTCAGAGAAATGTTGAACATGCTTTAAGTAAACCTCACCTGACCATTGATCATTGAAAGTGACACTACTGATGTTTCAGATGGTTTCGTTCATTTGTGGCCCCCTGAAAGAAAATAATTGCGCCCCCAGCCTTATCATATCATAGTCCTCTATGGGCCCCTATTAAGCTCTGGGCCCCCCACCCCTGGTCTCGCTGCAGATATTCTGCTAGTGCTGTCTACCAGGTCACGGTTTCAGGGGAAAAGCAGCTCTTCGTGTATTGAGTGGTTTTATATAGATGGATTAGAATGGTCTAGACTAAAGTAATCTACGCGTAAGCCTCCATTCATGGTTTTTGAGCAATGTTCTTTCACCTTATCCAATCCAGGGATCTCGCTCAGCGTCGTGCCAATGTACTTGGGGGAGATAGCGCCAAAGAACCTGCGAGGCTTCCTTGGGCTGGTGCCCAGCATCTTCATCTGCATCGGAGTCTTCCTCGCACAGATCCTGGGGCTGGAAGAGCTGCTGGGCAAGGTCTGACGCCAGCAACTCAAATCAACACCAAAGTGATCAAACACGAACATACACACGAGCACTCTATGCTCCACCAGGTCACTGGGTTAAACCAGCACCGATGTATTGGCAATGTTCCACTTAAAAGATCTGACAAAGGCTTTGGAAAGCGGCTCAATGGTGGTCATTGTAAGCATTTGGGTAGCAGGGATATAGAAAGAAAAGCATACACATTTGTTAATTCCATTGAGTAAATCAGTTCATGTAGAGACTCTGGCCTGTTTCTGAAAACCCCTTCCACATAAAAGCTTATTGATACCTGCTCCAGTTTAACCCAATTTGGGTTATTGTGAGGAGGTCCTGACTGTGTAAATCAGATCAGTGGTTTGGTATGTAAAGTAGGTTTGTTCATGAGCAGTACTGCTGTATGATTTGAATTTACATAGTGGTGGTAATATTGATAATAATGGTGGTAAAGATGGTTGTGACAATAAAGTCATGTCCATTTTTCTAGGAGGAGTACTGGCCCTTGTTCCTCTCCTTGATCATAGTGCCCACCTTCATCCAGCTCCTGTTTTTGCCGTGGTTTCCAGAGAGTCCACGGTACCTGTTAATTGAGAAGCGAAACATCCATGCCACAATTACAGGTGAACTACACGCTTGCTCGTCTTTTGTTTCATCATGGTTCATCTTTGTCATGTTACTACTGGTCATAATAGTAGTAGTAGTAGTAGTAGTAGTAGTAGTAGTAGTAGTATTAGTAGTAGTAGTAGTAATAGCAGTAGTAGTATTAGTAGTAGTAGTAGTAGTAGTAGTAGTAATAGCAGTAGTATTAGTAGTAGTAGTAGTAATAGCAGTAGTATTAGTAGTAGTAGTAGTAGTAATAGCAGTAGTAGTAGTAGTAGTATTAGTAGTAGTAGTATTAGTAGTAGTAGTAATAGCCGTAGTAGTATTAGTAGTAGTAGTAGTAATAGCAGTAGTAGTAGTGGTAACACTTTACTTTACAGATCAGTAATAAGTAGGTAATTTTATAGTAATTTATACCTAATTTTATGGTAATAGTAATTTTTAACCACATATTACAAGTAATAACGGTGCAGTTTCCAGACAATTACTGTGCAGTTTCTAGGCAATAACAATGCAAACTGTTTGGTATACAGTTGTATTGTTTCTGTTACTACACTGAAACAAATGAAGTCATTTCACACAAACTACATGGTATCAGGGCTGTAAAATACACTATCGCATGTTCCTACGTAATTTCTCAGCTGTGTTGATATACCCACCAAGTATCCTCTTTCTGACAGTTAGTGTTGTTTTGTGTAATTACCTTGAAAGAAATTGTGCAATTTTAGGGAAATTGCAGAGTATGAGGGCTGTAAAATGCAGAATCACCTATTTCCTTAATTACCAGTTACTTAGAAATTTAAAAAGGAACGAATTGTAGTGAATGACCCACAAAGGTTCACTTTATTGAACATACATATTGCAAAAAAACTGTTCTGTTACAGGTAGCATGGGGTATGATGAGAACAAACAATAAGGACTATAAACTCAGAACTCGTAATTGCCTTGCTAGTAACATCATTGTTTAACCCCACTATTTTAAGGTGTCTATTTGTAGTGAGGGGTTATACAACAGTTTATTTCATAGATGAATATTAACGAGCAACACCAAACCAGTAGGCTAGTATCATATTGATGTGCTTGAAGGGATTGTGTGGTTTGATTCCATGCGCGAGCACGATAAGAGGAGAATCCATCGGCAGCAGTAATCCACAATATAACGTGCATCCCTCTCGTCGTCTGATCAGTTTTTTTTGCTATTGGGAGTAGCCTGCAGTAGTTGGCAGTCCACGAACAGCAGCTCAGTCCAATAATATATGAAATGATCCACCATGTAGCTAATTCACTCCGTTTTTACCTATGTTCTCCAAGCAGTTAAACTTGAGTCCGAAGTTCTACTGATACACAGACAAACGTTCCCACCAAATACAGTACTTCAGTGATAAAGCAGAATACGTGCACTCACTGAAAATAGTGATTTAAGCGAATAAAGTAGTCTAGCTCTATTGTTTTCCTTGGAGTTGTATTCAGCGGTCTCGTTTATCTCCCTTTCCCTTCCTGTGAACCTTGACCTCAAACAACTGTGTCATTGGTGCTCAAATTAAATTTAAAATACATATACATTTTCTTCAAAAGACATAAGGTTAAATATTCTTACAATATGCCCCTTGTATAAATTAGCATTTAACCAAATTAAATACGCTGTTTTTAACATCATATAAAAGCATGGACTTCTCCACCAATGAGAAACAAGGGTGACAGGAAGTGTATTACAGTTTTTCTCAGTTGTTTACACACAATTCCTTGTACTTCAGACACAATGATCACAACATGTAACTCATGCACCAACCCCATTAACCGACTCTGCTAAACTACGAACACAATTCCTGCTTTGCACTGAAATTGCAGTTCTAAAACACACTTTTTTCAAAAAACTATAGACAATTCTCTTCTCTGAAATTTTCATGACAGAAATCTCTTGTTTTCACAAGGAACACACAGTGATTCAAATTCTAAAGTCAATTGCCCTATTATGTACACTGACTCATCACATCGGCAAACACCTGTCACACAGCTTTACAATTAGCTATCAGAGCTTTGGAAGAGGCAGAGCCACAGCTAGAGGAGTGAGAGTAAGAGGAGGAGGAAGGGCAGGACACGGACGAGGACGAGAAAGGACTGTAATCTCTGATGAGATCAGAGCCATTTTGGTTGACCATTTGGAAATTATTTTACAGTAGTTGTTTATTTGTTTACGTATCTCTCTCCATATTCTACAATCCTCAACACAATTGAGGATTTTTTTTTGACTGGAGATGAAAGTGTATGACCAAAATCCACAAATGCGTGTACCCTTTCTCTAAGCTATGGAAGACGCATGTGGAAATATAGCAATTGATGCTTTTCATGGATGAATTCGCTGCTAGGCCAGGAAAAACATTGCATGTGATGTGGATGAGGTGCTGTGGCCACACAAAAACAGAAGAAAGGATGTAGCGTAATTTGTTTTTGTAACTGTATAGGCTACAGTAAATTTTTCTGTTCTATTGTATGTAGACCACTGTAGGTGCAGCTTTGTGTTGATTGGGATGCACAATGTGTACACTGTTTTTGTGGGAAAAATACAAAATATTTGTAACAATGTATATGTGCGTTCTGAGTATAAAAACAATATTCTAAAATATAGCACACTTATGTATGTACTGTCTGTAGCAAGTGTAACACTGAACAAAAAAGGCCTAAATCATTATGATGAATGGAGAAGAAGTGTTTTCCATTTATCATAGTGTTTTACATTAAGCACATCAGGGTTCAGCTGGTTGTTATAAATGTCTATTCATATGATGGTTTGTGTTTGTCATTTGACAACAAAATAGCATTTTGAGAAGAAATAACATTGTTTTGGATGCAAAGTTTCATTTTGCAGGAGAAGTGAGTGGTTTTGCCCATTGTGTGTGTGTTTTTTTGACTTGTGTGTAGAGTTCTGAGAGTATGAGGCATGCTTTCAGGAAATGTGTTTAAACAATTGAGAAAAACTGTGACTAAACCGCCAAGTTGGGAAGACGAAGGAAGAATTGGAGAGTTGGAGAACGATGACTAGTTTGTTATTTGTTTAAACCACGATTTTCTGTGAATGAAAGTAGACGTTTACAGAGGTCACCAGGTGAACTAGAGCTAGAACTAGAGCTAGAACTAAGAACAGAGTTACATGTTTTAAAAATAGTTCAATGTTTTAATCTTACTTTGTTGTTTTTAAAAAATATATTGTTCAGTTTCTTTCCTTTTGTTTTGATCACGCCCATTACCAGTGCCGGCTAACAAACATCATTTTGCAATATTGAAATTGTTCAATAAAGTGAACGTTTGTGGTTGAAGAGAATGGATGTCATGCACATACTTCAAACAAAATTAATAAAAGTTCTGCAGTCTAGGTATTTGTCTGTTAAAGTCAACAATTTCAGCACATGGTAGCATATTTCACAGATGGTAATAACTAAGTAATTGAGTGGAAATAGGTGATTCTGTATTTTACAGCACTGATAATGCACAATTGCCCTAAAACTACCTAATTTATTTCAAGGTAATTGCACAAAAACAACACTATCTTAAGGAAGATACTTGGTGGGTATAACACAGCTGAGAAATTAAGTATGAACATGCGATAGTGTATTAATTAATTTGTTTCATTGTAGTAACAGAAACTATATGAGATTTTACTATCTAAGTGCTACAATGACTTGGTTAGTATCTTTCATCACTGTGTTGTTATGTCATAACATCTGATAGTAGCCATGCACTTACAGTACCAACATTTTACTCCTTCATAACACCACCATACTGGTGTAATTACAGTCATATTACATGTACTTCACAATAAGTAAATCCTGAACTTTATCATTTTAGTATACACATTTACTTTAAATAATTACCATTTTATTATACCTTCAAATCAAAGCAATTCACATTGTTATTGTCTAGCAATTCCACAGTAATTGTCTGGAAATTGCACAGTAATTACTTGTAATATGTGGTTAAAAATTATTATTACCATGAAATTAGGTATAAATTACCATTAAATTACCTACTTATTACCGATCTGTAAAGTAAAGTGTTACCGTAGTAGTAGTAGTATTAGTAGTAGTAGTATTAGTAGTAGTAGTAATAGCCGTAGTAGTATTAGTAGTAGTAGTATTAGTAATAGTAGGAGGAGGAGGAGTATTTTCACCTTCATGACCATTATGTTGAGTTGAACACACTCATTCATCGCTGTCACCTTCCAGTGTCCTGTGGAGGAGCCAGTTAGTTTGTATCCCATATGTAGTGTGGCTACCAACCTCAAACGATGAATGAGTCAAATCCTGTATTAAAATGTTATAACTGTCTGATGTCTGACATCTGCTCCAGTATTGAGGAGAGAGATGAGCTGTGCTACACTTTCAAGGGATGATAAGAACTAGGATACTCAGTAGATTAAGAAGTAAATATGCAGGATACAATACTTCTTAATCTACTGAGTATCCTAGTTCTTATCATCCCTTGAAAGTGTTGCACAGCTCATCTCTCTCCTCAGAGAGCTCCTTCATTCAAAGCTCTCCTTGGGATAAAGGATGTTTCTTGGAGGGTGTGAGTGAGTGTGTGTGTGTGAGAGAGAGAGAGAGAGACAGAGAGAGAGAGAGAGAGAGAGAGAGAGAGAAAAGAGAGAGAGAGAGGGAGAGGGAGTGTGATTGTGTGTGTGAGAGGGAGAGCAAGAGAGAGAGAGAGAGAGAGAGAGGGAATGTGTGTTTTTTTGTTTCCGGGGGAGGGGGGGGGGTGGCTGCACAGGACAGGGTCATATCATGCCGCTGCTACAGAGGCCTTTCACATCAAAGAGCGGCCTGCAGCCCAGCATTACCACATGAGCAACTCTGGCAGGCCAGCCAACTGGCACTAATGTGCAGAAGCATGCAGGAGCAGAGCAAGAGGGTGGAAGGCACAGGCAAACAGGGACAGGGAGTGTGAGCAGCTTATACACACACAGGGCTTGTGGAAGTAACATTAGTCGAGTTTCTAGTGGTGCAAACATCATAGAAACACTTTCTCACTTGGCCGTCGTGTCTCTGTACAGACCTCAGAACCTTTTCATAAGAATTGTGTTAGCCACTTAGAATTGTATGTTAGCATGCTACAGTAGTTCAAAGTTAGGAAAAATGAAATTCTCTGCCGACTAGCCTTAAACATGGGCAACTGCTTTTGTTGTGAATGTTTTTTTGTTGTGTAATATGGATTTTCTCTGATAAAAAAGCATTTTGCTATGATGTAGTGACAGATTTCCATATTACCCATAGACTAGTTTGGCAGTATTAAAACAGCAGCTGAAAGCAAATGCCAAAAAAAACGAATTAGCGAATGAGTTAACCATAAGCCACACAGCAGAACTTTTTGGGCCAGAACACAGTACATACCCTGAGGTAGGCTCTTGGCTGGCCCTGTGAGATAATCCTGAAGCATGCCTGCTACACGGAGAAAATGTTTCTCTCATCCAGCATTTGATCTAAGCAAGTGGAACAATGCCAGCTAGCCAATTGTCCGTGTTTACAATGTCAGTAAACCTCCCTCCCGATGCCTTTAGATTCCTTTAGACTAGAGTGCTGCTCAGTTGCCTTACAGCCTAAACTTTTCAGTCAACTGGCCAGCTTGGCAAGCTCCCATTGTAGACTTGCTTTGAGATTGCGGGTTTGAGCCTGGTTGATATGTCTGTATTAACATAAAGAGCAGGAAACAGATATGTGATCACAAGTGGTTGCTTGAGGTCACCGTGTAGACAGGTTTTAATGCCTGGTATGTACGCACACACGCACCTGGCAATGTCTGATCACCAAAAATCCAGTCTTAATACCAGGTCAGAATGGGGCCACAGGCTGTCTGCTGGGCTGGATTTCGTGCCTTTGTGGCTGCAATCAGCATTGACTTCAATGGGTGGTATGAAAGAACAGTTCCTCCTCAATACTCTACGGATTGTAAAGATGAGACATTTGCTTGTGTTATGCATGTTTTGCTGGCTTTGAAGAGTTTTACACATTGGTGTAGAGCAAATAAACCATTTTAGAATCTGGTAATGTCCAAGTGCCTACAGTGAGCCATTTTTAGTGTTTTTGTGTAGGACTGTACAGCTCTGGAAAAAATTAAGAGACCACAGCAATTTTTCCTAAAATCAGCATCTCTACATTTATGACAGTCATTCCTTTCCAGTGTCAGTTGAATTTGAAAGTTGGAAGAAATGCTGTCAGTAGTTTACACAATAAAACAAAAATGTTCCCTTTACTCACACATATACCTATAAATACTTAAATCGGAGAAACTGATAATTTTACAGTGGTCTGTTAATTTTTTCCAGAGCTGTATATGTGTCTGTAGCACATGAACATATATTACATATGCACTATGGATGTGTTTTAACGGTATACCTCGGTGTGTATAAAAAGAAACTATAACACCACACTGGGCATAATGTATTTATCAAGGGTTTAATAATAAGGGAAAAATCTAAATTGTTCACTATGTAGTGCACTCGGTAGTTGAATGAGCCATTGTGCACTGGTGCACTCTATAGTAAACAAGTGGACATTTCACTACAGAGCTCAAGTACTTAAAAGTCAGGTGCAGTATGCCGAGTGGCTTCCTGATGAATTGTGCTGCCCCCTGCAGCCCTGAAGTGGTACCGCAGGCAGAGCAACATCCAGGCGGAGGTGGAGGAGATGCAGGAGGAGCAGCGCTCGCTGTCCTCGGTGCAGACCTTCTCCGTGCTGGAGCTGCTGCGAGACCGCTCTGTCCGCTGGCAGGTGCTCTCCGTCATGGTGGTCAACGCCGGCATGCAGCTGTCCGGCATCGATGCGGTGAGACTACACTTGTGTGTGTGTGTGTGTGTGTGTGTGTGAGAGAGAGAGAGAGAGAGAGACAGAGGGAGTGTAAATTACTGTGTGTGTGTGTGTGTGTGTGTGTGTGTGTGTGTGTGTGTGTGTGTGTGTGTTTGTGTATGAGAATATCTGTAAATGTATAGTGAATGGTATAGTAGATGTGTGGTATTTAAAAAGAAATTAAAATTAAATGTATGTGCTTGGCTGTGTGTGTGTGTGTGTGTGTGTGTGTGTGTGGTGTAAAGGTGTGGGGTGGCAGCACTGTTTATGCTAGTTCACGTGTGGGTCTGTTAGCACAGCTTTGGTGATTCATACTGTATATTATGTGTGACACCTTCCACACAAATAATCTCCTTCTCAAACTCTCAAATGTCTCCAGATCTGGTTCTACACCAATGACATCTTTGAGAACGCAGGCATCCCGACGTCACAGATCCAGTACACAACCGTGGGTACTGGGGCCATAGAAGTCATCGCCGGCCTGGCAGGGGTAAGACACCACTGGCCACATTCATCGTCATGGTGCTGTCACCACATGGCCGCTACACTCTCAGACATAGGGGGACAGTAGGGGTACAAATCCCTTGATGCTAGTTCTATAGCTTGAGTGTTTTTATAAGTCACTTTGGACAAATAAGTCTGCTCAAAATTAATGTAATGTGCTGTGCAATGTAATGTGCTGTGTAAGTGCTTCTGCTGGAGATCCAGAAGAACTTGGTCTAATCAGAATGAGTGTGAATCGCTAAAGAAACACTACATGAAGATGAACCTATAATGCTGAAATAAACGTCCCTGTCTTGTCCATACTGTGTTATAACAGTTGCGTATGTCACCAATTGCTCCCGGCGAAACATTGTTTCGTCTCACTATGTACTGTGTATATGGCTGAAACGACAATAAAAACCTCTTGCACTTGACTTGATCTTATATAATGAATTTGGGCAGACAAGCACTGCATTCATTTCTCTAACCCCAGCCACTCTGCCTCTGTGTGTCACCTCTATAGTGCTTCACCATTGAGAGGCTGGGCAGAAGACCTCTCCTGATTGGTGGATTCAGCTTCATGGGCATCTGCTGTGCAGGAATCACATTGTCACTCATACTGCAGGTGTCACTACACTAGTTTTGCCCCATCTTACTTTCAACACCTAGAACAGCCTGCTCTTAGGTTATGTGTGACCTCTTTATATGAGTTAGAGTTGTCCTCTCCGGCATATTGAATTTATATAAATGACTTACAGTATACTTGTCCTCTCATGCATATTCTGTTTATATGAATGACTTTCTATGTAGTACAGTAGCTATATTTATTCTCTTATGCATATTCAGTTTATATGAGTGACTTTATATGAGTTATAGTTGGTCTCTCATTCATATTCAGTGTATATGAATGACTTCACAGGGGTTATAGTTGTCCTTATTCATATTCAGTTCATATGACTGACTTCATATATCATATACAGTTGTCCTCATTTTCCTTTTTGTCTAAAATGATTTTTTCTCAAGAAAATCAAAAGACAATTTGTTACCTTCAACAAAAGAACACCCAAACGTAAGAAATCTAAACACCTTTTTGTGGACTGAGCACGCCATCATTTTGAAATCAAATGTTTTATTTTCTCAGTCAGCTTCTATTCCTTCCCCATTTCACTTCTAAATGTACTGATTCCATAGCCTGGTAAACCCGCCCCTCGTACTTCATTTCATTTTGTGCAGAGGGTCTGGACCGGAATCTCTTGAGGTACATTTGCGATGTTCCAGAAACATCGATCCAATCAGCGAACAGAGGGTGTGTTCGTTAGCTGTGACGTTGACCTTGTGTGCTACATTTGAATTGTAGTGCGTAGGTAGGCTAATTGCATACGTGACGACCAGGCGTTAGCGATTGGGTAAAAGGCAGAGGCACTTTTTTAAAACTTCAGCAGAGTCCACACCTCCAGCAAATCGTTTCTGACGGTCTCTGTTCCAGACCCTCTGCACGAAACGAAATGAAGTACGAGGGGCGGGTTTACCAGGCTACTGATTTCATGCGTGTGACTGGTGTCCTCTTCTCTCTGCTGTGTTTTGGTCTCCCTGTCAGGCTCACGTGCCTCTCATGCACTATGTGAGTGTGGCCTGTGTGGTGGGTATCATCGCTGGCTTCTGCATAGGACCAGGTAGGGCTCTATTACCCTCCCACCCCACTCCACTCACCCATCCCCACCCCCGAGTTCTAGGCAGTTGCTTTTAAACCTTTGCTATGAATACTCCTGGGGATACTATCAGTTCTAGGGGCTATGCAGAATAAATCAGTGAATTGGCTCTCAGCTGTTACTAGTAACAAGTTGAGGTACAGTTTAGACTGTACAGTATGTGTGAAAAGATCTTACAAACTATGTTTAAAATAACCCATTTAACACTACATCATTGTATCATACAAAATTGCAAAATATACTTAAATTCTGTTTATTCTGCATAGTGCCAGACAGGGCTGTATTACCTTCCTACTCTATCCAGCCATCCCCAATGCCCTGAGTTCTATGGTGCACAAGTTCTAGCCTAAGCACATGAATTAAAATAAACTGAATTTAATTGAGTTAAATTTAATCTTATTGGTCTTATTGGAGTCAAAGCTTAGCCCTGTACAGGCTCTGAAAAAGCACTTAACATCCTCCTACTTTGCTGCTGAGCATTCAGTGTACATCATGCGTCAAGTCCGGTTCCATGTTGTTTAGGCCATATGTGCCAATGTTCACTTTATTGCCAAGCATAAGTGAAAGCTTTCTTGAATTATATCACCTCCAAGTGGCAAACATCTGTATGACAGACAGGGCATGTTTCAATGTAGTACAGCTTTGTGTTTTATACTCATATCTGGCAGTTTTCCAGTAAGTAAGACAGCAATTTCAAAGACTTCTAATTTTTTAATTATCGCTGTACCTACCCATATCTATCGTTAAAGTGTTTACGTATTTATCTGTATATTTACTGTTTGTTTGTGTGTGTGTGTGTGTGTGTGTGTGTGTGTGTGTGTGTGTGTGTGTGTGTGTGTGTGTGTGTGCGTGTGTGTGCGCGTCTGTGTCTGTGTGTGTGCATAGCTGGCGTGCCCTTCCTGATGACGGGTGAACTCTTTAAGCAGTCCCATCGACCAGCCGCCTTCATCGTGGGTGGGTCCCTCAACTGGCTGTCCAACTTCACTGTGGGCTTTGTCTTCCCTTTCCTGCAGGTGAGAGACAGCCAGCTAATTAAACCACCTGACCACATTAATCCACATCAGCACCACCACACTGGTAGACATAGCTAGCATTGTGGACCAGACTTTCACTTCATTTCACTTCGTGCAAAGACTCTGACGACACCTCATAGGCATACGCTTGCTTACCGGAGGGCAGATACTTTCTGTGAACTTTAAAACTACTGTGCCTGCCTTCAACCACTCTCAAATGCCTGAGATACAGCAGTTTGACATAGTCACTTCAGCCCTGCCACAGAGCGACATAGCCCTCCCCCTGTGTGTTCATTAATTGAAAACAAAAAGTTGGACACAGAAATTATGTTTTAATATAATTGTTTTCAGGATATCAGGATATCACACAGGTGGGGGTTGAAAGTTCCACACACTCTAAAGATGAAAATAATGATCTAACTAACACTAACATAACGGAGATGGGTTAGTATAATTGACTGTAGCTGTTAGCTGATGTAACCAGCTTCGGTAAACTATGGTTAGCTAGGCTATCTTTGTATGTCAGACTAGGAACTACTGCACGCACAGAGCAGAGACAGAAAAATAGACCAAAAAAAAGGTGACGTTCCTGTTCCTCTCACTTTGTAGAGGTCTGCTGGGGCGTTCTGCTACCTGGTCTTCTTCACCATCTGCGTAGCGGTGGCTCTCTACGTCTACTTCATCATCCCCGAGACCAAGAACAAGACCTTCATGGAGATTAGCCAGATGTTCAACCCCAAAGACGACACCATGGAGTTCCACACTCTGGGTCACTATGGGCACAGCAGCAAAATGAACGGATATGGCACACTGGAGGATGAGAGGGGGTTGTAGAGGGGGGAGGAAGTGGGGTGGTGGGGGGGGGGTGTGGGCTGAGAAGAGAAGACTAATCAGATCAGGAGCGACCAAAGCAAACAGGTCGCCCAGGTCGCTGAAAAAGCTTCGCTGTTGAATTTGCTATGTTTGCTCATGACATATCACTTGGAATGTTTGATTTAGGTCAGTAATTAACGGATGTTGGTAAATCTATGTATTCTGACTGGTTTTCGCCGAACCGCGTCGTAGTTCATTACCATGTTCATCAACATCCATAAAGTTAACTGACTTTTAACTTCTCTTTTTTTTCGCTCTGGTCACCCAATTCGCTTTGATAGTGGTGAATTCGCTTTGTTCACCCAATTCGCCGACTCTCCGTGGAGAAATAACGACTTGCGTCGCTCTGGTTACTTTGGTCGCTTCTGATGTGAACACAGGGTAAGATGGAGAATGAGAGGCAAAGGAAAGGTAGGAACAAAAGTAATGTTAGTTGGCTTGCTGGCTTCACAGGAAACACAAGAATCTTTTTGTCTTTATTTTTCTTTTTTTCCTTTCCTTTTTTTTTTTGGTTGTTGGAGTGAATGGAGGAGTGCTGTATGTTGCACAAAATTCTGTACTGTGTGTTTTGCTAGTTCGGTCATTTGGTAGGATAGTGGAGTGAATGAGAATCATTGCTGTAAGGTTGTGGAGTGAATGAGAATCATTGCTGTAAGGTTTTTGCACAACATTTCAGTATAATCATCTCTATTTTTTAAATAGCAATAGCAAATAGCATATATATTGTGCCAGACTTTAACTAAAAAGAGATTCTTTGGCACATTCATCAAAAATAAGCACCACAGATAGCCTTCCTAGACTACTAGTGTGACATAATACACCAATGTATTGGTGTTGTGTCTTGAGATGATCGTCTTACCTAGCCTGTAAGCCTAGGGCCATAGCAGTTAACTCGGGGCCCTAAACACAAGCAGTCTCTGTGGCCCCCCTTCCTTTCTATACTTCTAAGGTATCCGGTTTGCTAGGGCCCCTACTGCCCCTGGGACCCTGGGTGGGCAACCCCACTTTCCCCCTTCGACTTCAACATCCCTGCTGCCACCCACTTTTAACTGAGCACACCTCAATATTGTATTGTATTGTATTGTATTGTATTGTATTGTATTGTATTGTATATGTAGGCATTTCATATTAAAGCAATATCCCTGCTCAGTCATTCACTCAGAATGTTACAGACTAGTTTGTTAGACATGAGCTAGTGTTAGGTCTAGGTTACTGGACTCATTGTGACTTCCTGTGGTCCATATAATCCTTGTTATCAGTCAATGGTCGTTGTAAAATGTAAAGATCAACGTGCGATTATTATGAAACGGTGCCTGTATCGATGTCCTTATTAAATAGCCAGATGTCTCTAAGTCACATGCAGCAGAACAGAGGTCCTCTCTTGCGTGGATGTTACGGCATGCTAGACATGTGACAATTTCTCCAACCTCAGTTTCAGGGAAAACCTTACACTTGAGCGTTTGTGTTTTTCCTATTATGTGCAAATAAGAATAATATCAGTTTGGCTACACTTTGTTTTACAATTCCTTATTAAGTGCATCTGCATGTAACAACATGTAATATAATGGACTTACACTGTACATACCCCACACTAGTCCTAACCCTAACCCTATGGTGCTGTACAGTGTAAGTACATAATGTTACACATTGTTACACACCTTGTTACGCTGTAGGTAATTGATGTAACAGGGACAGTAAAATAAAGTGTAGCCATCGTTTTTAATGATAATAAATATATGGTATAACTTGAATTACGTTGAGTGTTTTCTCCTTGCGCAAGGGAGCTCTTGAACGTGACTACTGTCGTAGCCATTCTGTATCCCAAGGCTGGAGACTGACCATGCCTGTCAAACAGCCATGCATTATGAAGAGATGTTTTATAAATGCAACACATGTGCTCCCAGTAAAAACGTAATGTATATATACATATGCGTTTAGCTACACTGCAACAAGGGGTACATGCGTGGTGACATACTGGTGAACTGTATGGAAATTATGATAATAAATCATTTTGGAAAGTATGGGTGCGTGTTTGGCTGGAGATGACTTTCATTGACTTTGAATGGACGTTGGTCATAAAGTATTGACTTGCTGAAGTGTTGACTTGACTTGGTGTTGTGTGAAGAGATCATGTGAGGTACACATGTGTGAGTGTGTGTGTGTGAGAGAGAGAGAGAGAGAGAGAGAGAGCAAGAGACAAACAGAGGAAGACAGAGAGAGAGAAAGAGAGAGAGACATTACTAAGGCTTTGACCCTGTTGATGGACATATCTAAGTTAAGACAACCAAGAAAGAGAGATAATGATACAGACCTAGAAAGGGAGGCAGATGACAAATGTTCACTGTCCTGTCTGTGAAACGAGAGCAGCATTAAATCAAACAGCCATCCCTGATAAGCTCCAGTTTAGCTGTGACATAAAAGGACAAGGCTTGGACCAATGTGATGCTGACTGGCTCACTTTAAATGGAGCAAGGCCAGGGACAGATCGAGTGGAGTTACTGAAGAGAGATGGAGAGACTAAATCGGGGTGAGAAGAGACATGAGGAGGAAGGGACTATAGTGCCACTGATGAAGACAGTCCAGCTACCCCCCTCACTTTCAGTCCTCATTTAGTTTACACAATTAAACCCAGTGACAACAAAATGGACTGATTCTCCAATAGTGACTAATAACTAAGTCATGTCAAACATTTAACCATTCCCCAAAACAATATCCAGTACAGTGAACACATTATCTGCAGTATAAAGGCCATAGCCTACCACCACTGGATTGTAACTACCAAATATCTAAACATCTTTGCTAGACTATGACACTTTTCTAGGTGTTTTGATATTCCTTTGTTACTCCTAGGACATCCTAGTCCTAGTTGCATACGACTATTTCTGATTCCTAAATATAAAAAAAATTACTCCTATTGATTTAGCATGACTAGGAGTCTGAAACATACCAGAAACATGGGAACAAGGTAATGATTTTTACTTGATACAGTTGGATTTACCTGAGGAGAAAAGAGTCATCCTTGCTTAATGATGTCACAATGACATTTGGGACATCTTCACCAGGGCGGTGTCATGGTAACAGGACATTCTAAAGATCAACACTCATACTGACACACCGGCACAAAGGCACTCAATCAGCAGTCACTGCAGTTAAACTGAAGTCTTCAGACGTATTTCAACAAACAATCAGCCATGAATCACATACCAAACAACAGCTATCTGGTAAGAAATAATTACAATTATATTATCAGTAGAGATGAAATACTATCAGTGTTAACTAGTTGTTTAAATGAGCAGGTCATATTTAAATGATGTTTTGTCTGCTGTGTGATCCTATTTAAAAGCCTAGTTAAGTCTAGAATACTGTATAAAATACAGCTACACCACCAACAGGGCTTCCTTAATGTAACGAGGGGATGTCCTATGGGAATTTATATTTCAGCTGCTCATATCAAACTATTGCTAAATGTTACTGCTATTAATTATAATTTCTTAGCAATGCTTACGTTTGTATTTACTGATATTTCCATACACATTTGGCATTTAACATACTATATGTTTTAGAAATAACACACTAAAATAAAGAAATAAATGAACATATAAATAAACAGACAATAAATCACAATAAGAGATGTATGAAAAACAATACATAGAATAAAAGCATACATACATGAAACATCATAAAGTTGAACAAAATAACCTAATTTACAGTTACAAAAAATAACTTAAACTTACAGACAACAGCCTACTAATACAGACAGTAGAAAGATTTCAAGTACTAGAAAATTATTTTTAAAATGTGGAATTTATTTTTTCTTTCATTCAGATTTGACAAGACAGTATACTACTGTATTAATGTTAGTGGGCAGTTATGGATATAGCTCAGCTTAGGAGCAAAAGATGTACAGGAAATGACATCACAATGGCATCCATGACATGACATCATTACATATGTTATGGTAACCATTTGTCAAACATTCCGTGTACAACTGCACATTTGCAAAGAGATTATTTTAGTGGTTTGAAGACACAGGACACATTGATAAGTGATATTCCTTGTCAGAGGCTTATTATGAAAAGAAGATGAATGAAAATCAAAAGGGGCAAAGTATCTGGGTAAGAATCAGTTGATTAAATTATTATTACTACTTCGACTGATGTATTTCTCAGGCAATAAAAACACTAGGCTGCACCTGACAGAGATTTACTGTATCTGAATGGTTAATGAGTGTCTTTTTAAAAAGCTTTTTCTGCTTCCAAGGGGTCAGGCCAGATGCTGGACAAGCTGGAAAGTCACGCTCTGAAACACGAGACCTTCCTGAAGTCCTGGATGATCAGCAAGCTGGAGCGGGAGCGCGAGTTGAACCGGAGGGAGATGGAGCTCCTGAGGACAGAGGTGCGCGACAGCATCCGCCAGGCTCACTTGTCCGGGTGGAGCTCCGTGCAGCAGGGCCAGCTCCTCCTGAACGAGCAGGTGGTGGATGACCTCAGGGGGAGACTGAGGGAGGCTGAGAGGGAGATGGCCAAGCTCCGTACGGGGTACCGAAGGGTGGAGGTGCAGGAGAGGATGGAGGAGAGGATGACTGACATGGAGAGGAGGATGGCCATGATGAGGGAGGACCTGGAGAGGCAGAGGAAGGAGATGGCCACCAGTGAGAGTGAGAGAAAGAGGGAGATAGAGAAGGAGAGAGAGAAAGTGAGAAGGGAGATGGAGGAGGAGAGAGCGAGAGAGAGGAAGGAGATGGAGAGAATGATAGCACAGATGGAGGAAGAGAGAGAGAGGGAGAGGAAGGAGATGGAGAGAATGATAGCACAGATGGAGGATGAGAGAGCGAGGGAGAGGAAGGAGATGGAGAGAATGATAGCACAGATGGAGGAAGAGAGAGCGAGGGAGAGGAAGGAGATGGAGAGGATGGCCAGAGAGATGGAGTCATGGCAGGCAGAGAAGGAAAGGATGCGACGCAGGCAGGCTGCGATGGAGAGAGTGCTGGAGGGCGTAGAGGGCTGGGTGATGGGGCGGGATGAAGCTCTCATGGAGAAGACAGAGAGGGCCATTGAGTGCCTGCAGGACAGGATGTACCACATTGAGGACGCACTCACGTCCTCTCATGATGAATCACGGCGGGCCAAGGAGCTGGAGAAGGTTCTGGAGGTGAAAGTCCACACTCTGGAGATGAAGACCGCTGACAAATTGAAGGCAGCTCTCGGACTCATGGAAAAAAACTTTGAGGAAATGACGAATAGACTCGTCCACAGTGGATCCGTAGTTCTGCTCAACAACGACCACGGCGACGGATACACGGAGAGGCCCACGGAGGCCAGGGTCAAGGTCAGCAGAAGCGAGGAGAGGAGCGATAGACGAATGATGAAGAACAGGAGACAAGATCATGAGGAGAAGCCCCTGAGCGCAGGACCAAAGAGCCAGGGGGAGAGGAGGAGAGGGAGGCGCGTGCCCAGGGGACAGGCACGCCAGAGGGAGAGAGACACGGACAGCACCGCCTCCTCTGCAGACGAGCTGAGCTCAGACTCCAGTGTGACTGGGAGTGCACTTTCTGTCAAAGCAGAGAAGGGGAAGAACGACAGAGGAGACGCTGGTTGCAGCAAGGCTGGGAATGGCCTTATGGGTAATGCAGAGACGGAGGAGAAGAAGAAGAGAGGATTCTTCAGTCGAGTGTTCCAGAAGAAAAAGGAAAAGAAAGCATGAACACTAACTTTCTTCCTTTCTAATAACTAACTATCATTGCACTGTTTCTTTCATAACATCGCAAATAAACTACATTCATCATCTTCCCTGATGTTTCTAAATGGCATTCTTTCAATGCACTGTTTAGTATCTTCAGGATCTTCATTGTTCAGTATCATGTTGTTTTGCAAATCCCTTTACAGACTTTGTAAAATTGCTTTTATATAATGTCTAAGGGCAGTGCATTTAAACACACATACCACATTCATCAAAGCACCAAATAGTACCAGACACAAACAATGTACATACAAAAATGGCTCCACACATTCTTAGAGTATGTGACAAACTAAATGATACTGATGATTAAAATTGTGCAATAGCAGATGTCTTTAAACATTTTAACTAGACATGGCTATCACAGTAGATTACTAGCAAGTCTTAGTAGCCATATGCAAGTCTATGGGATTTTTTTAACAAAATGTAGAAAATTAGCAGACACTTTTGCAGTCTTTTTCCCCTTAGTCTCCCACAGTGGTCACAAATTCTACTTTGTCTCCCAGATGTAACCAACAGCGTCCCAAATTTATTTAGAAAATTATTCATCACAAAATTAAAGATGTTTGATGCATTCATGCATGGAATGCAGCAATAGAAAAATAAAAGGTTTATTTATTTTAAAATATACATATACCAGTTATGTCCAGTTGTA
Source organism: Coilia nasus (assembly GCA_027475355.1). Lineage (NCBI taxonomy): Eukaryota > Metazoa > Chordata > Actinopteri > Clupeiformes > Engraulidae > Coilia > Coilia nasus. The sequence continues at coordinate 26,724,484 of CM050198.1, forward strand.
TGTTTGAACATCATAACTTTTTCATATTTTCACTCATGGTGACACATTGCGTTGCATGTAAGTTTGCCATTCACAGTTTTAAGGCATTGTGTAAATGTTGTTCCTAGAGCACATTCACATTTTTTCATATATTTTTAAATAAATGAGCTTCTGTGTTTAGATTCGTTTCAAACATGTATAAAGCGCTTCTTGACACAGCGGATATAGCTCAAACTGCCTAACAAGAAAAAGAAAAAAATGAACACAGGAACACAGTTACACAAATCCCATACAAACCTGTTTGTGTTAGGGGGTGCTGGGTTCCCCTGAGCAGAGGGGCAAGAAAAAAACTCCCTACAGGCAAATGTTCATACATACATACAATATAGAAATATGGAGTCATTAAAATAGTATCTTCTAAGAAAACACATGATTCCTGTTTTAGGTGTTTTGCCACCAGAAAGACACATGATTTATAGTCATTAGGCAAAACAAAGAACCATAGAACATATCTAGGTACAAAAAAACATGACATTTACATCTATGTTTTACTAATATTTTTTTTTACTAATAATTTAGTTATTTTGAAAACATGCTGTTCTTCATTGCTATATACATTCACAAATTCAACAACAACAAAAAAAAACAATGCCAAATACTGTAGTTAAGTGGAACAAATGAATTCTGAACAAGAACCTCTTGCATTGGCAGAGAATTTCTACTTTCCTCTAAAAGGCAGCAGTGGTAAGCTGAGTGCAGTCCTGATCTGCTGTTCCCCAGGCCTGTCAGAGTTGGTTGACTCCACTGTAGATCACATTGTCATTCTCAGCTCTGCCAACACACAGCAGCATACAGCGTTTAACATTGTACATTTAACCTAAGGAAAGGGCATGAGCATGGGCACGAGAACAGCTGACATGTCAATATGAGAAACTGCTGCAAGGCAGTTAGTCAGACCAGAAAATTGCAAGATTTGCTGTAGTGTGTAAAATCACCCACATGGTGGCAGCACATCCTCTGGGGAACTGGACCAAGGAGTAGGTGATGGAGTCATCCTCCATGGTACTTTGGGGACTTAGGCATTTGATCTGAACACTGGAGTACTGAACATCATCTTGGTCACGTGTGGCCGCCCATTGTGTGGGGTCAGAGGTCACAGGCCTTGTTGCCACGGTGGCGTACACGAGCCCAGAGTCACTCTGATCAGGAGACAGGACAGATGAGGCAGAGGCTGAGTTCACATACAACAGCACTCATGGTCACTAAGACTTGGATAGTTTCAGGCATTAAATATGAACAACAATATTAAAAAATATTTATAGAGCACATAACCGATCATTGCCCAACAGATAGTAGCTTAAACTTTTGGACCATAGTGCTCACCTGTGTGTTCATGTTTGTACCTGCAGCCATTCTGGCATTCTTATTCCTGTTTCACATACAGGACAGTCACATCCATTTTAGCTGACTTGTAAAGAGAAACATGTCATGTCTACTCAAAATATTAAGCATTATCTATCTTTTTTTTTTTTCAAACGGTTTTAGATCAAGCAAACATACAGTACCTTAAGTATACAATTCCAAGTATCAGCAGGGCAACAAGAATCAGGGACACAGTTATAACCGCTGGCAGAATGACAGTAACACCATCGTAGTCTTGTTTCACTGAGGAAAAAAATAAAAAGACTTTTAAATAAATGGCCCACTGCATATTTTATGATGCTTACTAACAAATAACAGCTAATTGAATTTACATCCTGATGGGCCAAGTGACAGTAGTAAAATTAAAATGTTCTACAAATCATTAATGCAAAACATAGCAACAGGTCAACAGCACCTGCACTGATACAGAATGCATTATACAGAGAGGTGGTGGTGGTGTATATGTGTGTGTGTGTGTGGATGGGGGGGGGCGGAGGTATTTATGTATTAGAGAGCTGCAGATGGCTGTATGTAGTTTGCTTTCTACCAGCTGAGACAAAAGCGAAAAGACTTCCCAAAGACAAAATGTCTCCATGGTTGTAGAAAGCAAAGCCTTACTTGAGACAGACACGGTGGTGTCCGGGGGTGGTGGTGACCCCTTTTCAGTTTGACCCTCAGCTGTGGAGCCATATTCTCCAGAGTGTCCCTGTGTGATGTTGAGACTCACTGTGCAGGTATTACCTTTCTTTTCAAGATAGTCTGGGTGAGTGCACTTCTGACTTGGAATACCTGTGAACGTGCATTCAATATAGAGCACCAGCTTCAACAACAGCTTTATTTTAAAAGAATCTTATACCTCCATGAATGCAACGCCAAAAAAAAAAAAACATCTGACAACACTAATCCACACTGTATTTATGTAGAAAAACGTATGATACAGTATTAATTCTAATAATACATTTATTAATTTAAAAAATTGACTGCAACCCGTGGGCACCCACAAATACTCTGTTAACTGGTTGTGTGGATGCCTTAGGTGGAACAATATGGTTGCCATACGGAAAAAGGTGTTTTATATTTTACCACTGCTAAAATGGCTTACTACAACAAACAAATCAGTGACACCACTGACACACGGAAACTCTTCTCCGCCTTCAAATCGCTGCTCAACACCCCTCCGCCGCCTCCTGCCACCAATCTAACTGCTGACTATTTTGCCTCCTTCTTCACAGAAAAGGTAGCGGCTTTTAGCAATTAATTCTGTGACCCATCCAGTCACAACCTGCTACCTCCCCCAGTCAATGACGCTCTCCTCATTCACCCCTCTCTCTGACAGCGATGTATCCAAACTCATTACTAGCAACAGTCCTACTACCT
>CM050198.1:26732261-26764761 GCA_027475355.1 Coilia nasus
TGACATTCCTACATGACATTACTAAACTATTTCTTTGTCAGAATTACTAAATAACTCTGTCATTAGATTGTCTACCCCTAACAAATAATAGCTGCTGTATGTGCACTGTTTAAGTAGACTAGCTCATGGTTCTTGTGGTTGTTGATGCTAAGAAAAATCTGCAAGCTAAAAAAAAAGATCTGTAAACGCTTATCTTTCATAAACACAGCTATTGTTAATTTTTTAACGTTACAGTATTTTACCAGAAATGTCAAACATGGTTGGTGTTATTCTCTGCAGAGATGTGACTTTTGTGTACAATGTGACTTTGTGTGCCTTGGTTGCTGAGTGAAACATCTGCACTTCAGTTGCTATCTGTTATTTGATCTGAGTCTGGCACTTACTGTGCCTCCCTATCTGATCTCTACACTTCCATGAGACCACACAGGAAATATAGTTAGCCTACTTCTGCTCTGAGCTTTTCTGTTGTTGTAAAGACATCGACATGTTTGCATTGTTACGAGCTAGCCTAGGGGAACTGACACTCAACAAAAGGAGCACATTCACACAAAACGAGCGACAGAGAAATTATACAAAATTAAAGTATTAAAAAGTGACAGAAAAACTGTAAAAAAAATATATAAAAAAGGTCAACCAATGGCTGAAACCAAAAAGGCCCTCGTCAAAGCCCACGCCAGCCTCTCACGCTGGCAACCCTTCGACTGGGAAAAAAGAAAACAACAGGGCAGAATGTGGCATCGAACGCAGGAAGCCGAAAGAAAGGAGTAAAAAAGGAGCGAGCGCCTCAACAGCGTCTTCGTATAGGCCACACCCCCATCGACAGCACCCAGAACATCCTCAAGAAATCAGCCGCTCATAACCTGCAATCACTGCACACACACACACACACACACACACACAGCAGAAAAGTACCACACGGGACGTAAGAGCATGAGGAACAGTTACCATGACAGCAGATATCCCTCTTGCCATTGCTAACACTGTACCGTCATGAACCCCTAGCTAATTATTCATGCGTGAAGAGTTATAGCTTTTAACTGTTCTAAACACATATGGGGAGTAAATGGCTGCTCTCCTGCTCCCTCATCCATAAACAACATAGCTTTAGGGACCGTACCCTGTAAGAATAACTGTAACCCCCTCTGAATAAGAGTGTCAGCCAAGTATAATGTAATAAAGTGTACAGAAATATAACAAGAGCTATAATAGACTGTTACAGTATAAGCCGATATGAAAACTGACAGCACACACAATTAAGTTTTGTTTAATCAAAAAACAAAACTATCACCAAAAAGCCATCCATATTGCTGCTGTTATTCCAGATCCCCAGAAGGCTAAGGTTTAAATGGATGTGAAATGCCATGCCTCTCTAATGTGTTTTTTTCTGCTTCGGTTGTCGAGTCAAACATGTGCACATCAGTTTTGATGTTATTTCTGGCACTATGTGTATCTCTTCAACCACATTAGGCAACATAGAAAATAACATGTCTTACTTCTGCTGTGACTTTTCTTCCTGTGAAGACAACGCCATGTTTGTACATGAAGGACAACAGATATTACTCTTGCCATTACTAGTTCTTTTCCATAAACCCTATCAGGTTCTAGTTACAAATGTTAAGAATTAGAATATATAGCTCTTAAGTATAAATTACATTTTAAAAACATTATCATCCCAGCCCTTTGGGAGACCAGGGTTTCAATAGATGTGAAATGCCATGCCTTTCTTCACCTGTAGGTGGCAGCATCAGTTGTGAGAGTAAAAACTCTGGGTTAAAAGAAGGTGAACAAAATAGCAGCTCCAAGTACATTGTGGTTTAATGACAATTTAGCACAAATTAAGAAGTAAGTAGCCCACTTGAAGATTATGATTTAGGACTCTTCTGAAGGTTTGCTCATCACTTTTGTCTGTTAGAGGCAGGGGCATAGCCAGCTAAGTAGGCTATACTGTAATAAAGTGTACAGAAATATAACAAGAGCTATAATATACTGTTACAGTATAAGCCCTATATGAAAACTGACAGAACACACAATTAAGTTTTTTCTTTAATCAAGAAACAAAACTGCGTAGCCAAAAAGCCAAGTTCTAGTTAAGAATTAGGGTATATATAGCTCTTACGTTCTACAGACATTATTACATTTTAAAAACATTATGATCCCAGCCTCTCGGGAGACCAGGGTTTCAATAGATGTGAAATGCCATGCCTTTCTTCACCTGTAGGTGACAGAATCAGTTGTGAGAGTAAAAATTCTGGGTTAAAAGAAGGTAAACAATATAGCAGCTCCAAGTACATTGTGGTTTAATGACAATTTAACACAAATTAAGAACTAAGTAGCCCACTTGAAGATTATGATTTAGGACTCTTCTGAAGGTTTGCCCATCACTTGTGTCTCTTAGAGGCAGGGGCATAACCAGAAATCATAATATAGGTGGACCCAGAACAAATCTGATTGGGTGGGGCTGATTGACAAGTGGGCGTGGCCACGCCTATGCTTAAACACTACTTGAAAAACAAGAAGACTCTTACACCACACGTGCTGGGGGTGTTAGGGGGAAAATAATAGGTGCTGCAACTGCTTCCTTAATGTGAAAAAACGTACAGTAGCACCTCACAAGAAAATTAAGGCAGTACTTTTGCACGATGTAATATAAAGACATTTTTCCAAGAACCACAGGATGTTTTACTGTGAAAGAAAGTTGACCCAAAGTCTAAACAGTTGGTATGTTAAACTGTAGCCCTAAAGTCCAAAGGTGCAGTATGTACTCCCCAGCGGAGTTATGACTTTTAAGCAGTGATGTAGTGGAGGGTAAACACTGTTTACACACCTCCTGACATTAAAACACAGCATTTACTTGCCTATGTATGAGTGCTAATATTAAATATATGCATAGTTGAATAAATACAAACTTCTTGGTCTAATTTATTTGTTTGTTTATTGTAGGTATTTACAACATTTAAAAATATATATCCAAAATAAAAATAAAAACATAATAAAACCAGCAACATCGGCCATAATAGGAATCCAGACACATTAATATTACAGCCCTAGCAGGTTGTGCACACTTTAAATAAAGATATGTAAGTCACACAGACTATGTAAGTCAAACAGACTATGCAAGTCCCACAAGGCAGACATCCCTCAACACAAAAGGTAAGTAGAGTTAGAAGTGGACTTGTACTTAGGTGTGGGGATAATTAAAGATAATTTAGCATCAACAAAAAAGCCTTAAGTACCCTGTGTATGGGAAACAAGGGAAAGCTAGCTTCATTAAAAGATGATTTAACAATGTAAGTGTTACTGATCGGCATAGAACATCAGCAAACCTCCCTCCTGACACCTCAAAAGTACGCTACTGACAGGCCTAATAGCATTGCTACATAGCTCACTTGGTAGGACGTCTGCCTCCCATACCAGAGTTGTTGTGAGGCTGTGTGTTAAAGACTGGGCTAGACTGTGTAAAAAAAATCTTGGTTACATAACTCTACAAGCACTAAGTTAGTAATGTAAAGCTCTAAAATCATATCTGGCGTTGGCGTCTCATCCCGAGGTCCTGGAGCTCCATGTCTGTCTGGGGCGTCTCTCCTCTCTGCAGAGTCTCATACACTGAGGCCTGAGCTGTTCTCTGGAGAGGCATGTATGTGTCATCCACACCCCTCACATTCTGGAAGATGTGAACACAGAGCACAGTATCACTCAAACAAGTCCTATCAGTCTTGTCTGTCACACACAGACATGAAGACAACATTAGAGAAGAGACAATTAACTGTCAGGTTTTACAAAGAGCTGTGCTGTCAATTAATTATTAACTGGCGTGATGACATATGACCACTTACCTGAAGTGTGTCATACTCCAGCGATTTGCTCCTGGGGTTGAGAGCTGTGTACGTGTCATCATGGGCATCAGAATGTACAGCCTGTGAAAATATTTGGGGAAATTGTGATGACTGGACAGACTAATATCCTTACACAACAAAGCTCAATATTTTCACCAGCTTCCTCACCTGTATGGTGGCATTGCAGGTCCTGTTATCTGAAGTATTTTCAGGGTTCTTCTTGCTGTTTTGTAAAAAGGAGAATCAAGTACTTTTTCAGTTACTACAGAAGTGAAGTTACATGTCATCACCAGTCACCAATAAATTATTATAATTTTTCTTTTTTTTCTTCTTCTTCTTCTTCTTCTTCTTCTTCTTCTTATTATTATTATTATTATTGTTATTATTATTATTATTATTATTATTATTATTATAAGAAGAAGATGAACCGCAACAACAACACCAATAATTACCGGAAGCACACAGCGCCAAGTATCAGCAGGACAACAAGAATGATCACTATGGTGATGACAGCTGGCAGGACCACAGAAGCACCTTCTGAACCTTGTTCTATAAATAAATGAAACAGAATATTTCAGAGATCCAAATGTTTCAACACTTGTCTTACATTGTGATTGGCAAACGTACAACCAATAATCGAGTTCAAACATTTTCTTATTTACGCTCAAGCTGTAGTGACATCATTATTCCAACAATTCCACTGAGAGAGAAAACAAACAGAAGAAGAGAAAAATAGAGGGGGGAATAGGAAGAGAGGGAGAGAGAAAGAAAGAGAGAGAGAGAAAGAGAGAGAGAGGGAGAGAGAGAAATAGAGAGAGGGAGAGAGAGAGAGAGAGATGTTGATGAACAGAATTAAAGTGTGTCAGTAAAGAGGTGATATTCCTGCTGATATGGGTGTAATTAAACACAGAGATACTACAGGGCTGTGTTGTCAGTACAGTATACTATCCCCAGAGACTGAATGCAATCTAACAAAGCCTCCACCAGAGGCATCAGAGGCAGAGTTTGCCGGGGGGGTTAGCACAGGGAGTTTTAAGTCTAGTCTGAGTAGCCAAAATATTTGTACAGTTGTTTAGCTTATTCATTTAAATGTCCTTTCCAACACATCCGTAATTTTAGACAGTCTATCATGTTATACTATAACACTTATTCTATAAACAAACACCACCAGCTCATCTGTGAATTCACATGTAATTCTTTATTATCATAGCTCTTCACCCACAAAAACCACAAGCAGGCAAACCCAGATTGCTGCCAAAGGAAACCCACTCTGTAAGTATTCATGGTTCACCGGTACATGATTACATTGCCTGCCCTATACAGGTTCAGCACATGAGAGAGGGCAACTATATCCTCTGCAACCGCTTATTGTGGTAACACTTTATTTTACGGGTCCTTTTTGTAGTGTATCTAAATGTATTAACATGTAATATCATGTACTTACACTATACATACTTAACACTAACCCTAAATCTAACCACAGTGTAAGTACATGATACATATTGTTACACACTTTGTTACACTGTATCTGACTGATGTAATAGGGACAGTGAAATAAAGTGTAACACTTATCATTTATTAGAATATGTTCCTTATACATCATTAATTATTTTTTTACTGTAATAAAGACTGATTGCTACGTAGCCCAGGAGAAAGATGCTTCCTCTTTTTTCCTGTTATAACGCAACGCTTTGGCAAAAACTGGGCAAAATACAGAAAGTCCACTCTGAAAGTATTCATGGTTGACCTGTACAGTAGGTGGTGATTACATTGTCTGCCATACACAGGTTCAGAACAGAAGACGGGGCAACTACATGTTCTGCAACATTCTGACAATGTCCATCAGATGCAAACATTAGTTTCTCAAATGTAAATACACAGAGAACTAAGAGAACACGCATGTCCCGAGAACAACAAGTTCAATTTTTACAGAAGCACAAAATCAATAAACATAAACAAGCTTTGTCATTATTACTTTAACAGAAGGAATAATTTCTTTTTTCACTTTTATGAACTGATATGCCCCTACCTCCTGACGAAGAGCTGTCTACCAAATTCTGAGCAACTGCAACTTTAAGCTGTGACTTGAAATATTGTGTTTCAGTGGAAACAGTATGCTTATTAGATGCTTCTCTTTTCACAGCATGGGTTTTAGCAATAGTAAGTGGGGAGGGGACTAGATGATGTGACATTAGCTGTTGCTTTGACCACACACAACTTCCTCAGGCCGTCCATTGGGTCTCATGTGCAGAGGGCTGTTTCACACTTTAGCTAGATTGTCATCAGTGTCTCTCACATAATCGTCTGACCAATGGCAACTTTGACCAGTGACTTCAAAGACTGTGTGCCAGTGGAAACATATGGCAACATAATGCTTATTAGATGATTCTGGTTTTACACATAGCAGGCTGGAAGGGGACATATAAAGGGAAATATAACAGCACATTAGCTGTTGCTGTGACAACACACAACTTCCTCAGGCCAGTGGTGTCCATTGTGGCTTACGAGCAGAGGGCTTTTTCACACATTTGTCAAAGTTTCTCATCAGTGTGTATCTGTGTCTCTGCTGGTGCATGTGAGGATATGAGAAAGAGAGAGAGAGAGAGAGAGAGAGAGAGAGAGAGAGAGAGAGAGAGAGAGAAAACTGTAAATTCTAAAAAATGTAGTTTTCCTCATGTTGTAAAGATGAAGTCATCTTTCTTCATTAAGTGTGCTGTGCTAACACAGACATATTTTTCCGACAATCTACATAGCATTACTAAATAACCTGACTGTCTTATACTAAGTAACTTTGTCATTGGCTTGTCATCCCCTAACAAATAATAGCTGCTGTATGTGCGCTGTTTAAGTAGCTTATGGTTCTTGTGGTTATTAATGCTAAAAAAAACTGCAAGCTAAAAAACAACTGCAAACACTTATTTTTCATCAACACATTTAATGTTTAATGTTAATGTTAATTTGTTAATGTTACAGTAGGCTATTTTAATGTCTAACATGGTTGATCTTGTTCCCTGTGCACAATGTGACTTTTTTCTGCCTTGGTTGCTGAGTGAAACATCTGTACAGCATCAGTTGCTATCTGTTATTTCATCTGAGTCTGGCACTTACTGTCTCTCCCTATCTGATCTCTACCACACAGGAAATATGTGTGTTACTTCTGCTCTGACTTTTCATCCTGTCGTAAAGACAACATTATGTTGTGATGGCCATTACTAACGCTGTACCATCATGACACTCTTAAAAACTATTATTATGTGTTCAGCTATTTAAGTTTTATAAATACACAGTCTGCATAAGGGGGGATTGGTGTCCCCCCCATCCCCCATCCCGCCCATGTTGGGACCAATCATGAGGCCACGTCAGTCGTCAGTCATACATTATCGACACGCCCCATAGACATATACAACCATGACCTATCCTGTGTCGCCTATCTGCCATCTTTGACTAGGGTTTAAATCATGGAGATATTGTAATAACTGTGAAAAAGTGACAAGTGAGGAAGTCCCGCCAACATTCATTTCAGTGAGAAATGCTAGGCTAGTAAATTCAGCCAAAATTGAACACATTTTTCAAGTTTCAAAATAGACTTTCACTGGGCTTATTTTTGCCCCCATTTTACTTTTAATTAATTAATTAAGTGCTACAATACTGACTGACGTGAGGTAGAGCAGAACAGCAGGACACTCTCATGCATGAGCTGAGGGTGGAGCACCCACCAATCAGCATGGGGAAACAGGGGTGGACATGATAACATTTCTAGAAAACGGCGACGAGGAAGTGCCGTGCTAATCAGCTCAAGCTAACCAGCCAAATCCCAATGTCCCCCGGGTTTATACAGATGTAAGATGTCATGCCTTTTTTTCACCTGTAGGTGTCAGCATCAGTTTTGAAAATAAAAACTGTGTTAGAAGTGGGTGAACAAATAGCATGTCCGAGTACATTGCGGCTCAAAGACAATTTAACACTGATAAAAGAGTAAGTAGCCCATAATGCAAGATTATGATTTGGGACTCTTCTGAAGGTTCTAGAAGCAGAATTATGACCTTTAAGCAGTGGTGTAGTGGAGGGTAAACAGTGTTTACACACCTCCTGACATTACAACACAGCATTTACTTGCCTATGCATGATTGCTAAGGTTAAATATATGCATAGTTTACCCCTTATTTTTTTAATTTACAGCTGTGTGTGCGTCAATTACCTACATTTTCTATTTCCACTACATTGCTGCCTTCTTAGGGCTCATTCACACCAAACACTCTGCGTCAAGTTGGTGTGAATGAGCCCTCACACGAGCTACAGCTTGGCTTTTGCACGGGCCTGATACATGGATGTCTGAGTCAATGAGTCTAAGGGCTGATTCACACCGACTTGAGCGTGTACAGCACGTAACCGTGTACAGTATGTTTGTATGTGTGACAGCATACGCTCAGATCACACGTGCAGTGTGAATAGTCTAATTTGTTACCATTCATTCTAAACAAATATGGACAGGAAACGGGCATGCACTATATACAGAGATTGTTTGATGTGAATGAGCCCTTAGAATATACAGTGCTGTTTATAAAAGTAATGTTACTCAGCTCAATGGACACATTTCCTGTTGCTGTTTGGATATTCATCTTCCTCTACAACCAAACTGCTTACACGTATAGTTTGTATTTAACCTGTAGCCACCCTGTATAAATGACTGTGTTGTGAAATCCACAGGTATACAAATAATTATTTAAAAAAAAAAACTTGCAAAAGCTGCAACATCAGCCATAATAAATGAATCCAGACACATTAATGTCACAACCCTAGCAGGTTGCACACACTTTTCAGAGGGACAGACTAAGTAAGTCACACAAACTATGTAAGTCCCAAAAGGCAGACATTCCTCAACCCAAAAAGTAAGTACAGTTAGAAATGGACTTGTGCTTAGTTGTGGGGATCAGATATGTTAGCATCACAGAAAAGTGCATGGGAAACTAGGGGAAGCTAGCTCCATAAAAACACGATTTAACAAGCACAATCAGAGATGGCAGAAAAAAACAGAATAAAATATAAAGCTCTAAAATCATATCTGGCGTTGGCGTCTCATCCCGAGGTCCTGGAGCTCCATGTCTGTCTGGGGCGTCTCTCTTCTCTGCAGAGTCTCATACACTGAGGCCTGAGCTGTTCTCTGGAGAGGCATGTATGTGTCATCCACACCCCTCACATTCTGGAAGATGTGAACACAGAGCACATTATCACTCAAACAAGTCCTATCAGTCCTGATTGTCACACACACACACACACGCACACACACACACACACACACACACACACACACACACACACACACACACACACACACACACACACACACACATACACACACACACACACACACACACACAGACATGTTTACATGTCTCTGTCACAAGACAACATTAGAGAAGAGATTATTAACTGTCAGGTTTTACAAAGAGCTGTGCTGTCACTGAATTATTAACTGGCATAATGATATATGACCACTTACCTGAAGAGTATCATACTCAGGCGATTTGCTGCTGGGGCTGAGAGCTGTGTACGTGTCATCATGGGCATCAGAATGCACAGCCTGTGAAAAGGTTAAGGGAAATGTGATGACTGGACAGACTAATATCCTTACTCAACAAAGCTCAATATTTGCACCAACTTCCTCACCTGCACAGTGGCATTGCAGGTCCTGTTATCTGAAGTATTTTCAGGGTTCTTCTTGCTGTTTTGTGAGGAGGAGAATCAAGTACTTTTTAAGTTACTACAGAAGTGAAGTTACATGTCATCACCAGTCACAATTATATTATTATAATTTCTCTTCTTTTTCTTCTTCTTCTTCTTGTTATTATTATTATTATTATTATTATTATTATTATTATTATTATTATTATTATAAGAAGAAGATGAACCGCAACAACAACACCAATAATTACCTGAAGCACACAGCGCCAAGTATCAGCAGGACAACAAGAATGATCACTATGGTGATGACAGCTGGCAGGACCACAGAAGCACCTACTGAACCTTAATGAAATAGAATTTTTCAGAGATCCAAATGTTTGAACACTTGTTTTACGTTGTGATTGGCAAACTTACAACCAATAATCCAGTTCAAGTTCATTTTCTTATTTACGCTCAAGCTGTAGTGACATTATTCCAACAATTCCACTGAGAGAGAAAACAAACAGAAGAAGAGAAAAATAGAGGGGGGAATAGGGAGAGAGGGAGAGAGAGAGAGAAAGAGAGAAAGAGGGAGAGAGAGAGAGGGAGAGAGGGAGAGAGAGAGAGAGAGGGAGAGAGAGGGGGGGGGGGAGAGAGGGAGAGAGAGAGAGAGAGAGAGGGAGAGAGAGAGAGAGAGAGAAAGACATAGAGAAAGAGAGAGAGAGAGAGGGAGAGAGAGAGAGACAGAGGCACAGTGACCCCCGGTGACCCCTCTTCAGTTTGACCCTCTGCTGTTGTAAACTCTGTGTGTCCCTCTGTGATGTTCAGACTCACTGTGCAATTATTACCTTTCTTGTCAGGATACTCTGTGTGGGTCATACACTTGTGACTCGGAACACCTGTAAACATGCATTCAATACAGAGCACCCAAATCCACATTAGACAGCAATCAACAACAACAGCTTCATGCTAAAAAAAGAAGCTTTTTTTTTTAAAAGTACCTTCAAGAATGCAACAATAATAAAAACTACAAATACAATTAAACATTGTAAATACAAAATACAAAAGACATTTTAAAAAATGCCAGCAATCACTGGATGCTCAGTAACACTTTTTCATGGTTGTTTGGATGCCTTAGGTGGAACGATATGGTTGTCACACAGAAAACGGTAAGGTATTTGAATGTTTTTTTAAGAACAAACAAACAACTTTAAAGATTGACAAACTAAAGTAAAAACTAAACTAAATTGTACTCACACACTGCAGGGGAGCGCAGAGCTTCATAACGTGGTAGAGCACAGGAGTAGTTAGCCTTCTCAGAGACCAGTATGGAGGCTGCGGTTTGGTCTGGTAGTTGCTCTTCATTCTTGTACCAGATATACTGATGAGAGGAACCCAAGTTACAGGAGGCACTGCAGGTCACTTCAATCTGATTCTGCTTTTCTACACCAGTTTCCTTTACAGTCAGATCTGATTTCAGTGAGACAAGAGGGAGAGAGAGGGTTTACCACATTAAGCATTTGCCAACCATAAGCACTAATGAAATCACGTGTATGACAAGTATTTGAGGCTCCTGTGCTGAGCACAGCTACCTGTAACAGACACTCTAATCCCAGATCCTCCTGTTATCCAGCTCTCAAGTGTCTCAGTTGTGTAAAAGCGGAAGTGATAAACACCAGCGTTTTCATCTTTGAGTTCGTCTATTTGCAGGCTGCAGTCAGGATAGTTGGAGTTGCTGTGTTCTTTGACTCTGCCACTGTTGTCTTTGTACCACTCTCCCCTGATATAGAGACCAATCCAGGAATATTTATATGTGCAGGGCAGGGTCACTGATTCGCCTTTAAGGAAACAGATCTGAGTATTGGTGTAGGTCACACTCCCTCCACATTGTATACCTGAAACACCAGCAAACACCATTAAAAAAGTCTTACAACCATACAGTCTATGCTTACAACATGCTTGTTTTGGATATATTTCCACCATTAATGTCACTCTTATTGCTGCTTTGAATTTGGATGGGCACACACACACACACACACACACACACACACACACACACACACATATTCTTTTACTATTATTAGGTGACACTGAGATTTGTTTGAGCAAATAGGGATATTTCTTTTGTGACATTAACTTGCAGTGATGTGTTGTATTGTGTATGTTGAAATGTCTGGTGGTGCAGTAGGTTTCTTTTTTTACTTTACCTGGCAGACTTAGGAGCAGAAATGTCACCAACACATAGACACCTTTACAGCACATGGTACTTGCCTTTAATAGTAGAAAAGGACAGTATTTAGGTAATTTCACATGCAAAGTTCATAGCAAATACCAAACTTTCTAAAGGTTTTTACTGAACCAGCATTAAAGGTGGTATATGTTAAGATCAGTAAATAACTTAGTGGTGACGTAGGCCCTACGTATGATGGAGGGTGAGACACGAGCTGGCTCTTGTGAAGACTGCAGAGAGCACATACAGATTTTAGGCCTATTTGTTTAATGCACCAGTAGCTGTTTACCAACACATCAAGTAAGTCACCAATCTAACAAAAAATCCACCAGTATGTTTTTTATACATCCTTAAAATGTTTTTGTCACGTAACCCAGAGGAAAGATGCTTCCTCTTTTTTCCTGTTATAACTTACTGCACTTACAAGTGGAGTAGGTAACAGAGTATCTACATTGTACACCTGAAACACAATTACTGATAATTAATGCAGACAAGAAGTCTTACAGCATATTTGTTTTGGATTACTTTCAATTTCAACATTTAATTCACTTTCATTTTAAACACCCACACACACACCCTCCCACACACACACATTACTACCACAAATACAACCACTATTACTATTTTTATTATTATTATTATTATTATTATTATTATTATTATTGATGTTGTTGTTGATTTGATTTTTTTTTACTTTACCTGCAAGACGTAGGAGCAAAAATGTCGCCAACACATGCACCTTCAAAACACATGACTCATTGCCTGTAATAATAAAATAGACCATATTTAGGCAAGCTGACATGCAAAGTTCATAACATATACCAAACTTCATACATGTTTATACTGAACCAGCAGTGGAGATACATTTTAAGATAAGAAAATAAAATAGTGGGCAGATGTACATATGATGGAGTGTGTGACATAAGCTGGGTCTTGTGAAGTCTGCAGAAAGGGCATACAGATTTCGGATAATTTGTTCAGTACACCTGTAGCTGATCACCAACTCATCACCACGCTTCATAAAACTGTAATTAAATGCAGTCATGGCACTGCTGTTTGTCAGTCAGGTGGTCATATCCTTGCTAATATGGTGCCATCAAACACGAAGAGGTGTTGTCAGTACAGTACATTATTCCCCAGAGGGTGAGAGCAACTTCACAAAGTATCCACCAGGGGCAGCACAGACAATTTGGCCAGAGCTTCAGACAGGGGTGTTTTAAGTCTAGCCCAGGGAGCCAATTGTACACTTGTTAAGCTTGTTCAATTAAGAGTGCTATCTAACATATCTTTGATTTAGACAGTATACTCTACTATAACCCCCTTTTAATTAAAACAATCCCTCAGCTCATCTATGAATTTACATTCTGTCAATAGCCTAAACCCAGGGAGTCCTTAAAGCTAGAAACGCATCTGACATCCATTCTGACCACCACAGATGTGGGCAGTTCAATGTGATCTCTGAAATGCCATATCAAGATTACAAACTAAATGGCCACAGTCTTGTAGTCTAAAGTGTCCTTGGAAACTTAATTAAGGCACATCCTCTCTTGTGTGTTTCCTCCTCGTTACCCCCCGTGTACTTGTCCTGTACATTATGTCGTACTGGTATATTGTCATACTGGTTATTCGTCCCGCTGGTACGTTATGTACCTATATGCATATCATCGCCTATATTAGGTGCCTGTATGTATATTGTTGTCTCTGTTGTGCAATATGTGTACACATAACGTATTTTGATTTGTCTGTTGTATTTATTGTTTTGTATTGTGTATTGTATTATGTGTACAGAGAGCTAACATCTGCCGGAGTCAAATTCCTTATATACGTAAGTGTACTTGGCCAATAAAGCTGATTCTGATTCTGATAGCAATAAACCTTTGAGAACGATGCCAGGCCAGGCTTCAGACAAAACTCCTGAGTACACATGGTGGCAGGTCTGTTTGCATTAGAAGCCTAGTTCACTAAAGTATTACATGCTTGTTGTTTAAAACATTGCTGAATTGCGAGAATGTAGTTTACGGTTAAAAAAACTGCCTACTGACTACCAAGAAGCAACATCTTTTTTTTTGCAATAGACATCCTTCCTCTTTTCTTCTCGTCATAGCTGTACCAACTAGAAATACTGTACTAAATACAAGTAGGTAAACCTGCCAAAGGAAATTTTATTCTGATTCTGAAAGTATTTATGGTTCACCGGTACATGACTACGTTGTCTACCCACAGTTTCAGAACATGAGAGAGGGCAACTACATCTTCGGCACTTTGTTGCTCAAATGTTCACACACAGACGGTTAAAGAGCATATCCCAGCAACAAGAACCTGAATTTTACAGAAACAACAAACATTTAACTAAACTATCAACGACATTTGACAACAAGACAGAAACAGAAATAATTATGTGTAAAAGAAAGACTTTACTTTCATAAACATGGATGGACAGATATGCCCCTACCTCCTGACGCACAGCTGTCTGCCAAATTCTGCTAATGCAACTTTTAACAGTTACTTAAGATACTGTCTGTCAGCTCATCAAATGCTTCCCTTTTCAGTGGAGACACCCTAACGCGTGGGAACCACCTACCTTGACTGTGTCCAGTGTGTGAGATATGGCATCATATAGGCTAACTGATGACTGTCCACATATAACTAATGTGTGTCCGCAAAGCTACTTTAGTGAAATAAAATCAAACCAACACAACAACAATCTGAATGGTTCATGACCCTATCAGTGCTACATGAAAACTGGTGAAATGACAGCTTTCCTCTCACATTTTGCCTGTCTTTTAGCTTAAGTGGGCTATTTTAGTTTTACTCTACTACTACATTTTTCACTATGAAAATGTTTTATCTGTGATGTAGTTGATGTATTACCCTACGCACAAACTGTATTCTGCTTTGGTTGCATCTTCTACATCGCCTTAAGACGACTCCTCAATCACTACACTCCCATGAGACGGCATAAAAATATCCCTAATGATAATAATAATAATAATAATAATAATAACAATAATAATAATAATAATAATAATAATAATAATAATAATAATAATAATAATAATAATAATAATCATCATCATCTTTACTTGTATAGCACAATTCATACAAGATGCAGCTTAAAGTGCTTCACAGTTTGGCAAGAAAAACACAAGGCAACATTTCTCGCAGTCCAGTGGCACCAGAGCGGAAGAACACAATAACGCAATTACATATTGACAAAATCAACACAATGACACAATGCCCTGTTGATGCAGGCTCTTGCGTGACACAATAATGCAATGTCACAACGACGCAATGCCGTAACGTTGTGGTACTTCTGCTTTGACTTTTCTTCCTGAAAAGACGTTATGTTAGTACTAATGACTGTACATGAAGGATAGTTATCTTGACAACAGATATTCCTCTTGCTATTACTAGGTCTTTTCCATGAACTCCTATCAACTTCTAGTTACATATTAAGAATTATATAGCTCTTATGTTTTATAAACACAATTTTAAAGAATTATAATGTAATTAATAATCTATGCAATAACAAGACTTGTGTTATAATCCTGAAATATTACATTACATTACACTTAGCTGACGCTCTTATCCAGAGTGACTTACAGATATTTACAGGGTTCAGTTACAGTCCCTGGAGCAGTGTGGGGTTAGATGCCTTGCTCAAGGGCATCTCAACCATGGGTAGGGCGGGATTTGAACCAGCAACCTTCTGATTGCCAGACCAACTCCCTAACCACTAGACCACAGCTGCCCACAAAATATATGACTCTTCCCCACTGATTTTAAGAAACAAATGTAACACCAAAAGAACTATTATGATCCCAGCCAGACGACTGAGGTTTAAATTGATGTAAAGTGCCATGCCATTCTTCAACTGTAGGTGGCAACATCAGTTGTGAGAGTAAAAACAAGTAGCAGGTGCAAGTACATTGTGGTTTAATGACAGTTTAACAAGAGATTAAAGACTAAGTAACGCAAGATTGTGATTTAGGACTCTTCTGAAGGTTTGTCCATCCCTTTTAGCCTGCTTAGGGTTATCACTTAAAGGCTACTACCCTTCCTGACCCAGCAGGACACTGAAAAACATGGATCAACAGATGTACCCCTAGCTCCTGACGCACAGCTGTCTGCCAAATTCTGCTAATGCAACTTTTACCAGTGACTTAAAATACTGTGTGTCAGCTGAAACATAATGCTTATTAGATGCTTCCTTTTTCAGTGGAGACATCCCACATTTTGTAATAGACTCGGAAATCTGTAATAATGTATTACAAACGGAAAAATGTATTACACATTGTGTTCAAGAAATGTATTATAAAATGTGTAGATTATTATGAAAGGCGTAAATTATTACATAATGAACTGAAAATGTATTACATTTTGTGGGGGTATTACGTAATATGGTGTTATTACATAATGTGTTGCTACAACTCTTCCCTATTCACACTGTGGGGACTCATAACCACACATGTGCTGTTGCTTTAACCACTCACAACTTCAACCTCAGGCCAGTGACTTCCATTCCACCTTCTGTGCAGAGGGCTGTTTCACACTTTTTCAGCGTGTCTCTGTCAGGGCAGGGGCTGATCCATGTGTGGGTGAAACTCTTTAACCATGTGGGAAGAGCAAGGGACAGGAACCACAGCACAGCACAGGGGGTGAGGGGGTGGAGGAGTGCTGTGTGTGGTGCTGCCTGGTAGTGGGCATGAGGGTATGGGGTATGTGGGTGTGGGGGGAGGGGGAGAGACGTAAAGACAATAGAGTTTTTATTCGAATTAGTGACTAAAGTGTTTCTGTACTGTGTTTTAACCGGTCTTGTGTGGTGCTTATAATCCAAATACATGATTACATATAATATATATTATTATGTTAAGCCAGATATCCATTTTCAGCACAGCCATTCATATGTATAGCTTATCAATGTATTAAAAACATTGCACATTGACATTAAGATTTACTTCTTCTCTCACTGTCAAACAGATCAGTCTCAGCCTCCAAACTTTTGGAAGGAGTTTGAGTGTTCTCCTCTTGGCAGATATGTCCAGGATCTCCCTGATGAGTAGGTTATGTCCCACAGTTATCTAATGCTGATCGCAGTTTAACTGTAGATGTTCTGAAATACATAACACAGAGTGCACTGACATTTATCTCTGCTTTTCCCAGGGAGTGGACGGACTTAAATAAAGTCATGCATGATTCTGCAAGTACCTATTTTTTAATGGCAAATACTCCAGGTGTTTACATGGCTAAAGATCTTTCACCTAATCAATTCTGTTGTTACAAATTATTTTCTTTATTCAACCAGATGACGAAAGCAGAGTTTTTGGAATATTGCATGTCCATTGTGAAGATGGTGACTATGGGCTCCATGAAGGTCATCATCCCAGCATACATCCGCATGCTGCAGGAGGCCAAATCTGCTGGCAGATCCCTGGCCATCTTCCCAGCGTAAAGAAACTTATATTTTTTTATTTTTTTATGACCACACTAAAATGCAACCTAGCGTACAGAAGAGAATTAAATTGTATGAAGTACAGCATTGGATAAGTTTACAAAGAACACAAAGTACTTGTGCATGTAGGAAGAGCACCTTAGGGAGAAACTATAGCTATTACACCTACCCCTACACTATCTATAACCAAGTAAATAGTTCAGGCTGTTAGTCCCTACTCCCAGGAGTAACACGCACAACTGGCCGCTGACTACAGCTATTCCTGCAACCTCATGTGAGCTGTACAGGACGGGGATGGCCAACTGGAGCCGTACAGACAGATGCTCAACAAGGGTTAACCTGAACCAGCCGGCTACCGTTACAGTGACTGGGGCTGCTGGGGCCGTTTACATGATCCACTCAGCAGCACCTACCTATCGCTTTCCCCCATGGCTTTCACCATGCCAACAACATGCATCTCATCCAGGACCACTGGCAAGCCTTTGCAGTTTCCTCCAACATTTCCTTAACAATTACAATAAATAAATAAATAAATAAATAAATAAAATACAAGACACTTGCACATGTGGGGAGAGCACCCATTGTACCACACTTCAGGCTTTCCTAACTACAGCCATTACAATTATCCATACACTATGTGGGACACATCCTCAGCAGTGTACCTCAGGATCAACGGGTGTTTCGGGCCTTTATTCACTGTACACCCTCCCCTGAGGCGGCCCCACTAAAGGTGATCAATCCTTTAGCGTGTGTGCACAGTTTAGCTACCTGCTATCCAAATTTCCAAAATGCACTTCCACAATTCACTTACAACCACCGTTTACTTCCAAAATGTACTACTTACTGCTCATTACCAACTGTTTGCACCAACGCATAAAAATAAATAAATAAATAAATAAAAAAATTAGGGAAAGAGGAGGGGAAGGAGAAGGGGGGAAAGGGAGCCTGTCTGGGCTTCGCTCACCCCAAGGGCCTGTCTGGGCCTCATCTCTTCCTCCTCCTCCTCCTCCCCCATCTCATCTCCTACACCGCCCCCGCCCGACTTCCAAAGTTTTACTTACAAAATTAACCACAACCACAATTTATTTCCAAAATGACCTGCTTATTTACTAATTAGGACTTCTTATCGAATATTTGCACTTTACCACCATTTTACCACAGATACTATCACTTTGCAGTCATTAACGCATACGCCATTACACAAACGACACTGCCAATGCTAGTTCTAAAGACGATTCTACCCATTGACTTACCATTATCTAATGGTGTCTAATGCTCAGCTATCCCGTGTTCCATACACCGCAAAACCCGGGAAACTTGGCCACTCTGTATCCCAATACACCGCACGATCCCAGAGAGCCTGATTCTACGCTGCCCATGTGTGTGATGGCTGCCATTTATGAGCCTCTTCTTCTGTGTTTCTATTGACCCACTAAACGCACTACTGCCATCTGCTGGTCTGGGGTGCCTATCCTTATCTGCACAAACAGCCCTAGGTTGCACTAATCTCCACCTCCTCAATAGCACACTGGCCAAGGCACTCGACCCATACCTGGAGGGCCCGGGTTTGAATCCCTCCACCGCCCCATTCGAACATGGCAACCCTACTGCTTACCCCAGGCTGAGACCGCCCTTCTCATCCAGATCCAATTACTAGTCCTAGCTGCTTCCTCTGACATCTCCCTAACAGTTTTACGTAGATTCTTACCACCAACCCCAAGCTCCCCTAGCAATGAAATGACTGACCTCCCTACAAACCCTCTACAACCCACTTCTACTGGAAATACTCTTGCCCTCCATCCTTTCTGCTCTGCTTCCAATCTCAACTCTTCATACTTGAGCTTTTTCCTTTCATATGCTTCCTCTAGGGAGCTTTCCCATGGGACAGTGAGTTAAATAAAATACACTACCTGTTGGCTGGTCGACCAATAGACTATGTCTGGCCTCAAGTTAGTGGTAACTATTTCTTGAGGGACCACCAACTTTCCACCCACATCTACAAGCATCTGCCAATCCTTTGCTTCCTGTGTAGTACTCCTTGACTTTGCGGCTCTCTTACTTTTCTCACCCTCCCGCACAAACTGGATACCTTTTTTATGACTACCTTCTGCATTTACCAGCTGCCTCCTACTCTCAATTCCTGCTGCTAAGCATTTTAATACTTGGTTGTGACGCCACGTATAGCGACCCTGTGCCAAGCTAACTTTACAGCCAGATAGTATATGTCTCAATGTGGCTACACCTGAACAGAGTGTGCATGACGGATCCCCATCTGTCCAGATTCTCAGGTTATCTGGCGATGGGAGCACGTCGTACGTCGCTCCCAATAAAAACTTTAGCCTGTTAGACTCCATACTCCACAAATCCCTCCAAGTAACCTGTTTTCTCTCTACTCCCTCCCAATTCAACCACTGGCCCTGCTCTGCTAGTGACACAGCTTTTACCTGTCTACTAGCTTTTTCTTGCCTGCGTATCTGCTCTACAACCAATCTCCTTTTCTCCTTCTGATCTGCCTTTCTCCACATTGGCTTCCCTGATGTATGCCCCAAGCCTCCCCGCCCAATCTGGACATTTCCCACTATCTCTCCATGTCTAAGGGCTGCCTCTGCCTCCTGCACTGCTACCTTTGGTTTCCACTTTCTCCCTTTGCTCGGGTTAGGAGCCAGACCACTGACTATCCTGTCCTTGCTCCCTGTTAACAACAGCTCTGTCCTAACCTTAGCACACTTAAATTCCTCTACCAGATTATTTATTGGCAGCTGCAGTATGCCCTTCCCATACAGAGCTACACTGCTTAGGCACCGTGGAACCCCTAACCACTTTTTAACGTATGAATTAACCACCCTTTCTAGCTTCTCTTCTTTTGATAATGGTACTTCATACACTGACATGGGCCACATTACTCTAGGGAACAGTCCATATTGCATACACCACAATTTCAGCTTTCCTGGTAGCCCTGACCTGTCAATTTTTTCCAATCCCTCCACCACGTCTTTTCTAAGCTGCTCTACCTGCTCTCGATCACTCAGGTCTGCATTATACCACCTCCCCAGGCTTTTCACTGGTCTCACCCTGATGGATGGGATTTCCTCACCTTCCACCGTGAACTTCTGCTCTACCACTTTTCCCTTGGTGACTGAGATACTCCTTGACTTACTAGGCTTTATCCTCATCCTCGCCCACCTGAGATTTGTATTTATCCTTTCCAACAACCTTTTTGTACATGGCACCGTTGTTGTTAACAGAGTCATGTCATCCATGAAAGCTCTAATTGGCGGGAGACGCAGTCCCTCCCGACGCCTTTCCCCTCCCGACGCCTTTCCCCTCCCACCACCCACTTAGAAGCTCTTATTACCATTTCCATTGCCATTGTAAAAGCAATGGTGAGATCGTACACCCCGCCATAATGCCTACTTCTAGCTTCTGCCAGTCTGATACAAACTCCCCTGTACCTATACACAATCTAATATCTTTAAAGTATTCCTTCATTATATTCACAATCTCAACTGGCACTCTAAAGTATTCACAAGCACTCCAAATCAGACTATGCGGCACCGAGCCAAAGGCATTAGCTAGGTCCAAAAAAACTACATGAAGCTCCCTACCCTCTTGCTTTGCTGTCTGAATTTGGTGCCAAATTACACTACTGTGCTCAATGCATCCAGCAAAACCTGGGATTCCTGCCTTCTGCACTGTTGTGTCAATTAACCCATTCATTTCCAAATACTGCACAAGTCTCTTAGCCACTATACTGAAGAAGATTTTCCCCTCCACATTAAGCAAAGAGATCATTCTAAACTGGTCTATTCTAATAGTAGTAGTAGTAGTATGTTCTCCCCAGAATAGAACACAAAGAGAAAAAAGTCATATCAGTCCAGCTGATCGGTCTAAATGAGACACCTTTTCAGAGAAATATTTTAGTCAGGTAATTCTTTCTGTTTTTATGTTCCTGAAGGTCTCCATCATCCCAGCCAAACTGCGGGTCAGGAACCTTATGCCCAGAGACACTGCAGGCTGCAATACAACTTACAGTGAAGGATATCCAGCAGTGTGTCGCAGAAAGTCTTCTTTTAGTGACCGCAGATGAGAAAGAGGGCTCAGACAATTCTTGCTCATGCAAGCTAATCTGTGCTGTTGCAAGAGAAGCAACATACAGAATGAAGACCATCCTTGCGAGCTTTGGAAGATCAGCTGTGCAGTGGTCTCGCCATGGTGCTGAACGCTTCATCTGCCTGCTCAAAAGAAGGATAGATGCAAGCCTTGCTTCGCAGACGGCTCAGGAAAAGTTATCTTCCACTCCTGAGAGCAGGAGCTTAGGTTCTAATGCAGCTTCTACGGCAGAGGCTATGACGGCAGCAGTAGAGACAAAGATGGAGATCCAGACCACCACTCCAGAGAACACTATGGATATAAAGGAAGACTAACCCGAAACAGTACGGTCTTTATACGCTCATACAACGCGAAGTATGGATACACTTTCAGACACAGAGTTTCAGGAGAAAGCCAAAGATGCTGTCAGTGGTGTGCTTATGAAAAGACTCTCAAGTCTTGATGCCATAATCCCATCTCAGCTGGCACAGTCTTCTGATGAGCTGGCCAGTCAGAGAGATCTCCATGGAGATAAAGAACTACGATCCTGATCTGTTATGTTGGCTGACTTAGCCGCATCTACGCTCACAGAGACGTTCGTAGAGGAGATATTATACCTGGTGCAGACTACTGAAGATTTCGATGAGCAAGAGGATGTCAAAACTCAGTTTTGTGGGGATAATATTAGTACCCAAAACAAAGACGTATCATATGCTGCCTCTTGGCTCTTTGACAAGATGAAAAGCAAGATTAAGGATGTTTTTACCAAACAAAAGCCAAACCATCCTGAACAGGGACCAAAAGTTGCTGAAGCTGAAAGCTGAAAGAGAACCTAAAACATCTGGGGAGGACTTAGATTCATGCACCAAAGAAGTTGTGCAGCAGATTGTGGTAGCGTACAAGACAATGAGAAATAATGAGGAGGCCAACTTGGATGAAGATGGACGAACCTCCAGAGAGTGTTTAAAGACAGGGAATTTTGTTGACAATGTTTTAGCCCAAGTTGAAGTCTTGGCACGTGACTCTGAGGGCATGACAAGCACAAGCCTATCAGCTGTCCGTCCTGAGCTATGTCTTCATACTCTGTCTGTAGCAGATTTGAGCAATTTAATTGAGCTTGAGCTTTCAGGCACTGCCACCAGTCAGGACAGCGAAGAGGCCACATGTGAAATCAGTTACTTATTTGTCCAGGATGTGAGTGGTTTAACACAACAGTGTGTGAAGAAGCCGGAAGGCACTGCTCCCATTGAACCTGTTTCACCAGGACAGTCACAAGACAAAGAGAGTTCTTCCTCAGACAGCATCAACGGCTTTCATTTGGAGATTGTTGAGAATGTTTTTGATGAAGTAATTGGAGACTACAAGTCAACGGTGTACGAAGAAGGTGCAGAACGGCCATACCAGGATGCGGGAGCCATAATGTCACAGTTGGAGAGTTTGACAAACGCACTGGCAGATGCTGAGATATTTTCCAAACAGCTCATGGACCTGATCGAGAATTTCCTCTCGGAGAGCGATAAAATGGTCTATGAATTTGCTGAGGAGGAGCTCAGGCGGTTGCTTCAGCCATATTTTAGATTGCCTTCAAAGCTGAACGCCACTGAAGAGCAGGGTGCAGGTCTTCATCCAGGTGACATTTTAGAGCCAAACCTTCAACAGACACAACCCACCAGCAGCAGACCATCTGAAAATTTACTGTCCACATGTGACACAAAGGATGCAAAGACCCTCAACACTCCAAGAGCAGGGAAGCATCCAAAACTGTGGGTCAATCTCAAGGTAAATCTATGAATTAACATTTCTGTCTCAATCAATCATAAGTTTTATACAAACTTTAAACCTTAATTCACCTTACTATTTGTTTTCTGTTGACGTTACCATAGAATGCATGTTTGCATAAACATACATATATGAATTCTATGTTCTTCTACAGAGGCGTATATTCGGGAAATCGAAAGTGGGCCCGGCAGACGAGAATCAAGAAGTAAGCTTACTCGATCTTCCTCTCATGCATTCTGGCTCAGATAGATCTTGCTTTGAGTATTTACCATCGACCACAAAAAAATAAATTAATTAAATAATGAAGTTAATAATAATATTAATTTATGAAATTTTCCCTTTGTGAACAGAACGACCCGAAGGCACCTCAGCCTCTCTTCCTCCTGATGATGGTTCTTCATCGAAGCCCAAAAAACACTCTGCCTTGTCCAAGCTCTTCTTATGCTGCATTAGGCCAAACTGAAGCTTTAAAACTTCATGAAAAAGTATTAAACAATTGGAACAATCTCAATATAAAACACTGCATACATTTATTGTGTGAATACAACTCTTCACTGATACACATGGACACAAGCTGTCTGTCCCACTGTGTGTCACCACAACCAGCAAAAGTGAAATGAGATACAAATTAGCAATAAGAAGATGAGATAATAAAGACCATTATGTTCATCGCTATTTTATTCATTATTTGGAACTGTAGAGGACCCTGGGAGCACTGAATGACAACTGTATTTGATTGACTCGGTTGAGCTTAAATATATTTTACAAATATACTACACGGGACAAACTGACCTCGACCATATGGATGATGATGTAAGTACTGATGCATGATCAGTAATGTAGATCCTAAATGATAGAGGCCTTTAGCCACCTACCTGTATGATGTGCCTGACTGACAGACCTCACTGTGCCACTGCTGCTCTGCCCCATGTAAGGACACGCAGAGGCAGGCTCGAGAACTGCTGCCTTACATCTTGTGAATTAAACACCTGCCAGTAGATGGTGCTGTGGAGCTATGGTTGTCACAAGGTCCACACGTCAGATTCTTTTTGTCTTTTTCCTGCATTATCTAATATTTCATGAGCTTGATATTAGTCATTGCTGGTTGACTGTCTGCACCCCCCCCCCCCCCCACACACACACACACACACACAACCTATGAATCCATTCTCTATTTTTAAGTGTATCTCTTGTGACAGTATCTCCTTAACTGTAAGTCATTCAACTTTTCTCTTTTTCTTAAATTATCTGTAATGTGTTATGTAATGTGAAGAAAAGTAGTTTCACACGAAGCTGGAAAAAAATCCAGAGGTGGCAATCACCAAGAAGCAGAAGATCACTGAACATGATTCCTATTTGTCATTGTGATCTCACAGTACACAGTGCACACGTAGTTTTTATTGTTATTTTCCAATTATAATCTGTTTTGACTGTGAAAGTGTTTAGTGATAATGCACTTTGAAAGATAAAATTGATTGATTAATGAACACATGGCTGGCCAGCAGGGGGCGCTAACAACACAGATGTGAGGTAGTGAGGATGTTCTCAACCACGAAGGGTGACATCTAATCTGTTTATCTTTCTGATTTCAGTTACAGGCGCTATGTGTAAGAAATTAACAGTGCATAATCATACAATGGCCCTAATATGTCCCCAGAGATTAAGGAAAGATGTCATTAAAATACGAAGTGTACTGACAACCTTGCTTGTTTCGTTTGCTTCTCAACGTGACCAAAACGAAGGAGGTGATTGTTGACTTCAGGAGGACACAACAACAAGCACATCAGCCAATCTACATCAACAATACAGAGGTGGAGAGAGTGAGCCTTTTCAGGTTCCTTGGAGTTAACATCAGTGAGGACCTAAGCTGGTCTGAACACATCAAGATCACGAAGACTGCAAGACAGCGGCTCTTTTTTTCTGAGGCGGCTGCATAAATACGGCATGGACAGTGGAATAACCACCAATTTCTACCGCTGTACCATTGAGAGTATTTTGACTGGTAACATCACAGCCTGGTATGGAAACAGCAACGCCCAGGACAGGAGAGCCCTCCAGCGTGTAGTCAGGTCTGCTCAACGAGTCAAACTGAATTACCCAGTATACACGGTCTCTACAATCAACGCTGTATAAGGAAGGCAAAACGCATTATTTCTGATCCCTATCACCCCAGTCATGCACTTTTCACCCTACTACCTTCTGGCAGAAGATACATGAGTATACGGACTCATACAACAAGACTAAGAGACAGTTTCTATCCACAAGCCATAAGGCTGCTTAACCTCCCTGAACTGCCCTCATAGAGCCTTTTTACTCCTTTTTTCCCTCCCCTTCAACTACAATTTTTTCTTTTTTTTCTGAGCAAAACAAATTTTCATTGCTCATAAATGAAAATTTATGAAGCACATGACAATAAAGTCCTTGTATCCTTATATCCTTGTAACATTAGTACAGACAGAATATTTGCATTGTAAAACTTAATTCAGAGCCCACAAATTTTGTTTATGTTTTGATTTTGTGTTTTGCCTCTTGCTTCTAGAGGGTGAACGCTATTTTATAGTATTTTGAATTTGATTGCACTGCCAGTTTTAGTCATGATCCCACCTACATCACCTGAAAATTACACAGTGGTTGTTGATCCGTTTGTCATGTTGAAAACCCGCAGATGAGTATGACATGGGCTAGAAATGTGGGTGGGGTAATGAATGACTAGTGCTCTCCTGCTCACTCATCTATGACTGAAGTAGCCTGGTAAACCAGCCCCTCTTACTTCGTTTCATTTTGTACACAGGGTCTGGCCTTGCTGCATTGAGAAACAGTTTATTCCTGGAGGTGGGGACTGCTGAAGTTTAAAACAGGTGGCTCTGCCTTTACCCAATCGCTAACGTCTGATCATCACGTATGCAATTAGCCTACCCACGCACAATTCAAATGTAGCACACAAAGTCAACGTCATAGCTCACGAACACTCCCTCTGTTCGCTGATTGGCTTGGATTCAGTCGGTCCGCATACATCAATGTCAACGGCAGCAACGCCAGACCCTCTATACGAAATGAAATAAAGTATGAAGTTCTGGTTTACTAAGCTATGGTTGAAGTGCCCTTTAGCAAGGCATCTAACCTCCAGTCCTATCTAACTCATTGTATGTTTCCTGGATAAGAGCGTTAGCTTAATGCAATGAATGTCATGGAATGTAATGACATGTTAGTAGAAAGTGTTTGTTTCAGGCCAAATCTGTTGGACATCAGACAGCACCGCATACCTCAGGGGAACAGTAGCCTATTTTGATGCAGTGACAGACGTACATACAGCACTCTGAAAGACTCAGAAAAACAACCTCACTTGAGACTACAAATCTCGCTGTCATGAAGTTCAGTGTGTACATGTAAGGTCAGGTTCATGACAGAACTGTGTACTGATCAACCTATTTTCCCCTTAGCCTACTGTACAGGTAACAGGAGTGTTTAAGTTGTGTATTTAATGCCATAAAACAACGTCTGACTCCTGTGTGTACTATTGCAGTAACTCACATCAAAGGTATCATCCTGAACACGGCTGTTGTTGTGCCACCTCCACACATGGCCTGACATGCCACCATATATCACAGACTGAGTAATATGAGGCATGTTGTTATTCTCTATACTGTTACGATCATGTTTGCTTACATAGTCTGACCATGTGTATTACTGTTAATGTCATTTTTTTTTTACAATCTCTGACCGCTATATACATTTTGTTGTGTCTGACCCTGTAACCATTTGACCCTGTGATCTCACATCACAGCATCCTATATGCTTAGTCATTCAGGAACTTCTCACAGACCCTGCCCTGATGAACATTAAATATGACCAGAACCGGAGGGTGATTTTTTTTTATTATTATAGTTTAGCCCATGCAATAAATGTTTTTTTTTTTATTATTATTTCAGTGAATCTGGGTAAGAGTGCCTGAACCTGGCTTGTTTATCATTACTATTAGAGGTATGATCCTTCGTAAGGCAGACACAGTACCACAGCACACAGAAATAGCTGCTGCACTTGTTTGTTTTTTTCGAAAAAAAAAAAAAAATGGCCTCAGCTGTTGCCGAGCAGAGGCGGACGAGCCTGGTGACCGCAGGATCGCGGCTCTCGCCCCTCATCATCATCAGCATGGTATTGTTTCGTGACCCGACAAATAACAGGCTCGACAGAT
Organism: Coilia nasus; assembly: GCA_027475355.1. Classification (NCBI taxonomy): domain Eukaryota; kingdom Metazoa; phylum Chordata; class Actinopteri; order Clupeiformes; family Engraulidae; genus Coilia; species Coilia nasus. The sequence goes on from CM050198.1 coordinate 26,759,498, forward strand.
GCAGACAATAGTCCCGCGCGGTGTCAAACACAATCGCTTGTGTCTCTAGAGGTGTGTCCATGTATGTGTGTGTGTGTGTGTGTTGCCTGTGTGTGATTGCCCAGCCCACTCTTTTGACAGGTGGCAGTGAGGCTCAGCGATTCGCATTTAGGGGCTCATAAAAAAAACATATTTTTCCTTAATGCCAAATGTGGACAGTAGAAAGTGTGGGCATCATTATTAAGACCAAGACTTCAAGACTTTTATCGTCATCGAGTAGTTGCCTGTATTGAATTGAATTAAGCAGCAAGTCCACTAAGGTGCAAGATAAAAGTATCAAGTGTCAAGTACAAGAGGTACAGAGTACAAAGTGTACAAAAAAGAGCAAAGAGAATGAGGGGGTGTATATACAGGGCCATAATCAGTTATAATAATTGATTATGGGTATTGCATCGGAGGAGGTAGTGGGGCAGACACAGGTAGAGCAAGGGTATACATACATACATACACACACACACACACGCACACACAGACATATCTACACATGCAGCAGTTAAGTGACAGTGAGTGAGGTGTTTATAATATACAGGGCAGTGTCACTATCCTGATGTATTTAGAGTTCTTACTGCCCATGGGAAGAAGCTGTTTTTAGTATGTTTGTTTTGCTCCTGATGGACCTGAACCTTCTCCCAGAGGGTAGACTGCTGAACAGGTGGTTGTTAGGATGGAGGTGGTCTTTTATGATTGCCCTGGCTCTGGTGAGACATCTACAGTAGACCTGGGAATGGAGTACAGGGAGGGGAGTGGACAGCCGATTTTTAAACGTTTCTTGGACTTTACTGACAGACAGCAAAGTGGAGAAAGAGACAGGAAGTGAGTAGGAGAGAGATCGGTAAATGAACTTAGGTCAGGCCAAAACCGGCATAGATGGTATGGGCACCTTAGCATTGTATAGGCTCTAGGCTCGTCTGCAGTGAGGATCTCATGCTGAGGTAATCATAGCCTCCATCAGAGCCCCAAGCAAAACCCCACCTCTCTTGCTGAAAACTAGCCTGGTAAACCCGCCCCTCGTACTTCATTTCATTTCGTGCAGAGGGTCTGGGCCGGAATGTCTTGAGGTACATTTGCGATGTTCCAGAAACATTGATCCAATCAGCGAACAGAGGGTGTGTTCGTTAGCTGTGATGTTGACCTTGTGTGCTACATTTGAATTGTAGTGCGTAGGTACAGGGGTGCTGCTAGAAATTGTGGGCCACCTGAAAGAAAATATTTTTGGGCCCCCACCCCAACCATATTTTGGTGCTCTGGGGGCCCCTGTGAAGCCCTGGGCCCCCTGAATCATCCTAACCCACCCCCCCTTAGCGGCGCCCCTGCGTAGGTAGGCTAATTGCATACATGACGACCAGGCGTTAGCGATTGGGTAAAGGCAGAGGCACGTTTTTAAAACTTCAGCAGAGTCCACACCTCCAGCAAATCGTTTCTGACGGTCTCTGTTCCAAACCCTCTGCACGAAATGAAATGAAGAACGAGGGACGGGTTTACCAGGCTAGCTGAAAACTGCATTGGCACTGTTTGTGTAGATTGTCATGCATCCAGGTCATTGTAGTCAAAGGAGCTGAGTTGTTGTCAGCAACTGGACTTCTTTTTTTGTAGCTTGAAGATGTTTCACCTTTCATCCAAAAGGCGGCTCCAATTTTGGCCTGATGATGGGAAACCAGGAGCTATATCTCTGGATCACTGGAGGTGGAGCTAGGAGGTAGACCACACCCCTCATTCCATCTACAGATGGTCTACTGAACTGAAGAAGCCTTTTGGATGAAAGGTGAAACGTCTTCAAGCTCCAAAAAGAAGTCCAGTTGCTTACAGCTTAGCTCCTTTGACTGCATTGCCACTGCTGCATTTAAACACTGTCTGTGTGTCACAACACTCAACACCTCATCTGGGTGACTTTATACATACACATACACTACCCTGCACTGGACTGATAAAGGGTGGTCACCTCTTTGAGGCCAGGCAGAAGAACAGCTGAGAATAGGCAGGTTGGCCAGACTGACTTGACCGTAAAAAAGTCTATGGAGAGAAGACCTGACTGACTGGCTGACTGACCGACTGGCCGAAGTCTGGGGTGCACTGGGAAAGGAATTTGGACAGACCTGTGAGCACTTGGTGGAGGCCCAGTGAGAAGGCAGATAGATCGCACTTGGACTTGTAAATCCTTACAATACATTTGTTTTGATGGTCCATCAGCCCACCAGGACTTGCCCCTGCCTGCCCAAACTACCATTGGCCAGAGCAATAGAGAGAGAGAGATAGATGGAGGGGGTCAGAGAGAGAGAGAGAGAAATAGATAGAGAGAGAGAGAGAGAGAGGGAGAGAGAGAAAGAGAGAGAGAGAGAGCGATAGAGAGAGAGAGAGGGGGGCAGAGAGAGAGAGGGAGCAAGAGAAAGGGAGAAAGGTCTACGAGGTTCTAAATGTCTCACCTGGAAAGATCGGGTTTTATTTCTATGTATTCTTCTGGATTTTTCCGTCTGCCTGTTGCTCCCTCGTGCCTCTGCTTCTCAGCATGTGTCTGTCTGTGTGTCTCTGTTGGTCTGTCTGTCTGTCATTCACACACATTTACCTTCAACTTTTCAGTTAGGGCATTTGATCAACCTGTTGATGAAACACGCCAGAAGCATTGTATAAAGATGGCAGGACTTGTAGTGTTCTCACTCTGCCATGACGTTTGGCTAACGTCTGACTCGCAGGGGGGGTGGGGGTGAGGATGGGAGTGTGTTTGTGTGTCTCAAAGGGGTGTGGCAGAAGAATGGGGCTGTGTGTGTGTGTGTGTGTGTGTGTGTGTGTGTGTGTGTGTGTGTGTGTCTGTGTTTGGTTTGTGTGTGTGTGTGTGTGTGTGTGTGTGTGTGTGTGTGTGTGTGCGTGTGTGTGTTTGTGTTTGTGTGTGTGTGTGTGTGTTTGTGTGTGTCTGTGTCTGTGTTTGGTTTGTGTGTGTGTGTGTGTCTGTGTGTGTGTTTGTGTGTGTGTGTTTATTTGGGGGGCAGCAGGGAATGGATATCCAAACACACACACACACACACAGACACACGCACACACACACACACAAACCAAACACCCCTCCTCCTCCTCCTGCTCCTGTGGCACTTCCTAGCTCCAGCCCCAGCCCAAGCGCAGTCCCCAGCAGCCCCTGGCTCTGAGTGGCGGAGCGGCAGATAAGCTGGTGTTTGATCGAGCGTGCCACTGACAGCTCCTGTCGGGTGTCCGCTGAGCCCCGTATCGCATGCATCGACCAAACCCCACCCACCCTTCCCTTTCCCCACTCCAGCTACCCCCACCACCCCCTTTATAGCCTCTACGCTGCACCTCTCTAACCTCTCCCCTGTCCCCTACCACCACCCAAATCCACCACCCCCCTCCGACTCTGCCCCCACTCATACACTGTAGCTCCAACCCTCTGCCTTGTCCCCACCCAAATCCCTCCCCCGGCTCACTACCTCCTAATCATCCCACCAACACCACCACCCCAACCCAGCCCCTTAAAGTCTCTGCGCTGTACCTCTCCAACCTTCCCCAGTCCTCACCACCACCCCAACCCAGCCCCTTAAAGTCTCTGCACTGTACCTCTCCAACCTTCCCCAGTCCTCACCACCACCTAAATCCAACCCCTTCCAAACAAATATTACTATTATATTATTAATATTATGCCCCTTAACCCATACACTGTACCTCTCCAACCGTCCCCAGTCACTATCCACCACCACCCCAATCCACCCCCCCCCCCCCCCCCACCCACCCATACACTTTGCCTGTCCAGCCACACCAGTCCCCACCACCACCAAAATCCACCCCTCCCCCTCTAAATTCACCCCCCACCCCACCCATACACTGTACCTTTCAAACACTCCCCAGTCCCAACCACCACCACCCAAATCCACCCCCACCACCCCAAAATCCACCCCCACCCATACATTGTACCTCCTCAGCCACAATAGCCCACACCACCACCCAAATCCATCCCCTCCAGCCCAAAATCCACCCCCACCCATACACTCCACCTCTCCAACCCTCCTTCACTCCGTCACTGCCACCACCCAAATCACCCCCTCCCCCCACACATACACTGTGCCTCTCCACCCACCCCAACACCCACCCACCCCAAAATCCACCCCCCACCACCCATACACTGTGCCTCTCCAACCCACTTCAGCCCCCACCACTACCTAAATCCACCCCCCCCCCCCCCCCCTTATCCACGCCCCCACCCAAAACTGTACCTCTCCAACCGCGCCAACCCCCACCACCACCCAAATCCCACCTCCCCCCCACCCGTACACTATACCTATCTAGCCACGCCAGCCCACACCCAAATCCTCCACCCCCCATCACCCACCACCACCCACCCCGCCCACCCACCCATACGCATCCATTGTTCCCGGGCCCTCCAGTCATGGGGCCGGCGCTGTCACATAGCACTCAGGTGCTTTCAGCGCGTTGACAGCAAGCCATGGAATTTATCCCCGGCCGTTATCGCCACTGTATGGGCCAGAATGTTTGGCATACCTGTCGCAGGGCTTCCTGTTCCATCAACCTAGCGCACCAGACACGATCTGGAGATAAAACAGCAAAACCGTTAGAGGAGAAAGAGAAGAAGAAGAAGAAGAAGAAGAAGAAGAAGAAGAAGAAGAAGAAGAAGAAGAAGAAGAAGAAGAAGAAGAAGAAGAAGAAGTAGTAGAAGAAGAAGAAGAGTAGAGAGTAGTAAAAAAAAAAAAAACAATGTTGAATCTCAAAGCTTCCATGGATCTGTTTGTAATCAAATGCAGATCTGATATTCGCCGAGCTTGAGGGACAGTGAGCGCACTCGAGAGTTTCGGTTTAACATGGAATGATAAAACAAGAAATGGGCTGGAAAAGGACTGTTCTGGAACATCCAAGAATTCCAGGTCTGAAACAGCCTGCATCCAGTCTTCTCTCGCCGCTTCGAGTCTCCTGCTGATCTTCCATGTCGATGTTTTTTAGTATCGCTTGTCAGTTTCATGGTTTTTTTTTTGTTGTTTTTTTTTTTTCCCTTGCCTGTCTGGATTGGAAACCCTGTGTTTTCAACACCACTGCCCATGTCATCTTGGGATAACAAAAGGTGTCATTTTCCATTCTGGTTTTGGACTGACACCTTGAGCAACAAGACAGAGGACAGAGACAGAGTGAGAGAAAGAACAGAGAGAAGGAGAGAGAGAGAGAGAGAGAGAGAGAGAGAGAGAGAGAGAGAGAGAGAGAGAGAGAGAGAGAGAGAG
>CM050198.1:26774761-26869761 GCA_027475355.1 Coilia nasus
GCCCGAAATGCGAAAAGCAGCTCGAGACTGTCAGCTCAGGATCCTGGGAGAAATTTTTCACTGTGGCGAACAAGGGAGACCAACTGGAAAGGTTTCAGAAGACTTAAGTGCTCTCTCTCTCTCTCTCTCTCTCCTTCTCTTTTTCTCTCTCTCCCCTTCTCTCTTTCTCTCTCTCTCTCTCTCTCCCCCCCATTTTCGAACTCCAGACAGAGGACCCGGTGACCAGAGCCTGGCCATTAAAGCTGGGGAGAAGTTCTCCACCACTTGATTATGGGACATAAAAAAGTGGTGGCTGCGAGCACACAGCCCGGAGTGCTTTCAAATACTCTAAAAGTGCCACTGTCTGGTTTGGGCCGACCGCATCAAAAAGCGTTTGCGGCCGACGCGTGTGAACCCACAACATGGTGCACTCTCTTTTAGGCTTGGACCCGTTCTCTTCTTGTGGGAACGTTATTACTTCACTCTTGATTATTAAATGCCTGTGATGGTTTCATGCTTGGCGTTTCACGACCCAAGGGATGACAGTTGCTGAGCACTGCTAATAATGATGGTTTTCAAATGGGTTGTAGTAATCTCCCTGGGAAATGATGTTTTATATTGCAGATGGTCACCTTATGGTTTGGAACCAGACGTTGACATCCCACCCTCAAAAAGTAACCATCCAGTCACATATTTGTTCCAGCTAATCGCTAAACCTGTGGGTCATAATTAGCACAACCGGTTAACGAGGTAGGCTACGTAGATGCAGGGCACAAAGTGAGAAATAATTTTATGCCTGAAATTATCGTAACGTTTCAAGTTCAAGTCATTATGACCATCTACTAGCAAATGTTAAATGTAGCCCACTGTCCCACACCTGATTTCAGGAACCATGCCGAAGATCTTTCAGCCCTGTCGATGAGGTAATGACTAAAATCACCTGTGTTATAAGTGCTCAGGCAGAAGTAATACACAGACGGAATTTTTTACTCTCTGAAGATTAGCCATCCACCTCTGCGTTTTGGACCAGAAAAACCTACTCTGTCCCAGCAGAGTGAAAAGCAAGGCAAACAATAAAGAATATGGAGGGAGATCCCCTGACTCTGTGGGATGATGATGATGATGATGATGATGATGGTGATGATATGACACAATGACATTTATGATGCCAACCAATCACATTTAACAATCCGAGACAGAGTCATGAGTTCTGATTGACAATGCATGCAAGTCTGACTGACCGAACAGCAGAGGAATGTGTAGAATTCTCTCCGGTAACTTGAGTATACTTTGTTCGCTCTCCACCTGCACTTTTGCAGCAATTTTGCCATATGTTCTCCCAGTAGTGGAGGCAGCCAATGCTCTTCTGTACAGCAGAACTCACGCCACTGGACTGCTTTTTGAATGTACTGAAAGCCACTTGAAAACTCCAAACATAGTTAGGTATAAATACTTTGCATGTGTGGATTTTGCAGTTTATAACACATTCATACACACTCACACACACCCAAACAATAGTCGTCCGCCCACCCTCCCACACACACATGCCCTTTTTATGTGCCGAAAGACTACCCAAAGACTACCCACCCACTCACACACCCAAACACTCCCCAGACACACACACACACCCAAACTACCCACACACACAGACACAGACACACACACAGACACACACACACACACAAACACAAACACTAACCACCCTCCTCCCCACACAACCAATACACACATACACACACACACAACACACTTTCTTACATGCCCAGACATTACCCACCCATACAGTCACACACTCAAACAGAACCTAGACACACACACCTAGATACTATCCACCAACACCCACCAACAGCAGCACACACACTACCCACACACGCATGACGTACATACACACAGTCCTCAGTAAGAGTGAGGGTGGGGGCCTGGTGGTGCTGTGCTGTGTTGTGCTGTGCTGTGCGGTGTGGTCTTAGATGTGAATCATTCCAGGTGGCAAAAGCAATTGTTTCACTGTCCCACTGGATCTCATAAGGCAGGTACATTCTCACCCTTTAAATCCCTCGCACTGGCTCGAGTGACTGATTTACTGCGACACATTCAAAGGGCTAAATATAATTGTGTTTCTGTGCTAAGCAGCTGCCTTGTAGTCTGTGACAGAGTCGAAATTCCAACAAGGAAAGTGTTTTTGATTGTAGTTCGTTTTTTATTGAGCGATTGGAATTGGTTTGTACAATGACTTGTTTTTGCACAACCAATTTGGTGATTTGGAAGGAGGTAATTCATTCAAAATAAATTTGTTTTCCAGTGGATGCTGCATGACTATGGACTACTGGGTTTTTCACTGGGTCATTCACAGTGTTGTTGAATAGCATCAACTTGTGCTATGCTGGTGTACATACTAAATCCATAGCCCATACTCTCTCTGACAGGCACTCACAGACCTCACCATGTGTGTGCCCAATAAATATAATTGTTACTCTCATGGGAGGGAGAGAGAGAGAGAGAGAGAGAGAGAGAGAGAGAGAGAGAGAGAGGGAGAGAGAGATGTCATGGTATTTCTGAGAAAGAGTGTGTCTGTGCGAGAGGACCTTTTCAAACCAAAGCCGGGGTCTGGATATTGAATGTGAAAACCATTTTGTATCATGTATTCACATGGAATTCATATTACTAACACATGTAACATGAAAAAGCTTACACTGAAAGTAGCCCTATTCCTTCAGGACCATGAAACAACCTTTATACCCCATTGCCTGGGAAAACCTTATTGTAGCCATAGGTTTCATAAAAGGGGGGCGTTTTAATGTAGGCCTATGTGACATTTTGAGAAAAAAATCAGCTGAAATTCTTCATAAAGACGCTGATGTTTATTGCACTGCTGCCAGGGACCAAAAGCGCAATAAGAGTAGACTTAATGTATTAATAAAAGAAAATGAAACTTTCTTTCGTTTCGCTTATAAAAGTCTGAAAACAACTGATTCTCATAAACATGTACAGCCTACGTGAATGATTATAAGAATTCTCAACCAGTCAGCGTGTGTTTATGCCTTTCGTGTTTTGATTAATTTGCATAACAGAAGGAAATAAAGCGGAAGCCATTATACTCACATTACTGACAGACAGTCCAGAATTGAACTGTCGTTGCAAACTTGCGCATCTTCGACAAGCTCCACCCGCTGTCGCGTAGGAGTGTATAAACCAGCCTTCTAGGCATAGCCAAGGACCTGAAATGTGGCTGGAGCTTCAGCCGGTATTTTGGAGCAACACGAGCCTAGTCTTCAGTTATTTCAAGGAATACACGTGTAAGCAGAGGAGGATGATCCGCGGTTAGACGGGAATCCCGCAGATGGAGTCGAACTCATGGCCTCTTACTGCTTAAGCTTAAACTAGGCAGTTACGACTTAAAGTGACAGAAAAGGTACCTTTTTTCGGACATTTGGACATCGCAGTAGTACCTTTGGACATTCATTTGTTTGGCTGATAGAGGACATATATTCAGTTCCGTCAATTATATCAGTTTTCCCCATAACAAACTCCTTGTCTGCCCCACAGTTTGGATGTTCACTGAAGTCAACTCTGAGCATCATCCTCATTGGAGAGTGCGCGTGCTTTGAAGTCTTCCTCCCCTCAGTTTGATTCACTGAGTCATTCACGTGGATATACAGTAATGCTTTTTCGAAGATGAGCGATTTTCACTTCATATTTTTGAAAGGATTAAACCACCATCATTCGAGCAATCTGGGAGTTGTCAAACGCATCCTCGGTGCGCGTCCGGTTCGGATTATCCAAAATCCGAGAAACTGACATGCAACTGATACATGAATACCGCGCCGGACTCAAGGCTTTATCAAGCCGTCCTCTTCCTCATATTTGACACAACGGGACATCCATTGTATTGCTGCTCGTCGGAGAGGGAGATAACTGCTCTTAATTTCCGTCAGGAAGAACTACATTTTCCCAAGATCTTGCCATAGTGGAGTGGTACTCATGCAGGGCTATCTATGCGGCGAGAGCCAGCACAAAGTTTGTGAAACTTCAAAATGAGGCTTAGAAATTCGAGATTAGGCTATCTGTAAGTGAAACCCCTATCCCATGTATATCTCGGTGGTTATTTACTCTTATTACAGGAAAACTTAATCTCTGGCAATAAAAATGTTTTCTCTTTCAGGTTACTGCAGTTTATAGCGCTGTCTTTCCACACACAGGTAGGTTTGTATTCCCATGCTGTACGCTTCTAGCAGCTTGAAACCAGGCTATTATTTTGTGCTGGACCCTTAAAATTATAGTGCCGCCATATTTCAGTCAATAATAAAACAGCGATATTGAGTTATAACGGCTGAACCTCAGGTTATTTATTCAAAAGGTCTTATGCCGCAATAAATGTGTTATAACCATGCAAACATCACATTATTACCTAAGTACTTGGCAAATATTCAAACATCTTGAAAAGAGGTGAAACGAAAGCAAATGGTAATTGTTATAACATCTGGATATGGCGCATGGCTGCATTGAAAAAGAATCGTTAAGGGAAATAGTCCAGGGAGACAAGGGGTCAAAGGTTATTCGTGGTAAAACAACCTATCACAGTGTCATCTCATGTCATTATAACGAGGTCATCATAGTCTGCACACTTGTCAGTTACACTTGACCACTTAGGATGTAAGGAAATGTTTTATTTCATTATGGCCCTATTTTGAAGAATGACTGTTTGAATTCAGTTTTGACTTGGTAAATCTGACTTCTGACTTTATGCTAAAAAGAAATCAGTCTATTAATTACAGTAAAATACAGCTGCCTGATCATTGTGTTGGGCCCACTTGTAGTTTATTGCTAGAAACTGACAACTGTTGCCTTTTATTATCATTCACACATTCATCCATAGTTGCTTCACTTTGAACAGATCTCTGTACAGTACCCGCCAAACTTTAAGCATCACGTTAATGAGCAAAGCCGCCTGTCGGATAGAATGAGCCGAAGACTGACCAGGACATATCAGCTCTACAGCCGGACGAGTGGCAAACATGTACAGGTGCTTGGAAATAAAAGGGTCAATGCCAACGGCGAGGACGGAGATATCCACGGTAAGTGGCACGCCTGACGCCTACGAATTCTGGAGCAGTTTACATTGTTTGTTTGTAACGCCAACTCATAAAAAACAGTATGACCTGTGGACGCTTAGGCAGTGCGATCGATTGCGATTTAAATTAAGCGATTTTGAAATCACATGTCCTAATGTTGGTTGGTTGGTTTAAACGGATCCATAGGGCAGACTTTTCGCACTCCGATCCGTTTTCAAGTTGACCAAAGGGGTTGCAACATTGTGCGTAATTGGTTGGTCCTGTGAACAACGCATTATGTAGCATGTTGTGAATGTTCGGTTACGGCGAGAAGTAGTGAGAAGCCAACATTTAAAATGGATTTTACATTCTGATGACTGTCTGATGTCAGTAGAAAGCCATGCCTCTGGAAAAGCGATTAGGATTCATCTTACGTCTCTTAACCTTTCCTTTAATAGCTGTCTCTGTATGAGCTTGAAGGATTGATATACGACTTGCAATATTTGGACCTGCTTACGATTCATTAAAAAATAATGATTTGGACTACCGGAGAATCAACTGCACAGCGGTGTGCTGCTTAAACATGGCAAACAGGGAGTAATACAGTGCGCCATGCGGTTTAAAACCAATCCACACTTATTATGAATGCTTTGTAAATACAAAATGCTACATGTGTAACCAGATGAAAGTTCTGAACGTTTTTTTTTTTTTGTTCCTGTGTTTTTTCGAATTATTTTGGCTTCAAAATGTGTTATGTTGTAAGTATATGCCGAATTAAATCCTGTAACACCATGGAAATACATCTCAGGCTCTTATTTTCAACCACTGGCATTCACCCAGGCGTTTACACCCCCTACCCAACTCTCTCTCTCTCTCTCTCTCTCTCTCTCTCTGTCACACACACACACACACACACATACACACACACACACACACACACAAACACACTCACAGGTACATGTGCTGTTCACTTAGCATTTATATAAATACATTATGCATCGTGTCCTTTCTTAGTCTCACCCACCAACTGTCTCTATCACTTAGAGATGTACACACATGCAGACACACACACACACACACAAATTCCAAAGATGACAGGCCACAACTTTAAGCTGTATGTCATATGTGGGTGTCTCTGCTGTTTCAGCTCCAAGTCTTACCGCTGCTGTGGACTCGTGGCTATCCACTCATTCTCCCTCCCTCCCTCCCTCCCTCTATCACTTGCTATCTTTCTCTCTCTCTCTCTCTCTCTCTCTCTCTCTCTCTCTCTCTCACACACACACACACACACACACACACAAACACACACACACGTACACAAATAGACACACAAGGCCTTGTCTTGATTGATTTGTATGCGGCTTAAGAGACTGTGCACGCACTTTAATCACCATACATTACCAAACATGTGGAAAACAATGATTTCTTTTAAATGGAGTGCTTCCTTATTTATTTATTCATTGTTTTTGTTTTGTTTGTTTGTTTGTTTGTTTGTAGCCAAACTCATTGTGGAGACAGACTCGTTTGGGAGCCGTGTTCGTATAAAAGGTGCAAAGACAGGGTTCTACATCTGCATGAACAAGAAAGGAAAGCTTATTGGAAGGGTGAGACTCAGTAATGCTTTTTTATTTGATACATTTGATACATTGGAGAAAATTCTTTTTAAAATCATATCTAAACATTATTCAGTGTTTTGAGATCCGCTCTGTCGCTGTCAGGCTGGACAATATATTGAACATATTGCATTATCACAACATACAATATTGATGTATTGAAAAAAATATGGCTCTGCTCCAATAAATGGTTCATTTCTTTACACTGAGCTTTCCCTGTAGTAAGCCTCTTACTGTCTGGGGTCTACTGGTAATTTTACCGCTTTGTAAACAATTTTACCACTGTACATTCAAATATTTGTTTATTTATTAGATATATTGTCAGCATAGTTTTCAACAAAGTTTTTGCATATTGCATATTTTCCCAATATCGTGCAGCCCAAATTCACTGTTTTTCTTATAGACATTTACAGTTAAGTTACGACAAGATGGTCAATACTTCTTTTAACGCCTTTGGATATGGCAAAACAATATTTCTTGTCAACTGCACTCAAGAAACCCACTCAAGCTCTCTCTCTCTCTCTCTCTCTCTCTCTACACGTCTCTCCTCCCACACAGAAAAAGGGCCACGGTCGAGACTGCATCTTCACAGAGATCGTGCTGGAGAACAACTACACGGCGCTGCAGAACGCCAAGTACAAGGAGTGGTACATGGCCTTCACGCGCAAGGGCCGTCCACGCAAGGCCTCGCGCACCCAGCAGCACCAGCGGGAGGCACACTTCATGAAACGCCTGCCCCGCGGCCACCTCCTCACCGAGAGAAGGCCCTTCGACATCATCCCTTACGCCGTCAGCCGAAGGACTAAACACGCCCGTCAGCTGGCCGTTCACCGGTAGAGGAGGACTAACGAGCTGGCCCTGCTAGCCTGAAGATGCAGTACACACAGAAGGACTGCTCTTGATGAGCTTTTGGGTTTTAGACGTTTGAAAATACTTAGTGGGTTTTTTTTTTCATCTTCTTGTTCTAAATACTGGAATATATCTAATTAAGTGTATCTAATTGCTGAGTTATCCCCACATCATACACTTATACAGATCGAAATGATGCATGATGCGTATTTTTATCTGTTTTTTTTGTTTTGTTTTTTTTTTGCGGGAAAGAGGGAAAGACTTCCTGGAGAACCAAGATACCAGACTGAATGTGCTTGCTGAATGTGGGTGGCTCCATCACCCTTGCTGAGGAGAACTGGTCGGCCAAGAGACGATAAAACTAACTGTTGAGGAATGTCACAATATTCATCTAAATGTTACACACAAAAACAGAGCTGGAGCTTCTAGCTTCAGAAAGTAAAAACCCTGCTATAAATTGAACCCAACCACTTTCGGAATCACCTGTGTTAAGTGTACAAGTATAAGGAGTATGTGGCAGGGTTTGTAACTTCCTGAAGGCGAGATCTCCATCCTCTGGAAAACAAACATGGCAGCTGCTTTTCGACTGGAAAGTTACTACAAATGATAGATAAGGATGTAATCACAATCAATTTGTGGAGTTTTAGTCTCTCTCTCTCTCTCTCTCTCACACACACGTTTGTCTGTTTTCTACGTAAATGAATATATATATTTTTATTGAAAGGTTTGTAAAAAAATGTAATGTAAAATACTTTAAAAAGGATGAAAATATTTATTTTAGAGTGTATTAAATTGACTAAAGTGTATGTTGCTTTAAGACACTGGCTTCTTTGGGAATGGGAGGTGAGGTATATAGGGGGAAGCAGAGGATGTCTCAAGGAAAACACAACCCCTCTTCTCCATTCAGCTGACCTATAGGCTTGACTCCCAGGCCTATGTGAAGACTTCCCTTTGGTAAACATTATTTACTTTGCCGCTATTATCCGTCAAGATTTTTCAGCTCTGAAGAGTTTTTTTTTTCGCCCCTTGGTTTGACGTTTTGAGGTTTCTAAAGAGTCTATTCAGGTTGGAAGTCCTGGGAGGAAGCCAGCAAGCCAGAGCCCAAATGAGGACTCCCAGAGCAATAAGGCCAAAACAAAAGGATCAGCACCAAATGGCCTTTGTATTGACACAGGCAGCCCCAGTCATTCCACTGTGACTCTGAAAACTATTGACAGTGGATGTATACATCTGTACACACACAGAGACACACACACACACACACACACATGTATTGTTTACAGTCAATAGCCTTCAGCTGCAACTCTTTGACATTTTTTTGTCTTTTTTTATTTAATGTCTTTTCCTTCTACCCATAGCTTCGCTCAACCACCACCCACCCACTCAACCCCCCCCCCACCAAAAGCCACCCCGCCTTCAAGCCAAGCCAAAGAAGAAACCCCAAAAAGCTGAAGCCCCAGATAACTGCGAAGCAATATCTGTGACAGGCCACTGAATTCAATGTGCTCAGCAAGTGAGACTGGGGTCTGAATAGCCCCGGCCGGGCATTAAAAGCGGTGAGGTCAGCCCACCATTTTGGCTCCAAACAAAGGTTACCACCATGTAGTTGCATTTCTCGGGATCACACACCGTAACCCCCTGATCAAATGGGGCCTTTGTGGCCCCCCGTATAAAGAAACATGTTATACAATGGCGAGTTCGCACAATAACATGAGGAGGGGTCAGTTATCAAAAAGAACGCCAGTCACACGGGGGGAGAAGAAAGCCGGCGGGAGACTGTGAGGCGAGGTGTGTGCTGTGGGCCTGAAAGGCCCGTCAGTGGCTGGGAAGAGGCATTCGGGAATGAAATGAAAAGGCCAGAAAGAAACTGCTCTCTCTTTCTTTCTTTCTCTCTCTCTCTCCCTCACTCTTGCTCTCACTCTCTCTCTCTCACCAGAGGCAGCTGGGCATGACCATAGAGGCCAGGCAACAGGGGGATAGAGAGAGAGAGTGAGAGAAAGACAGAGAGAGAGAAGGGGGGAAGGAGACACCGAGAGACATAGGGGGAGAGGGAGAAAGACGAGAGAGAGAGGTAGAAAGAGAGAGAGAGAGAAGGGGGGAAGGAGACACCGAAAAACATGGGGGGAGAGGGAGAAAGACGAAAGAGAGCGAGAGAGGGACACTCTGAAGAGAGAATAAGAGTGCAGTGCTGTGTAGTGTAGTCTAGTGCAGTGCCGTGCGGTGCCCCACACACTTTCCCAGGGCTGTCCTCTTTCAGTAAGGCCTGCTTGGCCCACGTCCATAATCAAACCCATCTACCCGACTTTTGATAATTTACTAACAGACAGCAGTGGATGAAAAACGGCACAGCCACAGAGGAAAACAACAACAGATCACACGCTCTTGTGTGTGTCTGAAGCCAAACTGTCACTGCCGGTAGTTTGGTTAAGGAATCAACATTTGTCAACGATAACGATAAATAAGTTTACAAAAAAAAATATATCACAAAAAACACAGCAAAATTTTTGCTTAATTGTTATTGCAGGCAAACAGTAAATTACGGGTTGTTTCGAGCTTTCTCCGAGCACGCCTGGTTGCTTCTCTCAACATTGCAACAGATGTTGCGAGATGTCGAGCACGGGGCAGATGAGAGACATCATTTATTGTCATCTCTGACTGGTGGGGTCAATATGTTCTGACAGCCGTCACGTGTGCACCGCGTGCCACTGTCAATAATAACCATAATCCAGCTAGATTGCCCCCCCATCACCGCAAGGCCAAGCTTGCCACATACTGTACAGCAAACGAACCCAGCGTCCCCCAAAAACCACTTGTCACCACATCTCGCCGAGCATATAATCTTGGCTGTGAGCTTAGACGGAGGATGGGGGGTGAGAGGCAGAGTACTGGTGCAATTCCAGTTAACCCCTCGCATGCCGGACTTTCCTCCTCCTCCTCCTCCTCCTCCTCCCCTGCAGTAACATGGCGAGGCCATTCTCTGTGGCCTTCAGCCAAATGTACCTCCAGGGCAAAACCGAGAGCGTTCTCTTCTCTTCTTATTTTTTCTTTCTTTTTGCTGCATGTTGCAGATAGCCGGGAACGGTAGCGTGGAATCTCTGGGCAGGAGAACAGAAGCTCCTGTGCTGGCAGCATATAGGCCTCCCTGTCCCCGCAAGCAGAAGAGAGAAGAGGCTCCCAATGAGGTGAGCAGATGTGTGTGTGCGCGAAGGGGATGATGGAAAAGCGCTCTTCTCCAGGAGGCAGGGAGGAGGGCTATAACGGTCATTAAGTCCCCGTGTTTTCAAGGACGATATCCACTCCCGAAGACCAGCGGCTGGTTCTCCCTGCCACTGAGGTGCGCTGTGCTGCGCTGCGATGGGATGGGATGGGATGCGATGGCGGATTTTTGGCTGGAGGTCGGACGCTGTGGACGGCTCGGTGGAAAAATGGAACGTCAGATGCACCTGTCCACAGCCCCTAATGACTGATGCCAGGGGAGGTGGTGCCTCCGTGAAAAAAAAAAAAAAGTTCCCTAAGCTTTCTAGCTGGAGTTAAGAGGTTGCTAAAACACATCTTTAAATTCCACAGCTTGTGTTTGTGCGTCTACAATGTGCACAATGGTGAGACGGGCCATAGTGTGACAGTGTGGTTAAGCGTCTGTTTTTAGTGTTTGCTTACTGGGTTTGGCAGGCAGGCCCAGGCTTAGTGACAAGCAAGCGAAGGAGGACTGAGGATCGCAAAGAGCGAGAAGACCTCTATACTTGCGTGGTATTGTTCCTCTGTCTTGTTTGCATCTAAATATGCACACACAACGACCAGTGATGTTTTGTGCCGAATCGTTCCTCACAAGCAGCCTGTGGAACAAAGGCATTGTGGTTCCTCAGGCCAGGGACAAAAACATGCCTTAAAAAAAAAAAGAAAAGAAAAAAAAAAAAACCTGCTCCTCCTCCGTTTGCTTTCTTAAAGTATGACAACACACAAACACACACTTAAGTCTTACTCAGCTATTAATTGGAACTCTTCTATTTAAATAACAATACACCAATTACGTCTGACTTCTACTGTCCCCGCCTAATTTCCCGTAGATTTTTTTTCCCCTCCAAACTTCTTTTAGTTCCAAAAAAAAAAAAAAAGTCTGTTAATTTAATAACCTCGCACATCTGTCCAGCTGCTGTTCGCTGGCTCACCCCGCTCACTGGGGCTCTCCCATGCCAGAGGCTGGGTGGGTTCCATAGTGTCAGGAGGTGTCCACCCTGTCTGCCCCAGGAGGAGGAGGAGGAGGAGGACAGGAACAAGCGCACGGGACGGGAGGCTCCAGGAAGCGACTGGCAGGGCAGGCCCCAGTGCCTGCCTGCTGTCTGGAATGAGAGGCGGCGCTACACTGTGCCTCTCTCATAATGGCTGCCAATCCTGGCCACACACAAACACACACACACCATGCCACATCCTTTCTCTTCACATCCCTTCTTCATTTTCTCTGTTTCTGTATATCTCTCTTTCTCTTCTTCTCCTCCTGCTCTCACTGCTGTGGCTACACTGTGCCTCTCTCAATGGCTGCCAATCCTGGCCACACACACACACATCCCTTTTCATTTTCACTCTTTCTTGGTCTTTCTCTTCTTCTCCTTCTCCTTCTCTTCTCACTGCTGTGGCTACACTGTGCCTCTCGTTGGCTGCCAAAGCTGGCTGCTGAAGAATGAAGAGTGGGTGACAGTAACCTTAAGAAATGCTCAAACCTTGTAGGTGGTGTTTTGGTGTAAAGACGCCTCAGAAACTGTGGATGATGTCAAATTTTATTTTTAAAAAATGTTGAAACACTTACAGAATCCATTTACAGAACAATGATTTCACTGGTGTCTAATTTTCTGTGTAGTTGAATTCCTTCAGTTTAAGACAATAAGATCATGGATGCCAGACAAAGCATTGAGAAACACTTCACTGAACTTACGTCAAAATTCTCTGTACAAACACTGCTTTTACACCAGTCTGTGAAATATTTTCACAATACTAAACCTCACATTTCCATTGAAATACATTGCATCATATCATTCAAATATGTATCTCTCACACACTTCTTCAGGCACTTCTGAACTATTCCTCTAAGCATTACCAACATACAGCAGGGGCTGAAGGTCTTGTCTTGAGGTCCAGACGCACACACACACAGGGGATGAATGAAGAAGATGGGTCCTTGAATGAACATTCACTGAGTTTTGCAGTCGATATCTCCTTCGTTTGACCCCTTCAGCTTTTTTAGCTCTCTCATCAACTCCTGCTCCAGGCTCTGAATCTCCTTGGGTTTCTTGTACTGCAACAGCGAACCGAAGAACAGCTTATCGCGCCAATAATCAAGGGCACAGCACCAATTTTTACAAGCACCAAGAATTGACCCAAGAGCACATTCTGAAAAAAATCTAGTGGGATTTTTTTTCTCTCAGTTGTTTACTTTTCAGTTCACAAAAACACTGGTGATAATCTAGTTGGCCAGGAAGTGGGGTTATGTGCCAGAAGAGAGGTGAAAAAGAGCAATCCAAGGGACTAAAGGTGACTTACACTGATTATCAAAGTGTTGTTGGCGTGTGTATAGCTGAGGGCTGAGTCTTCAAGAGGAAGCTGGCAGCGGTCTAAATCTGGAATGGTAAACTTCTTATAGTACCTGTGGGTGTGTAGAGATCAAAACAATATCTGGTATTGCCAAGGACCTCTAGCTTGGTGTAGCAGTGCCACCTGTTGGGAAAACTTGGTAACTGTAAAAATAGAACTCCTGGGATCCTACTGAGCTTCATGATGTCTTTGACAGGAAATGTACAGCAATGCAGAACAGACATTTCGTGGCTAGTGTGTGACATTGGCAATAGATATTATCACATGAATTAAGAAACAAGACCAATTAGCCCCTGTAACTGGGAATTACATCTCGTTTTTTTAGCTGTCTTACTTGTCCAAATCCAATTACTTTTTCTGTTTACAGTCTACACATATATATTTTAATTCCGCATAAAAAAATGTTAGAACAACATTATCCTGAGTAAAAGCAATGGCAAGCAGCTTGCTTTTGCACAGGTTGTATCCGGTGATATAATGGCAACTGTGATGTGCAGGCCTTCTCTAGCCTTAGTGAAAGATCAACATTATCCAAAATACATTACTTTTTGTTGGATGTTCTGATGATGCAGGACCGTTCAGCGGCTTCTATTGTCAGGCTGTAGACCTCTTTGGGGTAAGAAAGATTCCGGACTCTCCACTGAAAACTGTTCTTTGTGTCCTTGCGCATAAATACAGGCTGTGGACAAAATAATTACATAAACAAAACAACTACATGAAAATAACTAATTTAAAGCAATGGACTTACATCAGTCCTGTAAAATGCTTGTTGAATGTTGGCACTTCGTTTAAGCTGACCACTGACTGAAACGGTAATGCCAAGACATACTGTAAATAGCACTAACTGACTGGGATATGAAACACTTGCAAGCCTACATTGGAGCTGCTTTCTCTTATTGTATCCTGTTCCCCTGGAAGCGGTAAAGGCTGGGGGTCGCCAACCTCCACTTGCCACGCACCATGTCCACCGAGGGTAGTTTTCGTACGCCACTTTCGGCCTTATGGAGAGAGAGAAAACAGGAGTAGCTCACAACAGTAGCAGTTGCATTTAATATCCTCAAGTGGCACTGAAAAGATTTTTGGCTTGACATGCTGTTAGTAACTACTTACATATGAGCTCATCAGTCTTCATGTCGTACTCTTCTGCCATCTCTTTACCATCATTAAACAGGTAATGAACCTTCCTTTTTCCTAAAACAGTCCTTCACAAGTTAGCAAACTGGTTTGTCACAACACCACAACCTTATGCTTACACTAAGCACAACGTCAGATATGCTAAGCTAATCAACATTACTTAGGCTACATTGCATGTTACGAGATTACAACCAACACTATCATAATACCATCTTCATGTGCACTACCAAAATATACTCAGAAGCATAGACATACCATCGCTTATTATTGCGGTTTTCTTCGATGCTTTTAGTTGATCTATCCAGCTCTGTACAGCCATGGCGAATGTCTCAAGTTACACAAACTAGACAGATCTCTATGGCAACAGCTTCATCAAAGTTAGAACTTCCTTTTCAGGCATTGACAGATATTTACCAAGCAGCTAGCGATAGGCTACCGAATGCACAATTGTATTACTATTTAAAATGGCTCGGATAGCCTTAAGTAAGAATGAGAGGTTCAAGCAGCATTCATCCGAATGATTTCATATTTAATTTGCTGTGGTTCCATGCGTGACCCGGGTACACCCGGAAGTACTATATTCTAAAGCGAACTAGCCTACAGGGGTTGTTTTGGTTGCGGACTGTTGTTGGTAAGTATCACAGTTGTTTGAGTTAATTCTAAAACTGGGCCAAATATGCGCGACTGGTGGTCGTTTTTTTAAACTACTTGATGTTTAAACAACAAAAAATGTCTGCACACTTAGATCCTATTGTTGTTGGTTTAATTGCTACTACTAAATAGCTATTGCTAAAACTACTTGATGTACCATTATATTGAAGTGAATTTGGGGTTTGATTTGGCCAGCGGCTCCACCGTTTATTAATGATAGACTGGCTAACGTCTGCTGAATCAGCTCAAAATACTGTATTAGGCTATTTAGATCACAGCTCACAACAACAACTGATTTGGTAATTCCGGGTAATTTAATAGCAGTGTGAGCTCATGTTCCAGTACATGCTGGTAATTTTGATGTAATTTTTAATTGTGGCAAGGATGCGAATCTCGTTTGAATGTAGGCTACCTCTTCGTCTTTCAAAAGTGTCCCCAGGGTCTCCATGTCTCGGCGGGATGGAGGCCCACGGTATTTTAAAAGCCTTTCCCAAAGTGAAGCGATCAAAGGTCACTGAGACCAAGGACGCACCTCCACCCAAGAAGAAGGTGGACGAAGTAGTTGTAACAGGTTTGCGTACAGCTTGCGCGTTTTTGAGGTACTCTTACATTAAACCATATGAAACCCTGTATTTTTGAGCATCGTCAGCACTCATGTTTCTACATTCATGCTTGCAGGCACCGTGTTCCAAGGTGTTTCAGTACACATCCTTCCAGCTGGAATCGGGAAAACCAGATGTGACATCTTCCAGAGGCAGGTCACTCAGAATGGGGGAAAGATTGAGAGTGCTCTCGGCCCTAGTGTCACTCATGTCGTTGTGGAGGACACCATGGACTGTGAACGGGCCATGAGGTTACTGAAAGTAGACACCTTGCCTTCCTCAGTGAAGCTGGTGAGGTGTTCTTGGCTGAGTGCTTGCATCTCTGAAAAACGGTTGCTGGACACTACAGCCCACAGTCTTTTTCTTCCAGAGAGGTAAGATATTGTCAAGCTGATCTTGTTTCTGTCAGAAAGCTTAAAGGGTCCCTTGTGTGATTGTTACAGTCATCTTTGGTTGTGTTTCTATTCAGACAGTAAGGCTTCACTAGTGAAAATTACATCTGTGTAACTGAGTGTTACTGGAAGCCATTTACCAGTTTGTTGTTGACTTCTCTTTGTCACCAGTGGTTATTATGCATTCTGTGCTACGTTTTGCAGGAACACTCCAGTCAGTAACGCTGTAACAAAAGAAGCGAAAGTTGAAAATACCTCTGCCAAAGAAGATCTGATGCAGAAGCGTGATGTCCAATCAGTGCATGAAGGCCCATCTGCGACGGTAAAGTGGGAATTGTGCATAAATGAGATGTCTTATGAAAAGGAGTACAAATAGCTTAGCGCAGGACCTGTAGTCATTTAACGTGTCTAGTGGTGCACTGTAGAGCAAGTGCTGTTTACTCAACTCTTTGAGTTACAAAACAGTGTTTACTTGCCTTTGTATGACTGCTAGTGTTAAACACATGCATGCATAGTGTACTCACCTTTTTTATCACTGGATGTATCATTTATTTACAGTTATTTTTTACCAGTGCACCACTTCACATACTCCTTAACTGCATAACAGTGCACCCTAAGTGCTCATTAAACTTAACCTGTAAAGGCTAACATTACCCAAACAACTTAATGCAAACTGAACTGCAGAAACTAATGACACAGTCTGTGGCCACTAGGTGTCGCTAACACAGACCCAGGAAGGCAACTACAGGGATGAGGACGGTGTGACCCAGAGTGACCTGGATGCACTAATGGGAGGGCACCATCGTACAGAGGGCCAGTCCAGCCCGACCACCACCACCACCACCGACACCACTGCTGCTGCTACTGATACTACCGCCACCACTGCTACATCGCAGCCTGGCCTGCCTGGGAAGTGGGTGTGTGCCCAGTCCTCCGAGTCTAAGGGGAACAACCACAACAAGCACCTGACGGACAAGCTGGAGCCTCTGGCCAAGGCCTACACGCACAAGGGGGACAGGTGGCGCTCCCTGAGCTACTCCAAGGCCGTAAATGCTCTGAAGAGTTATCACAAGCCAGTCACGTCTTATGAGGTGCATTCAATTGTCTTGGTTTCTATTCACATAGTGTTATTTGGTCAGAGACTGTGGGTTTGCAGTGTTAAATTGTACATTACAGTCATTCCAAATCAAGGTCTATGAAGTCATACTACTTGACAGCAATCTTTGCAGTGCCTCCAAGAAGCTATTTTGAGTTAACATTTATAAGGCCCCGTTTAAATGAATAAGGAGAAATGTATCCACATAGGGTGGCCAAGCTGCTATTTAAAGGGCAGTCCATTCGTATGGAATATTTGAGAGTTTTTTTTATGTTGTTCTGAAAATAATGAAAATTGACATTACTTAGAAACTGAATTGCTAAAGTAATAAACTAAAGGCAGTTTATTATATGTCCCATCAAAGGAACTATAGATGACGGCATTGGTGGCAACACTTTAAACCATTGATAATGCAGTGCACTCACCGAAGCCTGTCCGTGCATGTATTCTGTCTGACGGCAGGAGGCATGTCAGATCCCAGGCATCGGGCACAAGATGGCAAATAAGATTGTGGAGATCATGGAGAGTGGGCATCTGCGCAAGCTGGACCAGCTGGGAGAGGACGTGCCCGTGCTGGAGCTCTTCACCAACATCTGGGGAGTGGGAGCCAAAACTGCACATCTGTGGTACCAGCTGGTGAGACAGAGGGCCTCCCGAATCATTTTATAGGTCCAGTCAGAAATGTTCACTCGTTCACTGTGTAGTGCACTGTGTTAGGGAACCAAATCAGTGTGATTCACGCCCTACATAAGTGCACTATATACTTTGTTCTTTCAATGCTTCCTCGTGTGACATTTTGACACTTTTACCTCGCACCTTTGTGGACTTGCCGTCTAATTTCATTGTACGTTGTTCGTTCGATGACAATAAGATTGAAGTCTTGAACTAGTGAACATTTCAGACAAGGCCACAATGTTTGTCAGTGTGCTTTGCAGGCTTTCCTGGTGCTTTATATGCCATATACACTGTAAATTCTCTAATGATTAGGTTTCTTGTTAGATGGATAGATATTATTTCTCGTCCATCATAGAAATTTGTTGTCTCAGTCCATACAATGCCTCAGAGCCAAACATATTCACATTACATCAAACCCCCACCGCACCCCCATTTGTACATTCCAAGTACTGGTGAAAAAAGTAACAGTGTTTCATAATATTTTATGCAGGCTGTCGACAGCCAGTGTGTAATTTAGAAGGGTACGTTTTTTTCCCCTCGTTTTTCCTTAGAAAACTCAGCCATTCAGGCCAGCTATCCAACAGCCAACCGCCAACACCCAACCAGCCAAAATATGCTTGCATCAGTTCAGTGCGATTCATGCATGATTGCTTCCCACAACTAGTTGCTGGTCATAAAATATTTGCCAATAACTGTGGCATTGATGCATGGACTGGAGGTCCTTCAGGGACAAGTTGCAAGGACAGTGCATCACTGGCCAAATGCAGGAAGCAGTCAGATATGAATGCAGCTGTATTGATGCAGCACACTGCAAAAGACTGTTCGGAAGCTTGCCCAAAAGTCTGAGTTTCCTAATAAAAAAACAATGGTAAGGCCAACCCATACTACAACACACTGTTCCACTGTTGCTTCCTTCACTTGTATTTGTTTTTTTTTTTTTTTTTACGGGACCGTAGAAATTATAGAGATTGTGATAAATGCAGTTTGCATTTTTTTTTTTGTTCAGGTGTGTAGGAAGATGTGATTATCCCAAACGCTGAGTAGTGATTTTAGGGTGGGAAATTATTTCATGTCTCAACATGCCTTGAACAGACAAACAAGTTGTTGTTGTCACATCAGGAAACACTTTCATGCCTGCTTCAGACTGACCTGGCCTGACTGTAGCAACCGGTAATCATTCAGAAAAGAATTTGTGGCACATGTTGCAGTCCACTTGCAGTCCTCATCATTTTCCTGTGAATGATAGTAACAGGACAGCTGCAGTTGTAATAAATATGTGTTGAGTAAGGACCCAGCTTATGCTACCTTTGCTACGTTTTCCTTATTTTTTCTCAGGGGCTTCGCACCCTGGAGGACGTCCGCACCAAGGCATCTTTAAATCACACGCAGCAAATTGGACTCAAACACTACGACGACTTTCTGGATCGAATGCCACGGGAGGAGGCGGCAGCCATCGAGAAGACGGTACAACGTTTAGCTTGGCCGAGCACCTATCTAAATAATTAACACGCCTTAAACAGCTTATAAAATGATATAAGGGTACAGAAAAATATCCCAGTGAAAACGAAAACAATAAATATTTCCTACGGTATCCACATGAATTTTAAAATCCCAGCCATCAGATTTATGTTCGCACCGTTAAGTTATGGAGGGCGCGCAGCGGCTCCTGGAATTCGTCACGCTAATAAGCAAAAAGCAAAGCTTGTAGGGCCCGAGCAGGACATTAAAGTAAACAGGGCATGAACACAAGTTTGCGTTGGCCGCAGCATATTGTCAATCTTCCTCCCTGCGTGCTTGATGGAGAAAGCAGAGCGCCACGAGCGGAGGCTCCACTCCCCGAGTAGGGGGAGGGGTGGTGGGGGGGGGAGGGGGGTTGTTGGGTGGTGTGCTGTGTTGTGGGTGGGGGTTGATCGGGGGTTGGAGGGGTTGTGTGGGGGCTGTGCTGTGTGGGGGCAAGGGAGTTGAGGTGGGCCAAGTGTTGGGTTTGGGGAATGTGTGTGTGTGTGTGTGTGTGTGTGTGTGTGTGTGTGTGTGTGTGTGTGTGTGTGTGTGTGTGTGTGTGTGTGTGTGTGTGTGGAAAGAAGAGAGAGAGTGCTCCCCGACGCTTTGGTGCAGCATAAGTCGGTCAGCACATGGATACCTTTTTGGTCATTTTGCACTGGGACTTGGGAGGAGGCCAGTTGTTTTCTTGGAGGGTGGGATGGGGTGGTTATTGGGGCTGCTGCTGCTGCTGCTGCTGTTGCTGTTGCTGCTTCCCGCTCTGCTTCCCCAGGCGGAGTGAGTCTGCAGATAGAAAGAGCAGAGCAGAGCAGAGCACAGGCCGAGGAGATGACTGTAGCATGTGTCCCCCTCCGGCCTGTCAGCAGTGATATGTGGTGCATGTAACCACTCCGTCTCCAATGAGTTAAGTGCCTAATTGTCGGAATGCAAGGTAGATACAGCTGAAACACACAACAGGGAGGGAGGGAGGGAGGGAGAGAGAGAAAGATGGAGTGATAGATAGAGGGGGCGGGCTATGAGTGGGGGTAGTGGGTAAATGAAGGTAAAAACAGAACGTGTGAGAGGGAGAAATAAAAACACAGTCAACCCTCATTTCATTTTAAGCCTTCAAACCTGCAGAGGCAAAGCTTTTGGAGGCAGTGTTGAGAAACATGGCCGGGGAATTAGATGAGATTTCCAACACCATGTCAGTTCTCATGACTTCTCTTTTTTTTTGTCATTTGTAGTGCATGATGTTATCACACATGTACTGGCTATTACCTCGCCTGTGAAACGCCAATTAAATGCCACTCAACATTTCTTTTAAGGCTATTTATTGCCAATATATCACGATATCAACACCTGTAAGAGACGTTAAAACGAAACACAGCTCAAAAACGGCAATAAATGTTACATTTTCCACAAGCACTGCATGCCAGCTCGACATATCAATATTTCTTTCTGTTTATTATACCTCCCACACAACGTAGCTGTTGTCACCTTGTCTGCCCATCCGTCCATAGACGAAATCGTGTCCGCTCCGTAACTTCCTTAATATTGGACACAGTTCTTTTTATATTTGGTATGGCACGTTTATTTGGTAATAGTACATAGGGAGAAGATGTCACGTTCAGCGTTTGCCACTGTAGCTCAGCTTGCATTCCTTGACTCAATTTTTGTCACAGAACCTTCAAATTTGTGTCGATTGTCAACCTCTACACTTTTTACTATACAAGTTCTGCTTTTGCCAAATTTATCTTCATTCGTTTTAGACTATTTTTTCTACTGATTTTTCCAAATCTGAAACTTCATCATGTGTGGGACTCTTGCCATCATGTGTACATAGAATGTATAGAGGTCTTGACATTGCATTCTTGATTGTTTACTAGGGCTGGGTGTCATGTAGGACATGGCGATTCGATACGATTTTCGATACAGGACTCACGATACGATTTTTGATAGTGTAATTTGATTCGATTTCGATAACGATACATATTACTTTATAATTATTACTCAATGTCATTCACTCAACAAAACCAGACAAATATTATTTTTATGTTCAATTTATTGAACTTTTTACTGAACATGTCACAGAAAAGGTGCCCATTCTCACTAGGTAATAATAATTGTAATGATACCATTACTAATAATCCCTCTGGCAGGTGAGGGACGCGGCCCACGCGGTGGACCCAGGCCTGGTGGCGGTGGCTTGTGGCTCGTACCGTCGAGGCAAGGCCACGTGTGGGGACGTGGATGTCCTCATCACGCACCCGGATGGACAGTCCCACAAAGGCATCTTTAGTAAAGTCCTGCACATCCTGCACAAGAGTGGTATGATAAGACTCATTGTCTTGGGGCTCATCTTCACACCGACTTGAGCGTGTACAGCACGTAACCGTGTACAATATGTTTGTATGTGTGACAGATGTGACATAATTTGTTGACATGTATTCTGAATGAATACGGACAAAAAACGGACACACGCTGTATACGGAGAGTGTTTTGTGTGAATAAGCCCCCAAAATCATTGCCTCAGACATCCATGTTATCAGGCCTGTGGAAAAGCCAAGCTGTAGCTCTGCATCCCATTTGCTTACATGAGCTTAAATTCAGTTTCGAATTGTAGATACCCTTGCTAAGTCATGTAAGCATTTGGTTTTTTTTCTATCAGCTATTCATGGTAAATTTCATAATTATTTTGCCAGAATCGCAGACTCTGCCTTAAAATACTTCACTGTCTCAGTGCCTATTATACTATTTGTTTGTGGCTTTTGAGACTTTTTTTTCCATTTCAGAAATAAAATGTGGCATGCATCTATAAAGAGGGACATCATTTAGTACCAACAGTATTGCTGGTGCCACAATATGATGGCATCCATTTTTTATATTTATGCTCTTGTGATTAGCATGAGTAAATGCCATCACAAACTTAAATGAGGAGAAGTCATGCCAAAGCAATCATACATTGGTTTGATTATGTCTGTTTTGTTAGGGCAGCTGTGGCCTAGTGGTTAGGGAGTTGGTCTTGCAATCGGAAGGTTGCCGGTTCGAATCCTACTCTAGCCATGGTTGAGACGCCCTTGAGCAAGGCATCTAACCCCACACTGCTCCAGGGACTTTAACTGAAACCCTGTTAATAAGTCCCTCTGGATAAGAGCGTCAGCTAAGTGTAATGTAATGTAATATTGCCATCACAAACTTTGATTGGTGCCATTTAAATGAGGAGAAGTCATGCCAAAGCAACCATACATTGGATTTATGTTGTCTGTTGTCTTGTTTTGCTCATCTTTTTTCCCCTACATTTGTGGTCTATTCCATCAGGCTTTCTCACAGATGACCTGGTGAGCCACGAGGAGAACGGCGAGCAGAAGAAGTACATGGGCGTGTGCTGCTTGCCGGGCCCCGGTCGTCGCCACCGGCGCCTGGACGTGATCGTGGTGCCCTTCGGCGAGTTCGCCTGCGCGCTGCTGTACTTCACGGGCTCGGCCCACTTCAACCGCTCCATGCGCGCCCTGGCCAAGACCAAGCGCATGAGCCTGTCCGAGCACTCGCTCAACTGCGACGTGGTGCGGCAGGGGGCCACCAAGGTGGGCGGGGGCACCCCGATGGCCACGCGCAGCGAGAAGGACGTCTTCACCCACCTGGGCATTCCGTACAGGGAGCCCCATGAGAGAGACTGGTAGTAAATGTGTGTCTTCTGAGAAGGTTTTTAAATTGAGTGTCTTGTTGTTATGTCAGCTGTTTGTATGTGCAGTGTAGGTGGAAGACCAGGGATGCAGAGGGCTTTTTTTTTTTTTTTTTTTTTTTTAAGGGGAGACTAATAAAACGTACAGACCGTAACATCATGCTGGTTTTTACAAATCATGTGGAGAACAATGAGTAATGCAAGTTTTTTAACACTTCAGAATAGGAGTGTACAATGGCAACCATGCTTCATCTATTGTTTTTATGATCATGCAAAAATCTGTATTTAAAAAATATTGTATTATATTCATGTCTGCTGCTTATGTATGCACTGACATACAAGTATAACACTGAATAAAACCAAATGTTTGTTTTTTAGGTTATGATTTGGTTTAAAAATCATTTTCCCCTATGGAGAAGTTTGGTTGCAGCCACCTGTTTAAAAGCGGTCAGTGTTGACCGCGCACTGACGTTTTATTGGTCAACATTGAACCTTCAGGAAGGAAAGCAACGTGTTATTGGGCAAAAGTGCGCAGCGAGACGAAAAACAGCCAATCACCGTGCAGAGCGCTTAGTGGGCGGATAGAAACACAAGTTGTTCCATCACGTTGCGCACATGGTGAAGGATGTGACTTCGCCACACCCAGCTGATCCAGCGTTCCAGTTTGAGGGCACGTCTTGTGTAACAGCTGGAACAGCCAGTGGAACCGGTGGCCGGTAGCTGCGCGAAGGTTGTGTGCTCATCAGCGGTCCAATTATGTGCAGGCAAGAAGGCGGCGCATGCTGCGGCCTCTCCCGTACGCCAGACTAGCAACCCAGGTCTATGTCGACAGTCGACACTCTCTGGCAAGCCGGAGGAGGCCGAATGTGTCATTGAAAATGGGTTTGTTTCTTTACGTCGCTGGTCCCAAGCCTACCGAGGCCACGAGCAACGAGGTAAGTGCTCTTGCTGTTCTAAGCTAGGCATTTGCCAACGAGTATATCCTATGCACAACCTATAACGGGAGAACACACATTAATCCTCAATAAGTGTTGCACTCAAACGCGGTACTCCAGCTGATTAGCTTGTGTACATACTAGCTAGCAGAACGACTCACTGATGCTGGTAGTGGCATTAATTTGTCACGTTTGTTAGGCTAACCTTACGTTACACTACTCGACTCTTGTTAGTTGGCCAATTCTATCTTAATTTTTTTAACTGTGGTAGACGTTTGCAAAGTTAGTCCCTTAGCCATGAGATTTATGATAGAACACATTTGCATACTAAAACCAAAGTTATATTTTGTGTCATTTACAAGCATATCCACATTTCCAGGAAGTATTGCATTTATAATTAACTGCTGACAAATTAATGTGAACTTTTGGTATGAACGTTATATTATTGTCAGTCACCAGACAGGATATATTTCGGAATTTCAATTAGAGGTTTATAAGGGTTCTTTACAAATAGACTAAACGTGAATAATATTACCTACGGAATTTGACCAGACTCGACGACCTGTTGAGGCGACCCAGCAATCTGTGACCAAATGCACGCACTGATTGGTTTTTGTAGCGTGGGTACACGCGGCTGTGATTACTGCAAGTCGCACTATTGAAGCCGTGGGTCATTCAAGATTGCTGAAGTCATCAATTCAGTCTGTCAGTGAAGCACGTTTCAGCATTGGGGTTCTCTGTAGGCTGACACACAGAGCGGTGATCAAGACCTATTGTCTTAGTCTGCTGAAGGTAGGAATTGCATGGTGTGGGGTGAGCAGGAAACGGCGAGGCAGTAAAAGTTATTTATCAGACAGTTGCGTGCGGAGAGCGCAGACCACTTACGTAATGCCATATGTATTCAGGGGGATTCTCCTCGTCTTTGTTGCACATTAGCTAACAAGTGACAGCTGAGCAGGTGGTGTTTGTTTAGGACAGGGGTGTCAAACTCATTTTCAGTTAAGGGCCGCCCTAGCCTACTAGATTTCTATTGGTCAAATAAAACATCCATGCATTAAAAAAGGGCAGCCATGAAGAATTCACCCTGATTCGTTGAGCCCAGACAAAACTCAACATTCCATTAAAATTTAGGCAATATCTGTCCTCCTACTGTAACAGGCCAACTTCTGAACTTTACAGCAAAATTATGAGGACTCTGTGAAAGAATATGAGATCTTTGGCATCACATTGCATGAACTCGGAGTGCAAAAATCAAAGCAAACAAAATCAAACAATCTTAAAGTAAACACTGACGCTGAATTTAGTCAAGACCAGAAGGTTAAACAGTCCAAACAAAAAAAATGTATGAGCTTAATTATTTGACTGCTGAATGTGTATGTTGTGAACTGTCCACCTAATCGCCCGTCTGGACGTGGGGTTTTAAATGTTTTGTAAAAGAAAGTGGCCTGGACAGTGCTGAAATGAGTCTAAGGATAGAAATTGATATGGGATAATGTGTATGGGCTAGTTTATGTAGGTACTGTACAATCTGGCGACTCCTTTTCCAGTCTGGCCATAGAACGGAAGTAATCACACTCTCGTAAAAAAAATGGCACAGCTCAGCTCAGAAAGGTACAAACCCTTGTCGCTGTGGGAGTACCCTTAGGGGATACAGAACGCTACCTTTAACATATTATACAGTACCTTATACATATTTGTACCCTATATTTTGTGTGTTTAATTGCCTAATCTGTACCTTGCATGATGGGTCACCAAACTGGGTGTCAGTCCTGTCAGATGTCTTATTCTGCTGTCTGTCAGCAGTTCAATCTGTTAATGATAATTAAGTGGGGTTGTGGTACAAGAAAGGGAAGTTAGCATATCTTGGTGTTTTGGTGGTCTATTCATGGTAACATAACTTTGCACTGACTACATTAAACCGATGAATGTGCTACACTGGTCATGTCAAGCTGCTGCCAGAAATTTGATTGGATAAGTGGACTACACCATCTCTCTCAAACATGTTTTGTATAATAAGGCATCCTTACAAAACGTGTAATTTTTAAATACTTCTCAAAGTATATCTCTTCTACCCTGCCCGTGATCACAAAGGTAACCATTAACCACCTAGTTGGTATCTGAAGCGCTTTGCAAAGGTATCCCAATATAAGTTGCAAGAATGTAAAACATTCTGTATTGATGTGGTGTGAGGTGATTGAGGACAGATCAGGAACCGCTTTTTTGGAGGCTGAGGAATTTCTGAGCATTCAGAAAATACACATCTTGCTCCAGGTTAGGTTGCAGGTCAACGTTCAGTGGTCTTTTTTTTAAGTTGACTAATTTTGATAACTGGGCGTGTCAGCTGACGGTCTTTCATCAGCTTTCCAGTAAATACACAGACCATCTGATTTTCTCTGTGTATTGTTTTTTTTTTATGAGACATAAGTCAGATGATCAAGAAGATCCATGAAAAGCTCTCTTTATGCAACACTGTTGAGTCACAAGCTCATGCAAACTTATGTGGGTGGATTGGGATATTTGGGTGGATGATGGGGTGGATGGATAGATGGATGGAGGCAGTCAATGGCGACCGTCCGCTGCTGAGCAATTTTAAGTGGCAGGAGAACCTGGACCAGATAAGTGGATTAAATGGCGCCTAATACCGTATCTGATACAGGCGGCTATGCAGGCCCGGAGTGCTCGCGTCGCATTGCGGCTCAAGGGAGAACAATGTCGGACAGTTAACGCGCCAGAGTGGGACCGTGTCCGGTGCCGCCCAATTTCAGCAGTTGCTCATAAGAGGGCCCCGATTAGGTGGAAGTCATCCCTAAAATGACGCCTTTCTGTCAGCGCAAAGTGATCCGCTGGCATTTCAAATAGCCAGACAAAAAGAGATGCTTGTTTTCGTTTATGAGTTGAGAGGTTTTGTATGCCGTGTACAGCTCTGTCACTCAATCCCAAGGCGCCTGTGTTGGGAATAACAGGCGGTGCAGGGACCCAGTAAGGGTATCACTTTACACCTAAGCCTTTCAATTTAACTGGGCACGCCACTTGGTAGCAACGATTGACATTTTTATCATTTTTTAAGCTTCTGGACTGATGTTTGACTTCTACTTCCAAGTATTGTTGTGTGTGGGGGGGCCTTAATGAATAAAAGCTCAGTTGTAGGCACTGTCAGGAACTTAAGGACAGTGTAACAGCATGCATTTTTGCAGTCTTTTGCATACGATCAACATTAACCATATATCTATGTGTATTTAAGTTCTGAATGTATCACAGGCTGCAAATAAGAGGCAGCTTGCTTTGAAGGAAAATGTTTTGCATGTGCTTGAGTGTGTGCTTGTGTGTGTGTGTGTACTTGGTACTTGTGTGTGCAGGTCCAGAATGGGGGTTAGATTTACCACTGGGGGTTAAGAGCCTACTCAAAGACCTTGACCTCCCTGGCTTAGGGTAGAAATGTGTGGAATTTTCATTGTATGGCTTTTAAGTTGCCTTAAAAACAGCTCTGTGCCCTGTGACTGACTGCCAAATGAACAGGTCTGTGATGCGTCCCTGCGTCAGGTACCATGCCTGTTTTGTTGGGTAAACACTGTGCGGTCGAGTTTTGTGTTTGCTTTGCGTTTTTGTGTATGGCCGTGTGTTACTCCGAGAAGAGAACGCTTGCCAAGTAAAAAGTATGTGGGCTCACACTTTTGCTGAACAGGCCCAACGTGTGTGCAACTGTCCTGGCGACCTGCAGAACAGAAGAGAACAAAATGTGTTGTTTTATGTGTGTGTGTGTGTGGTTTGGTGGTGGTGGGTGTATTTTGAATGGCTGCTAAGAGAATTGTGCGGTCCTGTCGATGAGAGGCTTTGTGATCCTGGTCTGACGGTACGTTTTGTGTGTGTGTGTGTGTGTGTGTGTGTGTTTGTGTGTGTGTGATGAAGTGAGAGTATAAAAGAGAGGCAGGGTAACACAGGAATGGCAAGCCTCAGAACACACACCCTGATACACACACACACGCACGCACACACACACACACACACACAAGCTCTGAATACAGAGGGAGCGCCTCATTATAGCTAGCGTCCTCTTGGTCCACTCGACACTGCTGGCTGGAAAATTCCGTAGAGCAATCCCTGTCCCCCTCCTTGGGTTTTTTGTTCTCTCTCCGTGTGTGTGTGTGTGTGTGTGTGTGTGTGTGTGTGAGACAGAGAGAGAGAGACAGAGAGAGAGAGAGTTTGTGTGTGAGATTGAGAGAGAGAGAGAGAGAGAGAGATGGAGATAGAGAAAGAGAGAGAGACAGAGTTTGTGTGTGTGAGATTGAGAGAGAGAGAGAGAGAGAGAGAGAGAGAGAGAGAGAGAGACAGACAGAGAGAGAGAAAGAGACAGGGCGTGCAAGTGAGTGCGTGTGGCTTTCTTCCCTTGTGCATGGCAGTATGACCTGCTGTACAGAGGAAGCACACTGGACTCAGGAGCAGGGGATCAGCATGGCTCTTCAGCTGGGTGCGCGGATGGTAGAGGACCTACATCTTCTCTTTTTTTTTACCATGTAATCATAAACTTAGACAGAAAACGACAGAAATGAAATGAGAGATAGATGGAGAGTTGTGCTTTTGACAATTGTAGGGGTTATGTGAAGAACCACTTCTTCAACTTTTTTTGTTTTCGTTTACGTTTTTGGTTGAAGTGTCTTGAGCATGTGTGTGAGTGTACGAGACTGCCCAGTTGGCAGCCTACGGGACAGGAGCGCACTCTGTTTTTTTCCATTGCATGGTGATGCAGCCTCAGCCAGAAGTCTCTGTAGTGTAGCTGAAATATGTGAAGGGAAATTGTTTCATTGTTTGCTTGTCTGTGGACCATGCCCTCTGTTAACTTTCCTTTTATCCCCAGCTTTTCCTCTCGTCCCGCTCTCCCTTGGTCGGACTCAAACAATCAGCATTTAGCACTGCTGAAAGTTCTTTTTTTTTTTGCCCTATCGGATTCTCAGCTGTTGATTGCGCAGTGGCCTGTGGCAGAAGGGAGGCGTTGGCTGTTTGCATTGTGCACTTAATAGTTTTGTGATGCAACATTGACCAGACTGATGCAACGGCAACCGCAAAAGATATGTTTTTTGTACATGGGTCAGTAGCGTGGTCTAAACTGAGACATGCTTTACTTTGCTCGACCCCATGATGTGATGGTTGGTGGTTGAGTGGTGAGTATTTGGAAATAGTCGTTTAAAATCAGGAGTCAGTGTTTTTTTTTATGGGAAGTTGTGGATTGGGGGGGGGGGGGTTAAGGAGATGGGAGCAGAACTCTGATGCACACCCCCGCCCCTCCCTCCACCCCTCTGACTTTTGGAACAGCTGTGTGATATCACTGTGGTCTCTTAAAAGGTCTCTTTCTTTTTCTTACTGACTTATGTTTACATATATTTGAGACCAGAATTTGATTAGGGCCAATTGAAATCAGTCAATACAATATTGTGTTGAAGCACTAAAATTAGTGCCAAGAAATTACTGTAATCTTTTGAAGCGAGTAGGAATGTCAAACGAAAAACTGCCTTGTTTTGTCTCTGAAATTAACACAGAATATTAATACACCTGTCTGATGATGTGGAGGATATATTGTACCAGTTGTTAGCCTTCTAACTCGGTACTGAACTGATTTTATAATTTTTGTTCCTAGCTCAAAGGGGCTCAAAAAGCTCAAAAGGGAGCTCAAAAAGATCTAAAAATAAGGCCTAGGATGGGAAGAACACAGCTGTCCTTTAAGGTCAAGGAGTCGTACTTTAGTAGCGCATCATGTTGGCAGCTGGCTGCAGAGCACCTAAATCTGACTCAGATTCACTGTTACCACTGTTGTCTACTTCGTCTGGCAAATCCCGTGGTACAGTGTACTCTCATGCGCGCGGCTGTGCGAGTGTTGTGCGAGTGCAGTGCTTGTTACATACCCAAGGCAGATTTGTTTTCCTGTTGCCTCAAGTGCAGGTCGGAGCTCTGTGTAGCGGGCAGCCTTGACTTTTTTTTTTTCTCCTGACAAAGTATAACCCATAATTACAAACTGGGAACAGGCACAATGTACAGGTTAACTCCAAAGGTGTCTCAGGTCTTTTGGAAGTGTTTTCAACTGGAGTTTGTGGGGAAAATGTTGCGGAGTATTTTGGGTGAATTTTGCAGGAGTTCAGTTTGATGCAATGTGCTGTATTGCGCTAGACACAAAGTCTGGGAGACACAGCTTGCTGCAAAGATGACACAGTTCTTATTGTCTTTCACGCGCTCGTGGTGCATTTCAACTTGCTTTACATTGTCCTGTTCTCTCTCTCTCTCTCTCTCTCTCTCTCTCTCTCTCTCTCTCTCTCTCTCTCTCCCATGTTCCGATACTTACCTCCTCTCCTCCTCTCTTTTCTCCCCCCTCTCCTCCTTCCCAGAATGCAGTGCGCTGTGAAGGGCTTCACAACCAGACCTACGTGTGTGAGGTGGGACACTGCTGTGGCAACTCCCAGTGCTGCAGTTACTACTATGAGCTCTGGTGTAAGTAAGCATGCACACACACACACACACACATACACACATCCTTCTGACATCCTAGAACCTCTGCAGCTGGCTGTTACTGTAATCAACAGTGGTGGATGGTTGATATCTTCAACTGCCAGGGAGTATTTATATCGATGACCTGTAACCTTCTGGTTTTAAGAGAAAAAGACTCAGATGGTCATTACATTTGTTATCAAATTACATGAGCGGGAGTATCGCTGTGGTATTCTTGTTGTTCTCTTCAGAAGCGGTAAGAGCAACTCGAAACCAAGACCTTTTTTTCTTTAAAACTAGAAAAGCACTTGGAGAGCGCAGACCTCCACCAAGCAGTTCAACCCCCCTCCCCCCCTCCCCCCCCTCCCCCCCCCACATCCTTTATTTTGTCAATGGGATTTCCCATGTCAATTTTCTCAAATGTTTGTAACCAATGAAACGGTTTTCACGGAAAAGAATCACCTCGAGGCAGTGAGAATACTGACATACTTTAAGAATTTTTAGGACGATACGTTCATGACTTTTTGAGTTATTTTGCTAACAAATAGACAGACGGACCAATAAACGCCGGTCCTTGGCAGAGGTAATTAAGTCATTCAGTGAATTATCCTAGTAAACCAAGTGACTCATCGGTCATGGCTGTCAGACATCTGCTAGCCCACATTAACCACTGAACCCATTATCCTGTTAGCACAGGTGATGCACCATCCCAGTTAAAGCACAGTGGTCTCTTTTAGCCATTGCGTCAGCATCGACATGTGCAGGACATGACCCCTGAATGGGAGTATTGCATACATTAACTTGTTTTGGCCATATCAGCCAGACATGACCCCCGAATGGGAGTATTACATACATTAACTACATTAACTAACTCCCTGGTTAGACTCGCTCATAACGTATACAGCTGAAAGTAAAATAAATACACACACTGACCTGAACCTTTTTGGATTTATCCAGCTTAATTCCCTAATCAAGATGTAAACTTGCAATTCAGTCATGTTTTTCAGTCATTATTTACTGAAGGAGCATCTAGTAGTGAAACCTTATTTAATCGCAAAAGAAATGTAAAGAATCTTGACCATTTAGCTAAAAGTGGTACCTTAAACAGGTATCACTGACTGCAGTAATTTTTACTTTTGTTGGGTATGAGTTTCTGTGTGTACAGTAGCATACAGACATAACCTTGCTAGGCAGTAGATTTCAGAATTTCAGAAATAGCAATCAAATAACAGTGATAGGCTTACTCCTCAGAACGCCTGGCATATCCGCACAGATGACTTCCAGGTTAATTGTGCATGTACATAATTGTACATTTTGCCATTTATTAAATAGATGTTGGTGTTCCGTAGGGTTGTGGTTGATGTAGACCAACATAATCATCACTTATTTAGTCTAGTTATTTTATTGTTTCTTTGTTTGTTTTTGTTGCGTAGGGTTCTGGTTGATGTGACCATCATTTCAAACACTGCATTGCATATGTGCATAGATTACTACAAGGATAAGTGTACATGTAGAAGGTTTAGTGAGTTAAGGGCTCTGCACACCAGCTTTGACAAATCACGCTGCACATTCAAATTCCATCTACAGCTGTTATGATAAACAAAGGATTTTAATAAGTGCCGCCAACAAAAATAAGACTCAAATCGTAATGGACATGCTGCCAGCAGCAGTTTGATTCAAGTGTACTGGGTTGTATTAACAACATTGGAATCTAAACTAATAGAGTGTCAAAAGTGCAGTGCGTGGCACATTTTGTCTTAGATGGTATGCAGAGTCCCTTGTTCAGCCAAATTATTTTGTTTGTTTGGTTGCGTTGCACAGGGCTCTGGTTTGTGTGGAGCTGGACTTGGACTCGACTTGGTCTACTCGGTCTTGACTTAGGACTTAGACTTGAATGCTGTTGACTCGAGACTTGATCTGGACTTGCCAATCAGTGACTTACTCCTACCTCTGGTGTCGACCATCGTCATCATCACTTATTCAGTCCAGTTATTTTATTGTTTGTTTGTTTGTGTTGTGCAGGGTTCTGGTTGGTGTGGGCCATCATCATCATCACTTTTTCAGTTCAGTCCATTTATTTTATTGTTTGTTTGTTTGTGTTGCGCAGGGGTCTGGTTGGTGTTTGCCGTCATGTTCATCATCATCATGATCAGCATCACTTATTCAGTCCAGTTATTTAATTGTTTGTTTGTTTGTTTGTTTGTTTGTGTTGTGCAGGGTTCTGGTTGGTGTGGGCCATCATGTTCATCATCATCATCATCATCACTTGTTCG
The DNA here is from genome assembly GCA_027475355.1 of Coilia nasus. Lineage (NCBI taxonomy): Eukaryota > Metazoa > Chordata > Actinopteri > Clupeiformes > Engraulidae > Coilia > Coilia nasus. The sequence goes on from CM050198.1 coordinate 26,807,227, forward strand.
GTCCAGTTATTTAATTGGTTGGTGTGGGCCGCCATCATCACTTATTCAGTCCAGTTATTTAATTGTTTGTTTGTTTGTTTGTTTGTTTGTGTTGCGCAGGGTTCTGGTTGGTGTGGACCATCATCATTATCATCATCAGCATCACTTATTCAGTCCAGTTATTTAATTGTTTGTTTATTTGTTTGGTTGTGTTGTGCAGGGTTCTGGTTGGTGTGGGCCATCATGTTCATCATCATCATGATCAGCATCACTTATTCAGTCCAGTTATTTAATTGTTTGTTTGTGTTGCGCAGGGTTCTGGTTGTGGGCCATCATGTTCATCATCATCACTTGATCAGCATCACTTATTCAGTCCAGTTATTGTATTGGTTGGTGTGGGCCGCCATCATCACTTATTCAGTCCAGTTATTTAATTGTTTGTTTGTTTGTGTTGTGCAGGGTTCTGGTTGGTGTGGACCATCATCATAATCATCACTTGTTCGGTCCAGTTATTTAATTGTTTGTTTGTTTGTTTGTGTTGCGCAGGGTTCTGGTTGGTGTGGACCATCATCATTATCATCATCAGCATCACTTATTCAGTCCAGTTATTTAATTGTTTGTTTATTTGTTTGTTTGTTTGTGTTGTGCAGGGTTCTGGTTGGTGTGGGCCATCATGTTCTTCCTGAGCTGCTGCTGTGTGTGCCATCACCGCCGCACCAAGCACCGGCTCCAGCAGCAGCAGCGGCAGCACGAGATCAACCTCATCGCCTACCGCGAGGCCCACAACTACAACTCCATGCCTTTCTACCTAAGTATGGACAACACACACACACACACACACACACACACACACACACACACACACACACACACACACACACACACACACAACACAGACTTCTTGTGTATCTCGATGTTTCACTCCTTCCTCCCTCTTCCCTCACTCTCTGTGTGTCTGTGTGTGTGTCTATATGTGTGTGTATGTATGTGAGGTTTGTAAATGTCTCAAATCACAAGGCTTGTGGAGGACAGCTAAAGATTCTGATACTGTTTAACATCTCCCTAATGACTAATCTTTTTTACACCATTTGTTCTCCAGAGGCTCACACCACTGATGCTGTTTGTCACAATCTACTCCAAAAATGATGAGCAGTGCCACATTTTTGTAGTGAAAAGATATTATGTTAGTCCTCTGCATAAAAAGCACACACTTCACACAATTTTTTTCAACCTCCAACCCCTCCTATAATGCAATTACAAATAAGGGCATTTCTGGTAACACATTTACGCTACTGCAAGTTAGTTTGAAATAGAAACCAACTCTGATCTTTGTTTGAGTGGCCCAGATTTCAGTGCTGCAAGTGTTATGTAAGTTGTGCCAGAAAATTTGCTCAAACACAAAACGGCCATCCGTTCTTTTTTTTTTTCTTTTTTTATTCTGACCCTCACTAGCTCTGCTGAGCTGGTTTCCTCACCATAGCTGAGGGATCTCTGGGGCCTGGGTTTAGCATGCCATTTCCTTCCTCTACACAAGCTGCCAGGGGCTCAGCTGCCTTTGAGTCAGTAGCCTTTGAGTTGCTTCATCCTCGCTAATTCTTTGTTATATGCTTTTATATATTCACGGCACATAGTCAAAAGAGCTAGATTGTAAGCAACTGGACTTCTTTTCGGAGCCTGAGGATGTTTCGCCTTTCACCCAGAAGGCTTCTTCAGGTCTGGCCTGATGCTGGGAAACCAGGAGCTAAATCTCTGGATCACATCTCAGCATCAGGACAGAACTGAAGAAGCCTCTTGGATGAAAGTGAAACATCTTCAAGCTCCAAAAAGAAGTCCATTTGCTTACAACTAGGCTCCTTTGACTAACCATGACCTGGATGAATGAGAATCTATACAGACTTCACGGCACATAGGCAATTTTAATGGTCAGTCTTGCCAGTTACAGAGCATGCACAAACTCTGACCAAAAGAATCTGCAGAAAATGCTATGCAAGTCTACAGCAAGCAAAGTTTTCAATAACTGTGCCAGTTGGGTAGCACATTACTGACATTTTTTCCTTCACTACGTGCACATGGTAGGATCGGATTGGATTGGGTGTTGCTACCCAATGGGTGGTCTGTCCCAAAATCCAAGTGCACATGGAGTTCGTGTAATCGGATAATGGTCAGATATAGGGCTGGGCGATATATCGATATTATCGTAATATCGTATCGTAATATTTATATCGATATGTATTTGACACTATATCGCCATATCGATATATTTTCAATGATACAATACCACTTTATCAAAACCACTTATCCTAATGTGTTCACACTGTTCAGACAGCCGGAGCTTTCTCGGATCACTCAGTTTTCATTGTGATCGTAACATTGAACGTGTTTTGACAGTCATTTTGCCTGAATGCTTATTGCCTGTCAGAGGAAGGTTAAGTTAAAAAAATAAAAATGAATAGATTTTTCCCTCCTGTTACTTTTAAATAGGTCACACAATGTTTCAATAATTATCGATATCGACCGATATGAAACACTTATATCGTGATACAGATTTCAGCCATATCGCCCAGCCCTAGTCAGATATCTTGCCGTTTCCGCTACGCTAGGTGGTGATGTATTCCTTTCAACAAGTGGTGTTAGAACTACTTCTGGTTGACGGCTGCTAAAAAGAATATAAACAAACTATCTGGCGGCATACAAACAAAGATGGCGTTCGAGGAGGTTGACAGAGCAGCATTTACATACATGTTGTGCATTCTCCTTTGTTTGGAAGTCCGTATGAACGAACAAACAGTGTTTTTGGTTTCCTTGATACAACACGAACTGTGCCGTCGGCGTTTGATATTACAAGCAGTGCATTCCAGTGCATGCGCAGTATGCGAATCCGATCCGATGTCGTGCACAAGGCGGCACCAAGCAGATTAACATCGGCTTAAGGCAGGGGTTGCAATCGGATTCGCGAAACCAATCTCTATACGATCTTTAGCCTGTGCACATGAATTCGATACGATCCCAATCCCTTTCCAATCGGATTCAACTCGTCCATGTGCACGCAGTGCTTGTTACTGTAGTAGTATCATGCTAGAGGCCTAAAGTCTTCATACTATCCACTCTGTTATAACAACCTCAATGCAACTATGAGAGTTAAATAAGTCTTAATGGCTAAGAGTTGGGTAGCTCGTTGAAAGGACCACAGATGAATGTGGGGTCAAAGTGCTGATCATGTAAGAGACATGCTAGTTCTCACCCTCTCAGCTGGACTTTTTGACAGATGAGGGAAGCACATAGTCTAAAGCAAACTTTAGTGTTTAAAGAGTGGTCAGCTTGCACAGTCGTGCAGGTTACAGATCCACGTGTAGGGTTGTGTGCGACCACGATTCCTGCCAAAGGTGCTGTTTGCCCTGTGATCAATAGGAGACAGCTTGTGATGACCAGATGTAGTGAGAGGTTCACCCAGTGCACTTCACTGTGGCATTGCTTGAACATTGACTGAAATGGTGAGACTATCTTCCTAAATGTGTGCCTTCTGTTTTGACACAAAATGTATTTATTTTTGAACTAAATAAATGTTATTAGGCCGGTCACTGCATAGTGCATAGCCTGGGCTGGTTGGTGGACAGGCATGGCAGATGTGTGTGTTAATCTGTCCTCAACGTGACCATATTTAATGAAAGTGAATTTGATAGACTTTTTTACATTTTTATATGATCCCTAAACACAGATTCACATGATGTACTTACTATTGGTTTATTGTACCGCCCCCATCTCTATTCATTTGGACAGGGCCCTGATCTTTTTTATAACCCTAGGTTATAGACTGCACAGAGAACTGGCTGCCGAAACACATGACTTGCTCTTGTAACTTGTGCTCTTCAATTGGTTGGTTAACACCTCTTCACTCTCGTGCCTGTTGTTGTTATTTCCGGTTCTGCAGGGTTCCTCCCCAACTACCTGCTCCCAGACTATGAGGAGGTGGTGAACAGGCCGCCGACGCCTCCTCCCCCTTACAGCGCGCTACACTCGGGCGAGGTGTCCCTGCCCAGCGCCCACAGCCCCGGGGACCAGCCCACCAGCCTTCTGCTGCCCCCCTCCTCCCTCCTCATCTCCCCTCACACCACCACAACCACCACCATCAGCAGCAGCAGGAGCACCACCACCACCCCGGGCCCAGACGCCCTCCTCTCCCCCCGGCCCAGCCCCCAGGACATCATCGACCCCCCGCCGGGCTACCAGCACAAGGCCCCCGGTGAGTGTGGCGGACTGGAGAAGAGAGGCAGTCGGGGAAGCATGGGCAGCGGTGATGGTGATGGCGGTGGTGATGGCAGCAGCACCGGGGACCTCCAGAAGGAGCCTCTGCTGGGGGAGCTGCTGTCTCAGACGGAGGACAAGGAGGGCGGCGCGGGGGGGCGACACCGGCGCTCCACCGGAGACTCAGGGATCGAGGTGTGCATGTGTGGACGCGGGGGAGGGGTTGTCGGGGTCAGAGGCGGCAGTCAGGGTAGCTCGCTGGAGATCTGCGACCCCAAAGCTGAACTGGAGGGGCTGCTGAGCGCCGACGAGCGAAACGACGGCTGCCGCGACAACAACAGCGGTCGCTGTAACTGCGGTGGTGCCGTCATCGGTATCGACTACTGCGAGACCTGCGACTGTCGCTCTGTGGCGCAGGAAGGGCAGGTCGCCGTGGAGAGGAGGGGAGCGGCGGGCAGTGTGGTGTCACCATCTCCCCAGCTACCCCCACCTGTCTGCCTCCTCCTTCACACAATCAACGAGCAGGAGCCGCCATCCTGCACTGGCACAGAGTCGCAGAGCTGAGCACAAGGTCCCTCCATCTGAGACAGACAGAGAGAGAGAGAGAGAGAGAGAGAGATAAATACATACATGCATACAGTGGAGGAGAGTAAGAGGGAGTTAGAAAAACAGCATTTCGTTTGATGCCTGATGCGTAACATCTAAGTTTTTCCCCAGTCCTCATGCTTAAACGTGAGTGTGTCCGTGTGTTGTGCACACACACACACACACACAAACGAGTGAGAGGGCGGTTCTAGTCCTTCTCCTCATCGGGATGAGTTTGAACGCTCTTGTACTGACGCACCTTCTCCACGCTGTGCATTCGTGTTTTTGCCGCAGTGGCCTTTGTGACGGTTTTGTGAGGATTCTCCCGGCCTTTTCCTCTCTCCTTTTTTATGGATCCTGCACCACTGGTGAGAGTGTACACTTGTGCAACCCCTTATATATTACCCCCACCTCAAAAAGACGCACCCAGCCATGAAGGTGGGGTAGGAGTTAAGATGAGCAGACAACAGGTATTGGTCTAAGACAAGACGGCCCATTCCTGGCTAAATGTGTTTAAGGACTCAACAGCGCCACCCAGTGGTTTCAACACTGCTATTCAGTCCACTTTTGTGGTGTGTGTACGCGTGTGTTTGTAGTGTGTGTGTATGTGTTATATGTGTGCAGAGGCAAGCACAACAAGTCAAAGTACCACCAGATAAGTGCCTTTTTTTGCAGACTTAGTCCAAAGCTGTATGTGACGTCATTGTTTTGCACAAAAGTTGCTGTTTTTACTTTATACCAAAAAGAAAATGGTGTGACCTTGTGATTTTATTTCATTTCATTTGTTTTAGCTTGTTGAATGGAGATTGGACATGTTAACCAAAACAACACGATTCCTGTTTTGCACTTGCTTGTTTCTGTTTCATCCAAACGAGTCCAAATACATTTCTGTCCATTTGTTCACTATGCATCGCTGCAAATATCTGCACAGTCTTAACCCCCAGTGAGAGCATAGTGGTTAGCTTGCCTCCTCATGTTTGGTGCGAAAAGGTCGGTATCTGTGAAACCATTTTGTACACCATCTTAAATAACACTGTCTCTAGTACTGATTAAGTGCTTTAGTGGTTTAGCTTAAGGGTTTTCTTAGGCAGACTGCCACTTGTTTCTAGAGCAAGATACCCCATATGGGAAGAGTCTGTAAAATTCATTTTTCACAGTCCATTTTTTGTATAGTAGATAAAGTAACAGTTAACACACAATTATGCCCCCTCTCGTATATAGTAACTAGTTTATACAACTATCCTGTCCAACTATACTGTAGTCTATATACAACTATCCTGAGTTGAAGGGCATTGCACAATTTTAGCAAAAAAAAATGTTTATGCAAACTCTTTTACATAAATTGATCATGCAAGTGTTGTCTAGCACAAGCACATTTCCTGTATATTTATTAGAAATCTATATATAAATATTTTTACAGACATTTTCCATATGGGTAGTCCCTGAGCCCTGTCAAACATTGCCATAAGAGTGTAGTTTTGCAGTGTGTTTTACAGACCTTATCTGCATGAGGCTAGGCTGGTCTCATGCAGCATTACCCAGGGTTGTACTGTATGACACGTGGAGTGAAATGGAGTATATCTCAGGTCACCACCGCAGGAAATGGTCCTTTGAACCAAAACGGACTCGCACATTGTACCATGTGTGAGTTGTGTGTATGTGTGTGTGCGTGTGAGAGAGTGTGTATTGTGTGCTACCATCAATTATCACTTGAACACACCTGTTGATATGAGGAGGTGGGTGGAGATTGCTGATGGTGGCGATGTTGATGATGGTGGTCACGATGAGGATGTACGGAATGAATTCTCTGCTGGAACGTCTGTACTCGTAGAAATATCTTGTGCTCATGAAAAGAACTTGTGTACACGTGGAAATATTTTGTGCTTGTGAAAAGAATTTGTGTACACGTGGAAATATTTTGTGCTTGTAAAAACAATGTGTCCTTGTGTGAAAAACGTTCATGTCTCTATAACAAAGTTTTGTGCTTGTAAAAAAAAAAAATGTCTCTCTGCGTGAAAATCTGTTTTGTCTCTGTAACAAAGTTTTGTGCTTGTAATAAAAATTTGTGCTTGTAAATAGATTTTTTGTACATGTAAAAATACTTTGTATTTGAGAAAAAACAAATCTCCCACAGGCACAAATCGTATTCACAAGCACAGATTCTTTTTACAAACACAAAACCAAAGTCAGTGAAATCTCTGCCAAAACTTCTCAGCCAATCACCAAACGTCTTACTCACTGGCCAATCAAGTTGCCGCCTTTATTTAGAAACGGCGAGGAGGCATATTTTCCGGACATTGATGCACAAAACTTTGCACAAAACTTTGTTATAGAGACATGACAGTTTTTCACACAAGGACACATTGTTTTTACAAGCACAAAATATTTCCACGTGTACACAAATTCTTTTCACAAGCACAAAATATTTCCACGAGTACACAAATTCTTTTAATGAGCACAAGATATTCCTACGAGTACAGACGTTCCAGCAGAGAATTCATTCCATAATGATGATTCAGGAAACTGGGGTTTTGTGATGGCCATCTCATCTGACTCACCAGCCACCGTAGATTCTGTGCACATCACAAAGAATCTTTGACACAGCATTAAAAAAACAAGAAACACATTCTGTTCCCAACAGTGGCCTGACCAAGATGCACACACTCACCTCTTTTCTACTGCAGTGGTATATTTAAACTCAGCATGGTAAAAAAAAAAAGTACTAAGTCATATCATAGACATCAACATCAGTTGTTTTGATTAAGAAACTGAGATGTTATGGTCAGTGCCGTTTTCATCACCGTCTTTATTTTCATTGTCATCAATAGAATAGAATAGAATAGAATAGAATGCCTTTATTGTCATTATACAAGTATAATGAGATTGCAAGCTTCCCCATAATGTGCACACATAAATAAACAAGGAGAGATATGTACAATAAAAACTACTATAAAAACTACTAAGTACAAGAATTAACATAGACTGTACAATAACTAATATGATCTACTGTCTGTAAAAAGTTGCATAGATCATCAGCCAAACCACCATCTTGTGTCCTCACATTGAAAATGGATAACCAAAAAATGACACAGCAATGTCTGTATGGGGGGTGTTGGGCTTTTTGAGATGCAGGTCTATATTTCTGTTGTAAGACAGAAGAGCTCTCGGCTTTACATTAATTACATTGAAGCATCTGAGTCAGATGTTGTGTATAAATGCTTAACATTTTATAGTGTTGTATAGATTTTAAAAAGCAAGGCCTCTAGTTATGGTACATACTCAACTAATCAGTTATTAGTGATTAAAACAGAACTGTGCCTTTGTCGATATGTATACTGTCAATATAAGCTTCAAGAACCACTCTTTTATTTGCAATTATAGATAGTATTATTGTGTTAAAGGGTATCTTGGCCAAATCATGTATGGATATGATTAAGAAAATGACTTTATTTACTGTGTACGAACAGAAAGGTATTGTGTTGCATTGGGTTTTGTAGATCAAAAGCTGAAATTTAACATGATAAACTTGGCGTTTCTCTGGATGAGGGAAAAAAGAAGAAAACATCTACACATATTTTTGATGTCAGTTGATTTTATTTAATGAAGATGGAAGTCCTCGGTTCTTAAAAAAACAGGTTGTGTGGTGCATCTGTATGTAACAGATTGTCCACTACTAGACTGTTTTTAATTCAGACAAACTGGCTGCCAAAAAGGATGTCAATATGTTTAATAAAAAGACATTTATTTAAGTCCAAGTTGACAGTCATTAATATCATTTACTGATAATGTACTGAGTGTACTGAGGTAATTTTGTTTAACTGTGTGAAAAAAATGTTTGTATTTAGTTAGCAAGCATACAGTCAAGCCAATTGCCATGATAAAAACATCTTTTTGCAACATATTGATTAATATTTAGAAACCATGGTCCAGGGCTTGAGGTTTCTGTCACGCTGAAAGTAATGTCAGTGACAGCCATCATGTCATAACACCTTTAAGGGCATTACAGCAGTCTAAGAACTAGAATTTTCAGTGCTGACCATGACCATTTTACATTAATTCTATGCGCATGGCATACTATGTTAATGCATTACACCTTTGAAATATTTGAGAAGCGATTATGGCTGGACAGCAAGTTAACTTGGAACATGATTTTTTTAAGTAGTTATTAAAAAAAAAGGCTTTAAATTATATTTTAAAATTAGACATACAACTGTAACTTAATCTGCATTTAGCTATAACCAGCAGAGCTAATCTGGTGTTTCCAACTTCTGCCCTGAAGAATGTTTATCTCACATCTAACAGAAGGAACAGACAAACTGATGCGGAAGACTGTGGGTGGCGGTAATGCGCCACTTACAAGCGTGCCTTATCTGTCAAATACACCGAAGAAGAAAAGAAGCCGAAGTCCGAGACTCCGAGTTTACAGAATATGGCTAGCAAACTGGAAAAGAGGTAAAGGCAAGACACGTAGAATCTATTTCAGAAGATGACCTGCCGCGTTAATGAAAACGTAATAACGTTTAGATTCTACAGTGAGCTTCGGTTTTCAAGCGTTTATATAGCCTACCTCTCCGTGCTGTTAAAAACAAATGAAGGAAACACTTTGGAGAAATAATCTTACTAAGCAGCATGTTTATTTGAACCACGCGTAGGTTTTTGCTGTATCACTTCGCCCCTTTAAACTGGCGCAGTAAAGATCATCAGTCAGTTCGACTGCTCCCAACACAATACAATGTAATAACACGCACTTCACCACGTTGAAAATGTCTATACATACAAGTTAAGTAAGGAGACAAAATATGTTATGGTGATAAACAACTGTCCACTGTCCCACAATAAAGCGTGTGTTTAATCAGTATTTAAACGTTATTGGTGTTTATTTCATCAGGAATGAGTACGAGTCCATTCACGACGATGTGAAGGTAAGATAAGACATGTTGGACACTAGCCCAGTGGAACTCAGACAAGGAAATAGATATTAATTATACAGACAGTGCTGCTACAATGCTGAACCATGTTACTATATGCTCCCATCTGACCTTGGTCTCCCAAACTAGGAATACTATGGCAAGAGGCTCAAAAGCAGCTCAGACCTGAAGACCAATGCCTGTGTCCCCTCTGCTAAGCCTATTCCTGTCCATATAAGAAAGGCCTTAGCGGAGGTCCACCCTGATATCACAGCCAGGTGAGGAAGGTCTGATATCATTGTTATAGGAGATCAGTAATTTATGTAAAATGTCACAGTTTGTGGCAACTAACATTAAGGTGCTGCTGGACTGGACTAAAGGCTAAAAGGTTAGCTATCAATTATTATCCTTGGGTCTAGAGGCAATCTTTTTTTGGTCCTATAGATTTATCATAAAAACATAGACACTACACCATTGTACACCATAGAGCCTCTGTTGTAAGTAAGGAGTTCTAAAGTACTCCTATGTTTTTTTTCTTCACATTTTATCAATCCAGTACATCAGTTCTGATGAGGGTCTGACTGACTGAAACATCAGTTTATTTGTGTTTTTTCCATTAAAGTAGTCTATCCATTTATAAGGTTAGTTATTAGGGAAGTGCCCACATCACCATGCTCTCAGCCCCTGTATAGGGTTAGTTGTTAGAGATAAGTGTCCCCATCACTGTGCTCCTAGCCCCTGTATAGGGTTAGTTGTTAGGGATAAGTGCCCCCATCACTGTGGTCCTTGCCCCTGTATAGGGTTAGTTGTTAGGGATAAGTGCCCCTATCACTGTGCTCCTTGCCCCTGTATAGGGTTAGATGTTAGGGATAAGTGCCCCTATCACTGTGCTCCTAGCCCCTGTATAGGGTTAGATGTTAGGGATAAGTGCCCTCATCACGGTGCTCCTTGCCCCTGTATAGGGTTAGTTGTTAGGGATAAGTGCCCCAATCACCGTGCTCTCTGGCCCGGCTGCAGGTACTACGGCTGTGGCCTTGTGGTGCCGGAGTGCCTGGAGGCGTGTCGGGTGCTGGACCTGGGCTGTGGGAGTGGGCGCGACTGCTACATGCTAAGTAGTCTGGTGGGAGAGAAGGGACACATCACCGGGATCGACATGACTGACGACCAGGTGCGTTGATCAGGTATCATGGATGTTTTGCTGAGGACCGGCAAAAGTGATTCTACACTCTGCTGCACCACCTTAATTGAAAATGTTATTACGACAATGGAAAGTTGGCATCTGCGCCTTCAATCTATAAAAATGATGTTTCACTTTAGGCATAAAACCCCAAAACATAAAGATAACAAGTGGGTAAAAGAAGAGGTGCACTCAGAGGCTGGTGCTTACACTGTATGTATTGAAAGGTCAAAATAAACAACTAGTCTTAGGACAGAGTTGAACGACAAAACCAGCTCCAGCTCTGTCCTAAGACTTGTTATTTTCATCATACAGTATAAACATCAGCCTCTGAGCTTCTTCTTTTTACCACTTGAAAACTACAATTTCACCAGTGTAGTTTAAAGTATGTCACCCCTCTGAGGGGCTAGCCATGCCTCTGAGGATCAGGTGTGCAGTGCAGAGCAAAGCTATTGGGTGGTGTTGGTCACATGGATATTTGCTGAGGACCAGGTGTTTAGGGGTGAGGGCCACTAAAAGCTTTTGGGTGGTGATCACAAACACGTTTTTCGCAAAGAATTGCATGGTTACATTTTAAATGAATTTAAAGAACAAGCAATGTCAAAATTGGCAGCTTTCTTCTACACTTTAATTGAGAAAACTGAGGAATGCATTTTTATAGGCTGTTGGGTGGTGATGATCACATGGATGTTTCCCATAAAAGATGGCATGATGCCAAAATTGATACCTTTTTTCATACCTATTGTAAGAAAACTGACTTTTATTTCAGTGTTAACAGGATTTTTTTTTATTTCATGTGTGAGAAGTTTAAAAACACTTATGCAGTTTACTGTTTATATATTGGAATATCACTGGACATTGAACACTGGAATGCTATAGCTGCCAGTGTCTGCAAAACAGCCATGAAGTACCAATTTGACTGCTGGTGTTCTGTTGTGTTATATGTATAGCTTGAACTAGCTCGCAAGTACATTGATTACCACATGCAGAAGTTTGGCTATAAGAAGGCCAACGTGGACTTTGTTCAAGGATACATCGAGGCCCTGCAGGAGGCAGGGCTTAAGGAAGGATCCTTTGACATCATAATGTAAGGCCTTTTTGGGACATTTTAAATAAATAGTTGACCTTTCTTACTATTTATATCTGCAATTTGTTTACTTGGTTTGCATATGATAATACTTTTCACTGAAAAACTGCTGAACAGTTGACCATTCTCACACTTTTTAATTTATATCCGCCATTGCTTACACATGGTTTTTTATGGCTTCTGACTGAAAATAGTTGTTATTTTTTTGAAGCCATGTCTTAACTGAAGTTTTTGTCATGTGTTGCTTCCTCAGATCAAACTGTGTGGTTAATCTGTCCCCGGACAAGACAAGGGTTCTGAGGGAAGCTTATCGTGTGCTGAAGGTAAAGCAGTCTTTCATGTTGTATCAGTGATATGCTGCGTAAATCGTTTAACTATAGCGTAAACCCAGCAACACTGTATGTAGCTCTTTATTTATTTTTCCTATGACGATAACACATTGAATAGCATGGTAAATAACACTCAGCTTGAACTCTGACCCACAAAAGGAGGAATTTGCCTTAAAGAATGCATGTATTTTTCATAGCAATTTCTGAAACAAAAGTGTTTGTAACTTTTAGGATGGAGGAGAACTTTACTTTAGTGATGTGTACAGCAGCTGCCGACTGCCTGAAGATGTGAGGTCCCATAAAGTGCTGTGGGGTAAGCAATGATTAGAAACAGATAACGCACAGGCAACAGGTCATTATTCCATAATAATATCCTGATAGGGGTGATCAAGACTCCAGTGTGAGGGCAACTGCTACATAGCAACTTGCCAAACAAATCAAAATCTTGAATGGTTGTTTGGCTTTGCATTAAACTGTACATTGCCACTGTATGGCACGATAGGTTATTACTTTTGCTGTCAGTTATTCAAAAAATACAAATGCCCTATACTTGACTGATTCGAAGAAACTAATCCACATAACTAGGTGTCCTTTTTATACAGATAGTAAGAGGAGAATTGCCGGTCCTTTTCTCAGCATGAACATCCTAAGGCCTCATTTCCACCGAACTCAGCGTGTACAGCGCGTACTCGTGTACAATAGGTTTGTATAGGGACAGAATACGCCCAGATCACGCCTGCGGTGGAAATGTTCTAATCTGCTAACATGCATTCTAAATGAATACAGACAGAAAACGGGCACACGCTGTACACGCAGAGTGTTTGGTGGAAATGAGCCCTAAGTATCTAATCGCTTTTTTGATAAACAGCACCTTTTGCACAGAAAACATATACAGATATAAAAGCATATGACAACAAGTGCACATAAACAGTCTCAACAGTTAACAGTTGCACACACACGCAGTTCAGCACATTCAGGACAGACAGCACAAAACTTCTCCCATACTGTACCTGTTTCCACGTCAAGAGCCTGTATCTCTTCTCTGATTGAAGCAGCACAAAATGTAAACTTGTCTATCTCTGCGTGAAGGACACGGGGCCAGCATGAGTTATGAACCACTGATGGTGGATATTTGAACCACTGAAGTTGGATACTAGGTGGCAATGTATAGGTTAACTATGTATACTGTATGTCAAAAGGGAAGTGTCTTGGTGTAGCGCTGTGGTGGTAGGACCTCAGTGGAAAGGACACTTGCCAGTCTTTCCAGTATGAATATAGCAGCATGAGTAACTAACCGCTGAAGGTGGATATTTTTGCCCTAGGTGGTACTGTATTACGCTGGTAAACCAGCCCCTCCTACTACACTTCATTTCGTACAGAGGGTCTGGCTGTGCTGCATTGAGAAACATTGTCTTTCTGGGGGTGTACACTTTGCTGAAAGTGGTCTAGTGGTTAGGGACTTGGTTTTGGGATTGGAGAGTCGCAGGTTCGAATCCCATCCTACCAATGGCTGAAATGCCCTTGAGCAAGGCATCTAACCTCACACTGCTCTGTACCTGAAACCCTGTGAATGACTGTAAGTCTCTCTGGATAAGAGCGTCCGCTAAGTGTAGTGTAATGTAATGTAATGTAATGCTGAAGTTTAAAACGAGTGGCTCTGCCTTTACCCTTGCTATAAGCCTGCCTACGCACTACAATTCAAATGTAGCACGCAAAGTCGACATCATCGCTTACAATTACTCCCTCTTTTCGCTGATTGGTCCAGCTGCCTGAGACATATATGTCAATGGAAGCACAGCCAGACCTTCTGTACGAAATGAAGTGTAGTACTGTACAAGGGGCTGGTTTACCAGGCTGGTACTCAATAGGTTAACTCTGTGTATCTCCATGTGAAGGGGAGTGTCTCGGTGGAGCGCTGTGGTGGGAGGACCTTATCAGAGAGGCCCAGGATGTGGGGTTCAGCACCCCTCGACTGGTCACTGCCAGTGTGATCACTGTAGACAACCCCGAACTAGAGAAGCTGCTGGGTAAGGGCTTACTTCATTGGACTCACACATACAAATATGGAGGGAGGAGTCTGTGGTTGTAAAGGAGAACTAGTTTCTGACTGTTGTTGTGTTTAATAACACTGGGGGCTCAATACAGTTGTGGTTATAAGTTTACATACCCTGGCAGTACTGATGATTTCTTAACCATTTTTCAGAGAATCATTTGGGTAGTTTCTGTTCTGTTCCACTTACCATGAGTGAAAAAATGTTTTTGTGTTCAAAATATCATATTCATATCATACGAAATCAGCAAGTCTGCCAGGGTATGTAAACTTATGAGCACAACTGTAAAACATGGAAACATGAATACAGACGCCTTTAAAAGATGACCAGCTGTTTACAATGCATAAATAAACTGCTAAATACTCGGATTAGATACAGATTTTTTTCTTTTTTTCAATCACACTTTCAGATGGTTATAAATTTGTGTCTGCCACATACCGGCTCTTCAAAGTGCCAAAATGTTCATCAGAAGGGAATAGCCTGGTCATTTATGATGGGAACGTCACAGGTTCAGAGGAGACTCTGGAGTTTGATGCTCAGCATACATTCAAGGTATGAAACTATTCTCAGGAGCCTATTAACTAAATGTCATTCTGACAAATATCATTCTTGCAAGCATAGTTTAAGTCACTTAAAGTCATCATATATATCATGTATATCATGTATACATATATATGTTGTTGATATCCTCTAGATCAACCATGTTGAAGTGAATGCTTGCATGGCTGCTAATAATAAGATGCAAATAAGATTGGACATTCCTTGTTTTCCTTTAAATTAAGTCCGAATTCGCTAACTGAAATCATCTTACAAAGTGTTCATAAATTACACTGAACTAAGCAGACAGAATGTGAATGGTAAAGGGTAAAGGGAGTTTAAAGGGATACTCTAAAACAGTAGTACTTAAGTGATTTGGAAGGCTACAAATTAAGACCTACAGCCTTTTAATTTGAATAGACAACCTCCTGCCCACAGACATTTTTGGGATGTGACCACCAGAGACATAGTATAATAGGTATGGTTGGTCATTTTAACTCCAAAAAAATGATCTACCAGATCACTCTGTGTCACAGTCCCCTTGGGTAGGCGAGTGTAACTAGAGGGGCTTCACAACAATAATGAACTTATCTTAGTCTTCCCCCTAATCCAGCAGAATTACACCTTATTGTAATTACACCTTATAACTGCTTCCGTATGAATAAACAAGGCTTTCCTAATTAGAGACTGAGGGATGTTTTTAACCCAAGCATTTACAGATACCCCATCTCCATCTTTTGTCTCGGTGGGCTTCCACTCACACAAATTAACTGTCAGAGGTTTCATGATGTGTCGGTACAGATAGATTTTATGGTGAGCATGTGGACAGGAACAGTGTACACTGAGATAGGCTGCTGCAGTGGTTGCTTCCAGTTGGGCCAAGGAGTCATGACCTGTGTTGCTGTATGTTTCTATGCCTACTCAGCTTTTCTGTTTAGTTTTATGACCAACTCACAAAAAGAAACTGTACCTGAAGAGACGATGAAACCATTGTTGACCCTCACCACACAGTACAATACCTGAACTCGATTCGTCTACTGTCCTATGGTGGGATAAACCGTTGCCCAACTAACCATTTGATTTTCACAATCCCTCTTCCATCTTCAAATGAACAAAACACCTCCATGGCTGCCTACTGATCTGACATGAATTTCACCTCTTTCTTTAAAAAAGATGAAAAAAAAAAAAAATGAATAGTATGAATAATCCTTCCTACCTCTTATGTGTTTTCAGCTGTGTTTTGACTCAGCTCTTAAGTGTGTCTGTGCTCTTGTCAGTCTCAAACCCCTCAGCGTCTCAGGATGGATCTTTCTCTTCCCCTCCAGCAGGGTCCTGTTCTGTTCAGCCAGAAAGAAAAATGGAATGTTCTTTAGTTCTTAGAATAGTCTTTTGTTCCTGCCCACACATTTGTTGTTCTGTCTGCAAATACCTAAAGGGTGAGTGGCATGAGACATGGTTTTTGTCAGACTTGCTGCTGTTGAAATGTAAATTATTGGCCTTTTCCCGCTGCTCTTATGCAAAATGCAAATGGCATTCTGTACCTGAAGAGCAACAAATATAGCTTTTTAAATACACACATATATATTTTACAAGGGCCCAAGTCGGGAAGAAATTAATGTCTTTCTCTTGCTCTCACACATGCATCAGCTTCTTCACAGCTGTGGACGATGTGCAGCAATTTTGGCAAATGGAGATCGAATGAATATTGCGGACTTTAACTTAGCAGAATCTTTGGCAAGATAGGGGAAGGAGGAGATCAAGGAAAAATATTTATTATTTACTGTATATTTATTTATTATCATTGTGAATAAATGTGAATAACAAAACTGTTTAATGTGCAAAAATGTAGAGCTTTTTGGACTTGCCTAGAGGAAAAACAGATATAATGGGCACACCAGAGAGCCACCATATAAAGGTTTATTTACGTGACATTTAAAGCTGTGTAGAGGAGGAGGAGGAGCCACATGACTCAAAACGTCACACAAACGAACTTTTATATGGAAGCTCTCCACTGTGCAGATCATATTTCTCTTTCTTCTGGGATGAAGCTTGTGTTCCGATTTTACACCCACTAGGCCTGCAACACAATAGAGGTTGGATATGTGTGTTTTTTTGCACTGCATTGTATATGCTGTATGTTGACCTTTCACCTTTCCCACCGTCGCAGGTGGATGAGGTGATGGAGGTGGGTGTGGAGCTGGCCAACATCCTGAAGTGCTCCAGGTTTGCCTCCGAGTTCACATTCCAGCCCCCTGGAGCTCCCAGCAGCCCCTGCTGCGCCAAGCCTCTGGTATGTGTTACCTTCAGTCTTTGGCTATGTTCACGGCAGTAGTCGGTTTCTAAATAGGAAACGTTAACAAAAGTAGTTTTCGGTTCTACCTGTCATCCATACTAGTTTATCATGTTTGAGCTCTGAAACCGTAACAGGTTAGAAACGGAGCCAGTGACGGGAGCCATTTGAAAGCGGCAGTGAGCGTATGTTAATGAAAACACCGAAATTGTGGGACAGAATAGTTTTCAGTTCTGAAATGGTAGAAACGGACCATTGTGAACATAGCCTTAGCGGGAAGGGTTCATCTCATGGTACAACAGCATTGACCATTAACATTTTACACTTCAGAGCCCAGGACTTTTTCTAATCACAGATTTCAGTCATTTTACATTGTCATATGGTACATTACTTTCTTGCAGTGCATTTTAAAGAAAACCATACTGTTGATTCAGATAGTAAATCTATTTGAGTTGTTTTATTTGTTAATCTGCCAGAGTAACTTACGCATTGAACCTTATGTGATGTCTGTTGCTTTCGATCAAACTGAGTAATAATTCTGTGTTTCTTAATGCTGTTTTTGGTTCTCGTACAGTATGACTTGTCCTCTTGGCTTTACCTAAAAAGAACTTAGCCACACAGTGTTTTCTAAAGTTCCCCCCAAAAAGTAATTTTAATAGTACAACATTTCGACCTGTATGGTCTTTATTAGGCACATAAAAAACAGGTCTGGTGACAGGCGGGAAACTGAAGACTTAAAAGTGAAGGAGGTCACTGAACACTGGTTCCTCTAGAACCGGTTCCTCTGGGAATGAGGCAGATAAACACAGCAAAATGGAACCAGTGTGCCTTCAGCTCTGCTTTGTAAAGGTGGCTGAGATGGCAAGGTTGAAGCAGCACTATGCAACTTTTTCAAGTTAGCTAACCATATTCACAAGTCGGGTGATGCTTAAATGAGTCATTACCAGGCGAAAGAAGACTGAGTTGACTGCGATGGCAAGGATAAACAGCTGTGTCTGTGCAATCATGCGAGTCCATGGGTGACCTTGGCCATAGAGGAATGCACACCCCATACAACCAAAGAGTGCCCTTCTTATCAGTGTTCATGGCCACACGATCATCTCAGACACAAAAGAAAAGTTGTTTAAAGGTTTATTTATAACCACCAACAAACATGCAGAGTTGATTTTTCCCCTCCTCCACACACATCAACCCAGGTACATGCTTCAAAGTAGGCACGCGGGAAGAGAGTTGTGCGACACTGTCATCTTCCATACAGCATCTTTGTATGGAGCTCTGAACACAAAAAAAAAATTAAACTACAGCTTTTACAGCTACAGTTTTCAGTGACAAATTGACTGAGTAACACATCTTGCTTACATTTCTTTACTGTGATTAAAGATTTTAAAAAGCAGAGCACAACAATCATAAATAATGGATGTCCCCTCACTGATTGTTAGTCTGAGAACAACTGTTAGTCAATACATTCATTGAATTGTAGTGTGTGAGTATCAGTGTGTGGGTAATATGACATCTTTTGGAGAGCTGAAATTTGAATTACTTAAGACAATGAGTAGAGAAAATCTCCCTAATATTCCTGTATGTGTGCGTGTTGTGTGATTTTGCATACACAATGTGAGGTTTTCTGAAAGGGCTCGTTAATAAAATTGTAGAGTTTGTATGTGTTCTTTGTATCCCAATTATATGTCTTCCCTTTTGTTGATGAGTGGAACATGTTTATGCCCTCCATATGACTGTAAAATACAACCTCCTGCCCTAATACTCTCCCCTGCACCTTTAACAGGGCACAGCATTGTACCCCATTTCAACAAACTAGAGCCACTAACAGGCCAGCAGCCTGAAAACAGATCAGACCAATGAACCTGTCTGAGAGGAGGGCGAGGAGTTACCTAATAGTAAAGATGTGATGAACTCATAACACAGTAGTTGGAAAGATATATATTTCTATTACATCATAGATTCTTTAGTAATAAGTAAGGTATGATAACAGGCTGAGGCGTAGCTTGGCGTATTGCTAATCATAATGGAGTTTGTGCTCCACTGACGCGCTATTATTGTCTTTCCCTCAGGCCGTGTCCTCAAATCCTTTTGAACTGGTGGAGCAGCTGGGGAATGCAACTCTCTCTCCCAACACAGGGGGGTGCTGTGGTGCACAGGAGTCGTGCTGCAAGTGAGGAACTCTCTAGTGAGGGATCAGAGAGAAGAAAATAATCTCTTGAATTCAGTGTTATTGATTTACATTATGTGAAATCAGAATATTCAAGCTCAAGAACGAAGTAATTTTGGGTGAATTCAACCAATCGGGATTGGCAGTTTTGGGGACGTACTATGTGACCACCAAGCTACATCAAAGCTTGATGGTGATGGACTGTCAGCTTGCCACTGTTGGACAAAAAAGTACTGCCCAAGCAGTTGTTTGTCAGTGCAGTGAAGTCTGGTGTTGACATTAGGCTGTTTGCCACTATCGACAAGGACATTTATTTTTCCAAATTCAGAAATTATTTGGAGAAATGACTGAAAATGAATCCCCTAAAGAACAGCCAAGTCTCTTAAAATGATTTCCTTGGAAGATATAAAATAAAAAGTCAGAATGTTTTCACTTCACATGCTACCCTGGAGATTGAACAACATGGGATGCAATTAAGAGGTAGGCTATCAATCCCAATGTGACAATTTCTGAATTAATTATGCGGAAACTACATGCATTTGGGTTCATTTAAAATGTTTAAACCAAGCCGCATTGCAATGTGTTATTCAATTTAATGCCAGCCAAATGACTGCTTAAATACAAGTACGCTTTTCCTGAAATCATTTGGTCATTCTGTCTCTACATACTGTATTTCCTGTAATGTAGTCAGCTGATTTGTATGATGTTGTAGACACCAAATCCATATGCACATGATTTAAGCTGAGACTATGCGTCTGACACTAGTTAACCTTAGTGTATCTGAACTGAGTGTTTTACTAATAAACTCAACCTGATAAGCTTGGTAATTGTGTCGCACAGTATCATTTCTTAAAAAGTCTATAAGGGTTTAGGGAAAATAAGCCGAGTGTTTATCAAAGAGGGGCATGAGAGCAGATGCCAAAGCATCTTTTGAAGCAACACCACGAGGCCTATGAGTACGGAAAGAACTAGCTGAAATAAAACACTGCAGATATCCATGTGAAAATCAGTATGAAAAAACTAATGTGTTTCTTCTCCTCCAAATAATGTATGTTTGTCTATGCCTTAGAATGTGGTGAAATGGCCAGAAAGCCTGTTCTATATCCACAAAACAAAACTTTTTCATGAGAGCAACAGGTGGTGAAAGCGCTAAACTCTGAACTGAGGACATAATAAAACAACTCGGGGTTTTTGTGTTCAGATAAATACAAGCATAGCCTAAATAATGACAGTGACATAACTTGTTTGTCTATATGTAGCCTACGTATAATCTGTTAACCGGAGAAAACACTGCTGTTCCTGGCAACATTATTCAGCTGCACGCTCCTGCATCCCGGCCATGGTATTTACAAACTTCGGGGAAAGAGAACATTAACAACCCGAGTGCCTCTAAAAGCCGTCTAAAAAGTCACGCGGAAAAGTCCTGTCTCCTGTCTTCTAAATTGCTCTTGTTTTTGCTTTCCATTGGTCAGAGTGGCCGCGAAAAGCCCGCCTTCGGTAAGCGCCCCGTCTGGATTGGTCACTGTGCTTGGCTGTCTCTAGAACCCCAGTAGAGGCGTGAGTGCGTACGGAGCCCGCTATGAGGAGTAATCAGTTTCGGACGCGTTGTTGAGCCAAGCAGGTCCGATGCACAAGTTAAAGCGACGCACAGCAGAGATGAAGGCGGACTCCGATTGGCTCTGATTTTTAAAAGTCCTTTTCATTCAAGAGGTTGCCCATTATCAACATGGCAGAGCCTTCGGTCTCAGTACCCACTGCAAAAATGGCGTCACTTAGCCGGGTCCGAGCCCTGACTTTAATTTTCTTAACTGTCAGCGGATACTTAATTACCCCGACAAGTGGCAAGGAGGGGAGCGAGGAGACGGTCATCATTGGACTGAGGCTGGAGGACACGGACGACATTTCCTTCATGGATAAGGGCTTTCTGCGGGTGAGTGAGAGATCTCGAGTAAAGCTGAGGGTGTACGGCCAAAACATAAACAACGAGACGTGGTCCAAAATTGCTTTCACGGAACACGAGCGGTCCAGAGTCATCGGGAACATCGACAGCTACTCTGGGGACAACAAGAGCCAAGAGGAGACGTCAGGATTGCATCCCTGTGGGATCAGGACTTCGGATATAATTATTCTGCCCAACATAATCTTGAATCGCAAGACTACGGGGATTGTAGAAATTGAGGTCAAACCTCTGCGAAAGACGGAGAGGAGTAAGACATACTACCTGTGCATTGCCACTTCAGCACCTGCTGTGGCCGGAGCGCACGACCCATGGATGGAACACACTTGGATCTATCACGATGGAGACGACACGAAAGTGATAGTGGTGGAGGAGAAAAAGTTCTTGCTACCGTTTTGGCTTCAGGTGATTTTTATTTCCATGCTCCTCTGTCTCTCTGGGATGTTCAGCGGTTTGAATCTCGGACTTATGGCACTGGACCCCATGGAGCTACAGATTGTTCAGAACTGCGGTACAGAGAAGGAGAAGAACTATGCCAGAAAAATTGAGCCTGTCAGAAGTCAGGGGAATTACTTGCTCTGCTCACTTCTTTTAGGAAATGTCCTGGTGAATACAACTTTGACCATTCTGTTGGATGATATTGCGGGGAATGGGCTGATAGCTGTAGTGATGTCCACCATCGGCATTGTCATTTTTGGCGAGATTGTGCCACAAGCAATATGCTCTAGACATGGTCTTGCCGTCGGTGCCAATACAATACTGCTGACCAAATTCTTCATGCTTTTGACATTCCCCGCGTCGTATCCAGTGAGCAAACTGTTAGATTACCTGCTGGGGCAGGAGATAGGCACCGTGTACAACAGAGAGAAACTCCTGGAGATGCTGCGAGTGACGGACCCGTACAACGACCTGGTGAAAGAAGAGCTGAACATCATCCAGGGTGCGCTGGAGTTAAGGACTAAGACTGTGGAGGACGTGATGACGCCGCTGCGGGATTGCTTCATGATTCCGGGCGATGCCATCCTCGACTTCAACACCATGTCCGAAGTGATGGAGAGCGGCTACACGCGTATCCCTGTCTTCGAGGGGGAGAGGTCCAACATAGTGGACCTGCTATTCGTCAAAGACCTGGCGTTCGTGGACCCCGACGACTGCACGCCCTTGAAAACTATCACTAAGTTTTACAGCCACCCCTTGCATTTTGTCTTTAACGACACAAAGCTGGACGCTATGCTGGAGGAGTTCAAGAAAGGTATGTAGTCTTAAAATCGTAGTAGGCCTTTTTGCTACCCCCTGTCCTATGTGTGCACATACTGTAGGATCTTATTAACCTATTATTAACCTATTACTGATTATCTTATTAACCTATTATTATCACAGAATATCTAATAGTGTTGTGCTTTTAAGTGCTGGTGCATGCGTTTTGAGTAGGCGAAGTGTTTTTATATTTGTGGTGAACTGTGTGTGAACATGCTGAGGTAAAGTTTTGTCCTGCCCAAGTTCTGCTTTAAAGAGAGGAGAGTATAAGAACGGAGTACTCAGTTGCTACCAGGGGGGCTCCAAGGGATGTGGTTGTAGAGGAAAAGACATTAAAGCAAATAAGATAGACTACTTTGTCAACTGATGCAAATGAGGAACCTGACTGATAACCCCCTAACTGCCCCATTTTCAACTAATCATTGCATTACTGTTTTATTTCCAAACCAACACAGATGATAAGAGGTAAGGGCCTGCCACGCTCTGATGTAATTAGATGCAACAGTTGTGTGTGACGTAGATTGATTAGAGCACATTTGTAGTCAGCTGGTGTTGGGTGTTTTGGCTTATGGGCGACTGCTGTTTTTGGCCACCTGCATGGAGACCATCTCCTTGACTTTTACCTCCACATGATGCAAAATAAAATGAACCGCTGTGCTTAAAAACCTACCGAAAAGTTCTTACGTGGTCTTTTTTTTTGGCACATTTTAGTATTGATTGTGACATTTTACGGTGGTATGAAGCCTATGGGCTGATGACCAGGTTTAGGGCTTGGGTCACATCATAGGGCTTGTTAAGCTTCTTTATGCGAAGCAGCACAATCACATTTTACAAGATTGATGTCAGTACGTTTCAGGCCAAAGTAATCCTTCAATCAAATACAAAAGGATGCAGGTGGCAAATGTTCAAAAACACATCTCCAAAGAAAATAAAAGACATCAGTCTGTTTTAGCCTGCGTATGCCAAATGTGCTGATGATCCCTTTGGATAGGTTTCAGTGTAATGTTTTAAATGTTTTTCTTATAGTTCCTATGGCAATAACAGTATGCTGGAACTAACTGTGCTTGAGAGGCCCCCTTACAAACCACCACCTGGTCCTCCCTCCCTCCCTCCCTCTCTCCCCCCTCCTCCTCTCCCTATCTTTCCTCAGAGGAGGTGATTACTTTTCGCCTTCACTTCCAATGTGGCGTTAATGTTTACACGGCTTCCTTTCTCCTCCCCTTTCTGTGCGAGCGCATTAGGGGGGAGACATGTGGGAAAACGTGCTTTGGCCCTCTGCAGGTTATCAGGTGAGGGCATCTCTTCTCAAAACCTGCCCCCCTTACCGTTGACCCCCCACCCCACCCCACCCCCGTCCCCCACCCAACCAAACACCCCCTTGCCCCCCCTCCATCTCCCGTCTCTGGTCCAGGGTGATGCTGCAGGCCGATAAGTCACTTTTAGTCCCACTCTTGGAATGCACTCCTCATATAAACCATTGCCATTAAATTCTGCAACAAAAGCCTCTGAAAAACACAGCCACGGTGGCCACCAAACACAAATACGACAACTTGGTAACCCGGCAATACAGCAGCCTTGCCTGTGTTGTTGGAGTGATGTTGTGATTTGACTTTGTGTTGGTAACATTTGTAATGTCAGTGCTTACGTTAATCATGATGGATTGTTTTTTGTTGATTGTCTCTATACTCTATACTTTATCCTGTCTTAAAGAGGGAAGCGTGGATATAATGGCTATTTTTTTTCTCCTGAACATATTAATCGATTGGCCCCCACGATGCTTATGGGGCCACTAAATTCCATGACCTAGTGGCCTGAATGGCCAGCGGTTAATCATTTAAGCATGAACCTCAGCAATGAATAACCCTTTACTATACCCCTCAACACACAAGAGTGGTGGCAGGTATGTACACGTGTGTGTATGTGTGTGTGTGTTTGTGTGTGCGGGGGTTCGGGGTATGTGTGTGGGGGATGTGTACCTTCTCTCTTGTAGTTATAGATAATTGTTGTGAAGGGTTAAGACAAATGTATTACAACCTCTTGACATAGATATTACTGCTGTAAAACATGCCCTGAGATGCTGTTTTCTGTGTTCTTATTGTACGTTTGTTGTCACAGTCCAGTTGTGTTTTATAGATGATGGTGCAAAAACTCTGATTGTCATCCATATCTCTTATTTGTTCTCCATTTCAATGCACAGAAATGTAGTGACTAATCTGAATGACTTTGTCTAAAGTGTTATCTGCCATGTAAATACTTTGACAGACAATGATTGCATTGCACTGGATTGGATTTAAAGATCTGTTCATTTCCTAACCCCTAAGGTAGACTATGTAAATTACATATAGTGAGTAGATAAACAGTACAATACACATGTACATATTGTACTTTAGTACCATTTTATTTTGGCCCTAAAATAATTGTATCTTAATGCTATCCTAACTATACTCACTTACTTTTAGTGCCTTTACTTACTGCCTTTGTCATGAAACCCACACATGGTGTTGGATAATGAATAGTTAGTCTGTACTGGCTTTATCACTGGTTGCTAGTCTGGTCACTGCCATAGCTGTTTGAAGCAAACATGACTTGTCTCTGTGGGCTTTAGATGGCAAGAGCCAGACAAGGCCACATGCCAATCCATTTCTCATGGGTTCATAAAGTTGGGAGGGTGGTGATGGACTCCACAGTGACCGAACACAAGAACTGCAAACATGGCGTACATCTGCTTTGAGCTCAGTTGATGATTCAGTTGTTTTAGCATGTTTAGTGGTCAACGGTAGCTTACTCAAGTCACTTCAAAGGTAAAGAAAAATGACATGTTTGGGTGTCCCAAAGAAAAAAAAATACCTGGGTGTCCAAAACAATCCTACATAATTATATCTGAGAGGCTATCCAGGTGTAACGTGTAAGATGTTAGCTTAAGTGTGATGTTGACAGGCCTGCTACTGATGGAAAAAAGACTACAACTTGATTAATTAACATTTTAACAGATCAGTCTCGGTTGTTGCTTTAGCTGTATACATTTCTTTGTGTCTCCATGGCTCAATCCTTCATGGTAGTAATCACTTTTGATTAAAATTTAGAAATTTGCAGGTAATTAACAATTTATAAACAGAAGAGAGAATACTTTAGCACCAAATAATTGCCAATATCTTAACAGATTTTTTTCAAAACTCGAAAGACCATCCCTGTCTGCTATATGCGTACACATTTCAGCTTTAACTACATATACTGTGTCCAACATCTGAAACATTGATGTCAAAGATGTGTTTTGCTGGTTGGTAAGCTAGCAATAAGTATGGGAAGAGAAGCCAAGTCTTCAGCTTTGTGTGTTTCACAGAAGTCAAAAGATAAAAGATGTTGCCAGCGCACAAATAAACAAAAGGACGGGTGACCACATTCTTCTTCTTGACACAGTGTTTGTGTCTGCCCCATACAAGCCAACCATCTCGATTCTTACCCCGGTGTCTTGTTTTGACTACTGTCAGCGGAGACATGGCAATGATTTGACTTCAGTGTGCGTGCCTATGAATCCCAGAGCGGGGAGGTCGGGGGGTTGGGAGGGTTGGGGTTTGGAGGGGTAGACTCTGGGAGGTGGCAGGCGGGCATGCGGCCCTGTGACTTCGCCAACCTCATGAGGACAGTAAGCCACTGCTGGAATGTTGTAGAGGGGGAAGGGAGGGGTTAGATGTTAGAAGTTTTTTTTTTGGTGGGAGTGGTGATCATGGCGATTGAATTTTTCCCCTTTGTTTCTTTCTTTCGTTCTTGCGTTCTCTTTCTTTCTTCGTTTTGTTCTTGGCCTTGTTCCAGACTGAGGGTCTGTGCCATTGGTTGCTAATGACTTATTGGAGGGCGGGGGGGGTGAGATGTGTTGGGGACGGGGGGGGGGGGGGGGGTTGTGAAGGGAAAGGGTCAAAGTTTCACGTCAATCTGGCTCGGCTCACTTCAAAGTTCTTTGTATTGTAAGTCACTGTTAATTAATGCAACACCGCTTGCAGAGCTACAGAACGGTGTAAAGAATGAAACAATTCGGACAGAAAAAAAGAACACACACCTGGAAAATGTAATTGTTCTTGCTTTCATGTAATGTAATTTTAAGACAGGTGATTCTTTTAAAAAAGCGTTCTTTTGCTTGCTCCTCAAATGAATTTGCTTGGAAAAAAAAACATGCAAAGGTAAAAAATAAAGACTTATACTCTGGAATGCTGTGCCATTTTTAGAACAGTCTGTCAAAACAGCCACCAAGCATTTTGACAAGCCAGACTAAAATTCTTGTGGCATGGCCAGTCTGGACAACCTGATGGAAGCGGACATTCAGGCCACCGTATAATTGAAAGAATTAGCAAATCTCGCCTTGTACAGGAATTGCCTACTGTACTGAGCAGCAGGTTCTGGGGTTAATGAGCAGCTTTAGTCTGTCTCGGAGACCCAGATATGGGCTAGTGTGTTTTCATAGCAGACAGGGCAGATCGTGGCCATACCTACAGTAGGGTAAAGCAAGACACACACCTTCTTGTGTCAAGTCTGGGTGCTAAACGGGTAATAAATCTTACAACAACGATTTTATTAAAAGATTTTTGGGAACATATTAAAGGACTTCTTCTATCTTCTTCAGACCTACACTAGGACCTGCAGACTTAGCATGTGCTTTTAGGTTTCATTACATTACATTACATTACACTTAGCTGACGCTCTTATCCAGAGCGACTTACAGATATTTACAGGGTTTCAGTTACAGTCCCTGGAGCAGTGTGGGGATCAGATGCCTTGCTCAAGGGCATCTCAACCATGGGTAGGGCAGGATTCGAACCAGCAACCTTCTGATTGCTAGACAAACTCCCTAACCACTAGGCCACAGTTACCACGAGGTTTCAAAGGTGCTAAAGTTAGCCAAGATTGGCCATAAGATCAATTTATTTTTTAGTTCTTTTTTTCCACAGTTTTACAGCGAACTGTGTTAGCATGTACATCTGTGTCTTAAGTGCTGCAACACTGGTGACCTATATCGATTTTGAGTTCCCCCAACAGTGGTTGTCGATGAAAATTTAAAGTGCAGAAGTTTGTCAATACTGAAAGAAAAGTTTTCAAGTAAAGTTAACACTATGAACCATACCTTAATTATGTATGGCCAACTAAATACACTTCGTACGTAGGCACATGTTTAATCAGCACCTGAAGCATTTTTAGTCTTTTTATGGTCAACACTCGTTGTGCAGCTCAATGACCACGTGATGGTACTACATTTGACTAATGGTACCCAAGATTGGCCATAGGACTGAGTTATCATTTTAGCTCATCATTGTAAGGCTGTACAAAGACTACCTAAACCCACCACCAAGCATTTCCTCAAAGGTTTTATGGTTTATTATGGTTTGACTCTCCCTTATATGCATTTATTTACCATTGAGAACTATGCTGCCCTACAAAGCCAAAAGGCAGTAACTGCATAATTTGTCAAATTGAGTTTAGACTGGAAATTGACTTTATAAGACCTCCTTTGTCTTGTAACTAAATCTCTTGCTTCTGCCTATTAAGAAAGTACATTAAAACATCACCACTATTATACCTACAACATGTTTGACTGGGCATTTGTCTCAGTTTCTATGTTCACATAGTTACTGCACTTTGCCTTTGTAGGACAGTATGATCAACAGCACCTTATAGTGAGAACACTATAATTATGTTCAGGTACAATGTAGTCGACCTCATAGAAGAAGCTTATGCTTATTGGGAGGTCATGACCCTTGGCCTTGGACATGATCTCGCAAAAGCGGCTGCTGCTGTTCTCCGTAATGCGATAAAGTCAAGATTTGGGATTTTACAACCTGTTAGTTGTAAAATGCCCCTCATACCTCTCAGGTTTGCCAGACCAGATCGCACACTGAAGTCCTCCAAATATGCCTGGGGTTTGTGGGCCATTTTCGGAACGTGGATTACACAGAATCCTCAAGTCTAATTTTAAACCATGCTGCACATCAGCTTGTGTGCTCAATCAAACCCTATGAGGCTACATGCCAATATAGGCAATCTATGCGTCCGTGTGATTTGATGGCTGTCTTTTTACACTCCTTTGTTTTAATTAAGATTTGTTTTTACTGTACTTAGGTATTTCGCCTAGTTTTAAACACTCATAATAGTTATTTTTGAATGGTTATCATACTTATCCATACATACATATCAGCTCATTAGTTTTTCCCTGTTCACAGACCCAAACCATTGAACAGTGTTGTGTGAGCTTTGTTCTTGGTAACACTTGCTGATGCAGGTATAAGGCGATGGATTAAGTGGCGTCACATTGGCATGTGCCGAGCTCAGTGCCCGTTGTGGGATACCCCTTTGAACGCTGCGTGTTGCCTCTCTCTCTCTCTCTCTCTCTCTCTCCCTCTCTCTAACTTCCCCCACACTTTCCATACTCACCTACCAGCTCAGATCATACACTTCCCTTTGCATCTTCAATAATGCTTCCAGTAACCACTTCTTGGCAATACTATTGATCCAAAAGCTACCAATAAACTAAACTACTACTAACACTCATGAAAGTACGGGTCTTATTCCATTTAAACGTGTTGAGAGGTAAAGCCTCTTGCTTCTCAGAGGTGCAGGCATACAATGCATGGAGTTATAATGTGAGTGGAACGAGTGGTGCAAAATGCCCCCTGGAACAAGCTTTGCCTCTGAAATGGCCTACATTCCACAAATTCTGGTGCAACATGAATTGGATTTAAAACCAGATTAGGCAGAAGTGCAAATTCTGCTCCTGCTGCCTGCCTTTAAAAAAAAAAAAAAAAAAAAAAACCTGACTTGTTTGATTGGACATTATTACTTCATGTGTAAAACACTACTGCAAGAAAGTCAAGTATGGTACACTGGCGCACCTTTTGACTTGTGACTGCATCTATGGGTGCTGGCTATACAACCAACATAATTCCTACAACAAAGTTTCAAAAACATAGTGTCAAATGTGTTATTTTTCAGTGTAAACCCCAATTAAGATTAAGATTAAGATGGGCCATATATCCCAAAGTCAGTGAATTATAACTTACAAGCATGTCAAAAGAGCTCCTACTCAGTACTCAAAAGGGCAACTGAACTGCTGTGCGAACCCATTTTTGGTTAAACAGACAGTGTAGAGTAACTTTAAAACCACAGTTTAT
The DNA here is from genome assembly GCA_027475355.1 of Coilia nasus. Lineage (NCBI taxonomy): Eukaryota > Metazoa > Chordata > Actinopteri > Clupeiformes > Engraulidae > Coilia > Coilia nasus. The sequence continues at coordinate 26,836,946 of CM050198.1, forward strand.
GTAGCAACTTTAAAACCTGTTTAAATCGACATCTAAACTGCATTAAATTCAACTCTATCAGAGTAAAAAAACACCATGCTTTCACTGTGTACCATTAAAACAGATGTTTAAAAAGCTTCTTTAATGGTATTCTAGTCATTTAAACTGCAATTATGCAACTGGATATACTGTAGCTCCTACCCCAGTGTTTGCCCAGAGCCACTTGTCTTAATCAGCCTCAGGTCCAGCACTGGCAACCATAATAAAAGTGGTGCTTTACAAATGTGTCCCGCTTGGCAGCAGTAGTGGAAGGATAACTGAATTAACAGAATAACCGATACACCTCAAAATATACTCCTGCACTCTCCATCCACTTGGTACAGAAAATAGACTTCCTGATCTAAAAGACATTTCCTTTGATAATAATAGTGCCAAGAGGAAGTATAAAGTTCTTTCTTTCTTTCTTTCTTTCTTTCTTTCTTTCTTTCTTTCTTTCTTTCTTTCTTTCTTTCTTTCTTTCTATGACTTTCTTTCTTTTTATGACTTTCTGTTTCTTGGTTCAGTTAATAAGATGGTCCTGTCTCACAGCAGGCTACTGACTTGGATATCACGTTTGCTTCGTTGGTTACTGACTATGTCATCACTGCAGCTAGGATTTGTTAAGGACTAGGTTGGTCCCGCTAAGCAGGTGCGGGAACAGCAGTGGTTGTCTGTGGTATTCCTGACACTGGGTATTCCTGCCAGGACAGCGGTGGTTCTGGGAACTGTCTTAATGACAAAAACAACGTTAAACTGGTGTGACCTTCAACCACTCTTCGTAGCGGCTTGGTGGAGTATTCATTCACGAGATGTGTTTCCACTTAGTGTATGGAGGCTACAGACGGCACAGAGTGAACATAGCTGCTGTGTTTGGGTCATTCAACCTGGTAGAAGAAACCAACTTGTTGATCTAGACTTTGGTAGGTTTTTATCAGTATTTCCTATTTGTTGAGATGCCTATATTGAAAAGGGCACAGAAGAAAGTGGTGTGTTGATTTAGGTGTTACAAAATGGTGGATTTATGGGAAAACCACACTCCTATATGTACAGCAGGGTTGTATTTGCCCATTTTGATTATTTGCAAATTAATAACCATATATCTGACTGATATCCTCTAAAATTAATTAATTTAAACAGAATATTTCGCATTTCAATTTACAAGTTATCTTTACCTTGTGGACATCATTAACATCAACAGAACTTAGGTGCAAGTAGGAAAAAGTAAAAACAATGAACGAATCAACACCATCACTGTCATCAATACCATCACTGTCATCAATACCATCACTGTCATCAACACCATCACTGTCATCAATACCATCACTGTCATCAATACCATCACTGTCATCAATTAATCCAAGAAATGAATCTAATTAATCTAAGGCTAATTAAATCCTGCACACCACTATGGCAGAAAACTTGGTGATTAGCCAACATGCTGTAATGAGATGCAAGGTGCCACTTCTAATTCCAGTTTCACAACCTGTTTAAGGATAAGCCCTGTGTTGTGACCACTGAACTACTACGTCTAGACCTGTTGTTCCCATTGCGGTATTGTAAGATGTGTCGTGTTTGGATTACTGTGACCTTCAAGGCATGAGATGTCGGTTCACACGCAATGGCCCTGTTAAGTGCAAATACACTAAGTAGTGCTATTGTCCAAGTGAAAGTTAACACAACAATAATGCAACTGTGTTTTTTGTTTAAGGGTTTACATTTTTTATCACTGGTTCATTTCAATGTTGCGTACTGCAGTACTGTAATATATTTGGCTTTATTTTTACAGAATTATTGTGAAATTTGAAAAAAAAAAAAATTAATAAGTTAATTACAGACACAATTCATTTGCTGTATTAGTAAGAGATAAGTAACTACTTTGTAAGATTGTATTATGCACTTTGGATTAACCAGGATTAACTTGTTGGCTTCTAAATGGAATCAAGTGGATGATGATATGTTATATCAGGATCTGTTTGGGTCATGGGCTAAAATTCACCCAGTTACATAATTTTACTGGTTTTAGTTTCAAGGCAATAACATCATCCACAACAACAATAATTTAGCAGTACTTGGGGCTATACTACAAAGATGGTAAAGTGGTGAACCTGGCCTCGTTAGCCCAGAGGTACTTCTGAACCTGTTAGTAAAAGAAGCCAAGGCTTTGATGTCTGTGTAGATTCTCATTCATCCTGGTTATGGTAGTCAAAGGAGCTAAGTTGTAAGCAACCGGACTTCTTTTTTTGGAGCTTGAAGACGTTTCACCTTTCACCCAAAAGGCTTCTTCAGAACTGGATGAAAGGGGAAACATCTTCAAGCTCCAAAAAACAAGTCTAGTTGCTTACAACTTAGCTCCTTCGACAACCCAGGGCTTAATTCCCCTAACGAAATAAATGCTAACAGGCTCTTTTATCTCATTTACAATTAACTCTGAGTTAAATAAACCTGATTGTCACGTAACCACTTTCGGAATATGGCCCCTTGGTCTTTTTTTTTTTTGTAAGTAAACTTTGCTGGAGTGTCATGTACTTAAGATGGACACTGATTTGTTTCAATAATCCTGGTAGGAACAATCTGTATGGTCAATTGTTACTTTTCACTGAGTAACCTGCACGTGTATGCTTATTCATTAACATATTAACAGGATATTAATTAATTGTTGTAGTTGTTCTAGTGACAGGTTGTTCTCATTGTTCTAGTGACAGGTTAGGATGTGCTGAGTACGCATTGCAGGTTAGACCTCAGTTCTTATCAGTTTATGAGCCAAAACAGGTGGATTGTGTAACACTGAGTGTTCTTCCTGTCTAACTATTTTTTTAAAAAAAAGTCAAGACCTTGACTAACATCCAGACTTTTCAGACATAACAAATACCACAGAACGCCCACAGCATTTATCATAATATTTTCCCTCCACCCTTGTGACTCTTTTATTTACTTCAGAGCAGGGCTGTGCGATATAGCCAAAAAATGATCATGATATATTTTCCCATGTCATTGAATATCAATTTGTATCATAATTTCTTTCTCTGGGCTGGATTGAAACCTGTCTTTCAATGCACCGGCATATCTCACATACCAACTCTATTTGGTTTATGTCACCTTGGCCATAACCAAACCATCGCTACACAGCTGACATTGTGAAACATTTTTCTGTCCAAAATGACATTAGCTTTGGGGATCTGCCATGTTATTGATTAAATATGCTCTAAAAAGGCTGATCATCTGGATTGACCTGAATTTTATCACGATCTCAATTTGCGATCGATTAACTGCCCAGCACTACTTCAGGGCTAAACTGTTGTAAGGCAGTGCCAACTCAAATGACTAACTACAAGAGTACTGTGAAAAGCTTTATGTTTACCACTCAGCAATCCACCTCAGCTTTCTTCTAGCAGACATTAACTGTAACCGTAGTAACATTTGTACACAGTGCGAATTACCCCTCCATAATTAGGGTGCTACCTTTTACGTTTTACATGAACTGCATTAATATATTGGTACCCCCAACTCTGCTATTTTTGCCTTTTTGGGGTGCACTGGGTCTTGATTGGTGGGTGTGGGTATAGCCCCTCAGTAACCCCTGTAATTCGAACTATGCATTTGTAGCTTAACATTTGTGAAACAGAAAAACATGCGACCTGCTTGTCTGTATGTGTTTTTATTCTAAGTGTTAAATCCAAGTCCGGTTCCAAATAAAATCTTCCACTCTTCCAATGTGTAAAGTAAGGCTGTGTCCACAATGTTCACTCATTCACTACAGAGTGCAGTACATAGGGTGTGAGTTGCATTATTTTCATCCCGCACATTGCGCACTATATAGTGTACATTTCGGATTCAGACATTCCATTCCATTACACTTAGCAGACGCTTTTATCCAAACAAAGCGACAAAAGGAGGACATAATAAGCTAACAGAGGTGTAGAAGAACACATAGTAAACAGCCTACACATATACACAGAAGGAGATACATGTGCTTTAGGTAAGTTTCCCGGAACAGGCACACTTCAGACACACACACCGTACACACACACACACTCATAGAAACATGAGGCACCTATAGGTAAAGAGTTGGTTAGTAGAGATTAGTTTTGTTAGGAAGGGAAGCAGTCTCGGAAAAGAAGGGTCTGACTTCCTCTCCCAACATCAACTCCAGACCTCTACTACTCCTCTCCTCATGCAGTCAGGAGCTCGGCCTGCTCGCCCCCCCCACCCCCATGTCTTGAATGTGCCTCCTCCTCCCCCTTCTCCCTGCCATCACGCTCTCCTGCCTGCCTGCCTGCCTGCCCACCCCTACACCCACCCCCACCACCACCGACCCTCGGCCCCCTTCTACCCGGCCCGGCCCCCCCGCATTGTCCTCTCGCCTGTTTCCTTCAGTGTTGTAAATTACAAGCGACACCAACCAGAGCCTAATGCCTTACCATGGAAGCCATCCAGCTTGCACTTTTTTCTCTCCCTCCCTTTCCTTTTTTTTCTTCTTCTTCTTCTTCTTCTTCCCCTCCCCGAAAGCCGTGGCCTAGCATCATTGATTACACCCAGAGTGTCCATCCCCCCACCCACAGAAAGGCACTCATGCCAGTGAAGAGTTGGTGGTGAGGGTGCTGGTGGTGGGGGTGCTGGTGCTGGTGCACATGGTAGTTGTTGGTGGGTGCAAAACAAAGTTAACACAAGGACTGAGTTACAGTTAGATGATACAGCTCAGGAAAAAAAATGAAGACACCTCTGTAAAATTATCAGTTTCTCTGATTTAACTATTTATAGGCATATGTGTGAGTAAAGTAAACATTTTTGTTTCATTCTGTTAACTACTGACAACATTTCTCAGAAATTCCAAATTCAACTGACACTGGAAAGGAATGGCTGTCATACATGTAGAGATGCTGATTTTAGGAGAAGTTGAAGTGGTCTCTTAATTTTTTCCAGAGCTGTAGATAGATATGATGCCTAATGATTTATTCACATCAAAGAGCTTCAGTGCACTAACAGTAACAGTAATAAGCAATTTAACCAGTAGGTTAGCAGTAGTTACACAGTAAGTAATGCAATAGTTAGTAAGGCAAAATGGTTATGTGCTTAAGGAGAGAGTCTTTTGGACCCAAACAACATCTTGATAAGAGATTGTTTCTCTGTCTCTCTGTCTCACACACACACACACACACACACAGACACACACACACACACACACACACACACACACACACACACACACACACACACACACACACACACACACAGTCCTATAGGTACTGTCTGTGTTTTTATTAGATTCAGTGACAAAGCATCATGGTAGACCTGGTGGGGTAATTTCCTTTAATGAATGCAGCTCAGTACTGGGTTTCCCTCACTGGTGCTTAGCTCGTTCTAGCTTTAAGGATTTCTGCCACTACTAATTGTTTTCACTGAGGTTTTAATTGTGCTTTTGCAAAGCTGTAAACAACCAGGACCTGGTGGCGTGTTTGTGTGTTTTTTTTTTTTAAAAGAATAACAGTGCACCTGTAACAGAGCTACCTTATTTTCACCTTCGCTATAGCCTTGTGAGTACAGCATTTGTCCATGATGGACATTTTCTTTTGCTCCCAGAATGCCCTTTAACTTCTTACTTTGCTCATTTTCTGACTGTATAGGGATTAAGAATAGACTGTGTCATTAATTTCATGATCCAGGCGCCTTTATACAAAGAGAGTTGAGCATTTACAAACTGCGTGATTGATAATTTGGTTAATTCATGATAGATAATCTGGTTTTATTCACTCAATCCTATTTCAAATCACTGCCTGTGCTGTAAACACAATAGGAAGCCAACTGATGTCTGTGGCACTGTGGCCTTTGCTGTCAGTGTGGTCTGTGCAAGTAGAGAGATACAGAAAGTAGACAGATATCTGTGTGTTGTTTTTAAGGCTGTGACTGTTTTATTTATTGATTATAAAGATGTGATGGTGTCATTTATTGTTGTTTTAAGGATGACTTATTGTTGTATTTATTTATTGTGTCTGTCTGTGTTTTTAAACCCACCTGCGGAATTCCACAGTAAAGCTATTATCATTATCTCAGCTTGTAAGAGATTCAAGATTCCATATATATTCTTTAAATATTCGTTTAAGTGTAACCTTAACCAAAAATAGGTTTGTTCAACATGGCTATGTAATCTTATTGGACTTGAAAGTAACATTTTCAAGATCTTGAAGGAAACTGGCCCAGTTTTAAGGTTGCAAACCCTCACAAGCAGAAAACCAATCCTGCCTCCCTCTCCTCCACTGAAAGTCACTCAGGTTGCTGCATGGCCTTCAACTGCAAGCGGAAAACAATGCAATTTCAGTCTGTGTGTCCCCGAGTGTAACGCCTCAAACGGGAGAGAGGTCTTGTGACCGTCGACCTCCCTTCTCCAAAGGCCCCTTAATGATCAGGGGTCTGTAAGCGGCCTTAGCCTGCTTCAGCTCCAGACAAAGCCCCATCATGCTCAGTGGTGAGATTACACTGGGTCAAGTGCTTTGGTTTTCAACCCGATTCTTCTTTTTAACTGATATCAAACCGACAGGGCTGATTATAATGTGATAATTTAAAAAATAATATTTCATTTTTTATAATGTAATAACAATTTAACGGTTTTATGGCAATAACAATGTAATGTTGTGGTTTGCAAAAGTTCAGTTATTTAGTCATAGACAGTTATTTTTTGAAGCATTATTGTATCAAACTGCAGTTATAAGTTATAAAAGTTATAAAAACATTGATTAAAAACAGCCTACTGTACTTGCTCATCTTATTGAACTACACAAGTGTGCCAACAAGTACATTGCTGTTAAGTATTTTATTTTATTTTTTTAATTTTTACAATTTTCACAATTTTACAAATGTTACCTTGTTCACTACACTCTGTTACATGGTGTAAGTAAAAAAGGTAATTCATGTGGGGCTGTTGCATGGGGAGGGTTGACAGGGTCATCCAGTTCAATCCACACAATGTGAAAGCAAATATTTTCATGTCAACTCTTTGTTGACCCCCTGCTGTGTTTCTAAGGTTGTCAGGTAGTCTGCTACTGAGACTACCTGTAGTTGCCTGCACAAACCAAAAGGGTCAACTTAATGGACAAATGGCTCACAGCCTCTCTCTCTCTCTCTCTCTCTCTCTCTTCCTCACCTCCCTCCAAACATACACCAACACAAATATTCTGAAAGAGGAGGGAGAGGGAGAGAGAAACACGGTTGCTCAATGCATAGGGATAATTTTGCTAGGCTGCATGATGGATCAATATGACAGCATATTGTTGACATAACAGGAGGCAATGCTCAGTGTGCAAAAACCAACTGCACACTGTATGACATGCACATTACTATAGTGGTAGAGCAGATACTTTGGCAGTGTACCACATCCTGGTTGACATGCTACAGTTACAATGTTTACTTAAATTCCTTGTGAAGATAGGTGATGGTAGGAAATACATTACAGAAACATTACAGTGTGACATTACAGTGTGGAAAAAAAAAGCTATTTCATTCTGCTGTAAAATTTTTGTCGGGGGCAATTGTGGCCTAGTGGTTGGGGAAGTTGGTCTTGGAATTGTTGTGTAGTCTGAATGACAATGAAACTTATTTTGCCTTTGAAAAAATAACATATTCCATATTATGGAGTCTGCATGGGAATGCCAGTATTAGACATAACAAGCCTGTTCACTTACTAATACCAGCATATCAACTGGATACTTTTAGGGTTTGCAAGCTAAAGATTTACATGGAATCACTGGGATACCTGTGTGACACTAAACCTATGCACAGTGCAGTTCTGTGATCTGTGTAAAGATGACCAACTGTACCACCCAAAGCAGTGTTTCTCAAAGTGTTTCAGACCGAGGACCACTCCACCCCCTTAAAATAAACTTCAAGGACCACTCACCCTCATCTGAGGCTAACAGGCTATGTAAATGCATGAGTGGATGCAGCATCACAGCCCCAACTAATGTGTGGCATGAAGATCATATACATGTCGTTTATACACACTCTGCTTATCACAGGTAGCTTAAGAAACATGGAAAAAAATAATAATTAACACAACTGCTTGCGGACCACTTGCGATTCCTTGCGGACCACCCGTGGTCCGTGGACAGACTGACCTAAAGGAATGAGTTACCATGTTAGCAAATCTATTACCAGTGTCAGCAGTGCTGTGGTTGGCGTTTGTAACACAGAACAATGCAGTTAGATTGCTAGCTTTGCTTGTTGGGTTGCTGAGATTGATCATGACTTATGGACGGCCCTTGTCCAAAAATAGAGCGAAATAGAAGAAATACTGTGTGTTTCGCTGATCTACAGTACACACAAGTCTTCAAGTGTGCACCTATGCCCTGAAATAGGCTAGTACTAATTATAAACTACCAAACAAAACGCAGTGACTCTGCAAAATTCCCATAGCTCTGGCCCTTGGCCCCTTCGATCTGCAGCCCACGAGAATGGGCCTGATCGCGTGTGTCCCGTCACAGACAGATGCTCCTCCACAGCACTCTCCCGCACTATTTATAGGAGGGGGAAATTGCGCTATGGAAAAATATGACGAGCGGCATTCCATAAATAAAGCTGGGAATGGTGGAAAAGAGCGCACTGCGGTCTCACAAGGGCCGATAATGTCTTTCTCAGGGCCCCCGGCCCCTCCACGGTACCCTGCCACCTTCAGACTAAACAGAGGCAGTCCGTCAGCCATGTTTGTGCAACAATGACAAATGCGAAATGACAAGATATTTCACTTTGCTAGATAGGAAAGCATGGTCTTGAGAAGGGCATGCACTTCTGCTGTGTCACAGACAGCTTATTTTTAGAGCGTTGTGTAAAATAGAACCTTTCGTAAACAAACAGTAACATAAGACAAACAGCCAGTGCAAAGAATGATGAGGCTGGCAGCGAGCTTTCTAGTAATTTTCAGTGGTCAAGCTTCTTCTGCCTCAGTTGCTCCCGACCCCCCCACCCACCCCCCCCGGTCCTTTTTGGCCGTAATTAATACAGTATACCATTTTTTTTTTGGCCAATTATTATCATGTCAAAATGACCTCTGTAACCTCTGTGTTCTTTGTTCAGCTGAAACTGTCAGTTAAAAATAAATGTTGCCAATTTAATGCCAGGTTGTAATGTGTTAATTGATAGTGTCACAGGATACTTAGTCCAGGTGCTACATTTTCATGTTTTGAATTCTGGCCGAAATAATGAGAGGGATCCCTACTTGTGCTGTGTATAGCTGGGGCATTGTTTAAGTGATATTGACAGTAGATGTGTTGCAGATGAGATGAGATGATGCTTACCTAGCACCTGCAACATTTGAGACTGAAATTCTTATGTCATGAGATGTTTTTTTTTACATTACATTACATTACGCTTAGCAGACGCTTTTATCCAAAGCGACATACAAAAAGGAGGACATAATAGCTAACAGATGTGTAGAGAACATCGAAGGTACCTATGTAAAGAGATGGTTAGTAGAAATTAGTTTTGTTAGGAAGGAAAGCAGTCTCGGAAAAGAAGGGTCTTCACAAGCTTTTTGTAGATCGAGAGGGATATTGCTGCTCTTGTAGCGACTGGTAGGTTGTTCCACCACTGAGGGACAACAACCAAGAAAAGTTTGGAGTGACCTCGCTTTGTCTTAGGAGAGGGCACGGTCAGGCCTGTCATATTAGAGGATCGCAGCACTCTTTTCTTTCCTAGAACACTTAGTTTCTCGATTTCTGTTGGTCTATGTAAAATGGCATGCTAGTGTAGTAGACGAGTATGGCATCAATTTATCAAGTAATACTTAAATCACCTAAACAAGTGTTTTGTGGTTTACGTTTTTTTCCACCAATGAGCAACTCAAAACAGCAGAAAAGGCAGAACTGAACACAGAGGAACTTTTTTATTTTACTCAGGGGACAATTTTAGATTACAGTTTCTTAAGCTTCCGAAAGCTTTCAAAAGTCAGTTACTAGATGTTGACCCACTGATTTTGTTGACCCACTGAACCCATTCTCCTCTGCAGAGATCATTTCATTTTACAGTCTACATGGTAAGTCTATATTTTAACACAAATAAATTCCACTCAATGCGTTCATTTTTATAGAGAAGCGGCTATGTGAACAAACTTCGTGCTAAACCTAGTATGGTTATTTTATTATCCTTTCTCCTCCTTTTCCTCCTCCCATCTTGTCTGTCCATCATCCTCTTCGCAACCCCCACCCCCCCCCCCCCCCCCCGAACATCCTGCTGTGACGCTTCCTCGAGCCCCCACTCTGGGGGCGTCTCGGGACTCGTGCAGCGGGTCTGACCCCCAGCGGGGAACCAGTAGGCCGGTGCCGTTTTCTCTCCGGACTCGGATCGGAAAAGACGCCGAGCCACAACCCGACCCCCCCTTTTGACCCCCCCCACTCACCCATCTCCCACTTGGGCCACTGGGGTCAGCGCTTACCAGCAGTGTCCCAAAAACCAGGAGAAATGCCACAATTATAGCGGCCAAAGAGCCGTGAATAAACAGACCATGTTTGTCCTGTCCAATATTTATGGAAGACATTAGTTGCCTTTCTTTTTCTGCTGTTGGGCTGCCTTTTTTTGTGGGAAAGTGGAAAGTATGCAGTCATCACTGAGGGACAGCGAGACATAAAGGAGAAAGAAAAAAAAAAGAAAATGTTGTGTGACAGACAGGGAGAGGGGAAAGAATGCGCAGGAATGTTTAAGCTAGAACAAACGCAGACGCAGAAGCCTAAAATCCCACGGCCCCTTAACTTGTTTCTGGTGAAGTGTTAAACCGAATGGTCATACGTGCCGAGCTTCAGACCTCAGTGTTGCTTTCTATGGTAATGGCATATTGCACTTTGCAGGGTCCAAGTCCAGTCCATCCCATCCCATTATAGATCAAAAGCGTATATTTCTATATATGTATATTTCTATATATGTATATTTCTATTTTAGCTCACAGCTCACTGTGAATTGGTTATAACAAGGAAATATGGAACTATTTTTGATGGGTCACCATATTTGTTTATTCCCATTGAGTGGTCAAATATCCCTCTTTATGATTTAACACTCGAGGGACTCAACCCAGAGTCAGACAGAGAGGGAAAGAGAGAGAGAAAGACAGAGAGAGAGAGAGAGAGAGAGAGAGAGAGAGAGAGAAATTCAGAGAGAGAAAGACAGAGAGAGAGAGAGAGAGAGAGAGAAAGAAATTCCACGAAGTAAACATGTTTTCCTTGTGTGCTCCCAAGGCCCCCATTATATGCAAGGTTGTCCGTAATCAAGAGCCTCACTCTGTAATTTGTCCAGTCATGGGACCCCAAGCACCCCCTCCCCCAAAACGCTTGACCCTAACTCCTTTTCCGGGTAAGGACCCAAGAGGTGAACTTTATAACTGGCAAGCTCATTAGGACCCTTTCATGGGTAATCATCATCGCACGTCACAATCTTCTTTGCAAGGATACTCCTATCTATTTGGGGAGTGTAATGTAACTGGCAGGCATGACTAAGTTAAGTGGGACGGGGGGGGGGGGGGGGGGTTTAAGGTTTGCTTCATCGTTTAGTGGATGTGTTTGATAGACACAGGGTGGAAAACATGGTGTCTGAGGGCATGTTGCTGTTAAACATTTCAGGGAATACACATTAACCACAGTTCAGTGGCTACCAGTGTTAAGGCTGTGATTGCTGAAGCCACAGCATTCGGCAACATCTTCCCATTTTAATGATCTAGTCACTATCGAGAGGTGTGGTAGTGTGAAACATAAACTATTCTATAATTTAAATTTAATAACATTTTTGGAAGTTTTAGGAGCACATGTTCACAATATTTCTAGTCTGATTTGATGCTTGCATCCCTACTCTGGCCAGTAAAACAGTTATTAAATGTTTATTGTTATTGTCCAATGCCTTTTTGGATGGAATTAGATTATTATTATTATTAGATGTCAATAATTTGACATGAAGTTCTTTCCCAATGCTGTGCTTTTTCCATTTGTTCCAAATGACGTCATATGCTCTTAGTTGCAAAGGTATTAGTGAACAGGTTCCTTTGAGACCGCCATGCATACCAACACAGTAGCTTTGTTCTTCTATTTTCCTCCCAATTCCTTCATATTGGTCATGATAAACACAAGCTATTCCCAGCATGCAGTGCATATCTTGTATGGAGAGTGCACGTGTGTGTGTGTGGTGTCTTAGACTTTCTAAGATCAAAACTCTCTGCCTATCTGCATTTAAATGAGCAGTTCGGCGACAATCTGAACACACAGCAGTCCCTTTGGAGTGGAAACTTCATTTCAGGTCTAATATTAGCCTGCCCCTCAGGAAAATTCCTTTTAAATGATCACAAGCTGAGAAACGGCAAAGAATTTGTTTAGCGTTTTGGTCGATAGTAAAAGAGCACATTTTTTCTTACTGTTTTAAAATACAAAACCATCCGAGATCTGTGACAATTAGGACTGTCTCCTGGTAAATTCCAGGGGGGGGGCAGGGGCATCTGCAGTTCACCCTAGCTTTCCGGCAGCTTAAGTGCTAACCAGCACATTTTCATTACAACCTGGTTTTGTCCACAGGTAAATCCCACCTGGCCATCGTACAGCGGGTAAATAACGAAGGCGAGGGGGACCCATTCTACGAGGTGCTGGGAATTGTCACCCTGGAGGACGTCATTGAAGAAATCATCAAGTCCGAGATATTGGATGAAACAGACTTGTATAGTATGTGTTCCAAATATGCTACTTTTTGACTCTTTTATGTTGTTTGAAATTTGAAAACAGTTCTGAGACATCTGTCAGGCAGGGTTGAATGGTACTTTTTATGCATGGCCTCTTCACTAAACTGTAATGAGGAAATGAACCAGAGGCCCTAAATGAATGAGCAGAGGCCGTAGTGAAAGCACTTGCTTGTTTGTTTTTGTTCAGGGTGATAGCCGTTCCCAGTTGCTCATTCAGTGTGTGATGCAACCTACTCGTCAAGTCACCCTCATTGAATGTTTTAAGTCCGTAAAACCCCTGCACATCCAAGATTTTTTTTGTTGTGGTCATGGTGGTTGAAAAAAAAGAATCCTTACTATCCAGCCCCCTCCCCTTTCTGCCCTCTAACAACCTTTCCCTCATTTTCCTGCAGCCGACAACAAAACAAAAAAGAAAATCACACATCGGGAGCGGAAGCAAGATTTCTCGGCTTTCAAACACACCGACAATGAAATGAAGGTTAAAATATCACCTCAGCTTCTACTGGCTACTCTGCGTTTCCTAGCAACAGGCAAGTGGTGTGGTGTGCTGTGGTGCAGTGTGGTGTGGTGTGGTGGGGTGGGGTGGGGTGGAGTGTGTGTTGCTGCTTGACTTCCCCCTGTGTGGCCCGTACTGACGCCTGACTCCTGGGGGTAACAGGGAGAGGAGGCACCAGGCCTGCGGGAGAGAGAGAGGGAGAGAGAGAGAGAGGGAAAGAGGGATAAAGAGGGGTGTTAACGAAAAAGACAAACAGAGAGAGAGAGGGAGCGTGAGTACTACAGGAGGTCACTGCTGTTTTTTTTTTAAAGTTAGCCTAGTAACTTTTCTTGGCTTCTCTCTAGGGCTGTCAGATGTTTGTCTCTAGGGCTATTAGATGTTCAATTTTGAATTTGGAGTGTGCCTGGTTGTTTTGTATATTTTTACCATCAGGAGCCCACAGAACTTGGTGTGTCTCATTTAATTCCTGTGGGAAGCACGAGAAGGCGGGAAAAAAACCATGCAAACCTCTTGCTCACTACTATAGCATTAGAGGCATTCACAGATTTTTTCCGACCTTTGACCTAGCTGCTTAGCTTCGATTAAACAGTCCCAATGCTATTAGGCAGTTGACACACATCCTTCCACAGACCGGCTATGACGTGCTGCTTCCAGGCATCGACTTTTAAATGGAACAAATCAACATCAGATATGGCCCCTTCCTATTAAGCTTATTTCAGTTCTGAGGGACCTAAAATGTGTTTCCTGACAGTGTCATTATTCATCATCCAAGGTGACAAAGTATGTAAGTTCCACCTCCATTTTGTGACACTTCCAGTCAGAAACAGATGAAAGACGTTTCTGCAGTTGGTGACATAGCGGGTCTCTCTTGTTTTTCCTTCCCTGCGCAGAAGTGGAACCCTTTGGTCCAGCACAGATGTCAGAGAAGATCCTACTAAGGCTCCTGAAGCACCCAAACGTCATCCAGGAGCTCAAGTACAACGAGAAGAACAAGCGGGCACCAGAGCACCAGCTCTTTCACCGCAACAAGCCCGTCGACTACTTCATCCTCATCCTGCAGGTCAGTGAAGGGCTACAAAGCAGGCCAAGGTCTGGCATGGTGTTCTAGAGCTGAGCAGGGTGGTAATAAGGGTAAATGGGGGATTGGGAGCTATTAAAGCAAAGCTAGCATTATCGCAAGTGTATTTAATTATCCACAAGGCCACCAAGTGATGGTGAGAAAGAATAGAGATAGGGGGGTTGGGGGTGACACAAATTTTAGTGTTTGAAGCCTAGCCCTATTAACTTTAGTCAGCCATTTATGGCCTCTGATAACTCTTCTCAAACAATCTGAAAGAAGTTTACGAGTAGCCCATTAAAAGAGTAAGGGGCAGTGTAGATATTTGTGCCTTTGTGTGGGTCAGTGACATTTTGCAGACCAGTGGTGGTGATCTCTCTCATGACCAGCCATCAGGGTTTGGCAAAAGAAACATCATTGTGCCCTGTAGCAAAGCACGTAGCCCTGAGCAACTCCACAGAGACTGTAGTCAGTTTCCTGTCAGTCGGTCTGGATTAGTGTGTTTAAGAAATGACAAATATAACGTGCTGTTCGTGCAGACGCACTCTCCATCCATGTGAAAGAATTGTGGAGTTCATTCAGGAACTTGAAAAGTGTAAAAAAGGCAGTGGGTAGTTCTGATAGTTATGGGCTAAGCATGTACTGTAATGTCCACCCCTCAGGGTAAAGTGGAAGTGGAGGCCGGGAAAGAGGGCATGAAGTTTGAAGCCGGAGCTTTTTCCTCTTATGGAACGATAGCCCTTACAGCCACTCCAGGTAAGGTGGGAGTCTAATCCCAAACCCTTGGTTTTTTCAATACGTTCATGTTTTACACGTTCATGATCGAGTCAGTTGGGCCATGTTTCCTTGTCACCTACAGACTGTGTTTTTTGTTTTGATTAGGTGTTTAAGGGTTTTGAAATACAAGTGTTAAGGTTTTTGATATCAGTATGTATCTGCCGTCTTGAAGCAAGGGAGGCACTCACTTACCGCACTCAAAGTTGACTGGCAATAAAATACAACCAGTACCAAGCACTGGCACTCAAGCATCTAATGGTTGGGTTTGCGTGTCCATTCATAAAAATCCAGGGCCTCCCGGGGATCTTTGTAATAGGAGATAGGGGCCCTCTGCTGGTGAGTTTGAGGTATTGCAGCAAGGAGCAAAAAAAGGAACATGCATGCACAAGTTTGGCATAAGACTTTATGTTTAGAGGTGAACATGGTGAAGGTGTTTTGTCCATATTTGTGTGTGGCTCTGGTGAGTCAAGTCAGTGTAATCAATTAGCTTATTAACTATCATGACAGTACATTTTGAAGAAAATTCTACAATTACAAGTTATATTTGATAGACCCAGATATTCTTTGATACGATTATTTTATATAACATTCTGATCAAATCGGTGCGATGGTAGAGGTTTAGGAAGTGGAGAGATGCTGAAGAGGTTTAGGAAGTGGAGAGATTTTAAAATCTGTCCGGACAGTTTGATGTTCCCTACCCCGGTGACAATTCTCCCCTCTGTTCCCCTCCCTGTTTTCTTCCTGTTTTCTGTATACACTCTCACCAGTTCCCCTCTCCCTGTCTCGTTCCTTAATGGTCAGTAGAACTGAGTCCTTAGCTGGATCTCCAGGTACAGTAACATCACCCAGTCTCATTCTATATGCAACTCCATATATGCGTGTGCCATATGTGTTCTCTATGTTTTGTTTTGGTTCGTTTGCATGTTGTGTATGCATATTTGCAAGTCTGCATGTGCTTGTTTGCATGGTTGTACAGTATATGACTGGGGTGGTCATCATGTCATCAGTGGGTGAACTAGTTCCACTAGGCTAATAACTACCCCAGTGCATCAAAAGTCAAGAATTCTGTGTAATTATAAACATTTCTTCTGTTAACACATGGGTAGATGGATCTGCTTCCATGCATAATAGCTCCTTCCCTCAGTCTTATTTCTGTAAGTACTTAACTCAACAGTGTTTACCATCATTAGTAATAAATACTAGTGTGCATTACAGTGCAGAAGTTCAAAATGTCAGTACAAGTGGTGCTGTACAATAAAGTGTTATAAAATATATGGTTAGTGGTAATTTATTGACAATAAGTGGGTCAGAGTGTAGAAACGAAGGCCTGAAACTGAGTCACACAAATGAACCTCTGCCCTCTATAGTATATGAAGTATAGCTAGCCTCTACCCTCCATACCATATGAACCCTAGCTAGCCTCTACCCTCCATAGCATATGAACCCTAACTAGCCTCTGCCCTCCATACCATATGAACCCTAGCTAGCCTTTACCCTCCATAGCATATGAACCCTAGCTAGCCTCTGCCCTTCATAGCATATGAACCCTAACTAGCCTCTGCCCTCCATAGCATATGAACCCTAACTAGCCTCTGCCCTCCATAGTATATGAACCCTAGCTAGCCTCTGCCCTCCATAGCATATGAACCCTAACTAGCCTCTGCCCTCCATAGCATATGAACCCTAACTAGCCTCTGCCCTCCATAGCATATGCACCCTAGCTAGCCTCTACCCTCCATAGCATATGAACCCTAGCTAGCCTCTGCCCTCCATAGCATATGAAGACTAGCTGTACCCTCCATCGCCAGACCCTGACAGGCACCCTAACACCCATAGAGCTCCTGCCTGGAGAGGCTTCTAGTGGGGGCGCGGGGGAGCTCAGTAACCACAGGGTCCAGGGTGGCCCCTTGGTTCCTCCACCGAGACTCACATGCCTGTATGCCTGTGCAGGGGCCCTGTATGCCTACGCAGACGTCCAAATAGGGATTATATACATTCCAACCAAATTGTGGCATTAACACCACCTCGGGAGCTTTTAAACCGTGTGTGTGTGTGTATGTGTTCGGGTGTGCGTATCCGTATAAGTATGTGTGTGTGTGTGTGTGTGGGTGTGTGTACACGTGTGCTTGCCCCCCTGCTCTTTAAGAAGTGGAAAACATAATCTGTCTTTAATTAAAAAGGAGCTAGTCTTCCCTTTGAGGGAACTAAGCCTTTTTATCATTCTCTTACAACAGTAACTACCACCCACTTCAATTACACTCTTTCACTACTCCTGTAAATGCACTGCATGCACAGTTACAGAAAACCACAGCTGAAAATCACTTGCCTGAAAATGTCCTGTTCCTTATATTTAAAGGGTAATCTGCTCTGCTGTTGCCAATGGACCAGTCTAGTTGACATGTTGGCTGTCCTGTGTGGTCATGTAGCAACAACAAGAATCTCTGATGTCATTATAGTGCCAATTGCTACAAGGGGGAAAACTATGCTAATCTGTATTTGTGCTGTTGTGTGTGTGTGTGTGTGTGTGTGTGTGTGTGTGTGTGTGTGTGTGTGTGTGTGTGTGTGTGTGTGTGTGTGTGTGTTGGTGTACACAGAGAATAAGTCTCCTCCACGACCGTTTGCCTTAAACCACTCCGATTCCCTGAACCGTAATGAGCGAATCGAGACCATCACACCAACATTGGGCAGTGGAAACAACCAGCTCAACGCCTTCCTGCAGATCTACGTGCCTGACTACTCCGTCCGAGCTGTCACAGACCTACAGTACATCAAGGTACAGGACAAGAAACTGTCAATTCAGACTGGGTCGTACAACAAAATAGACTGGAAAAGGAATTTAGCATTTCTTTCAGAGCTGCCTGAGAGTTCGATCCATGGCCTGGTGGGCAAATGTTGTTCTGCTAAGGTGACCGTAGCAGTGGCACTAGCATTTCTGTCTAATCGTTGGCACATATGACTGTTGTCTGCAACAGGTACACGCTGCTGTTATTCAGCTACCAAAGGATGCTGCTGTAGATGTAACAAATGCCAGCTAGCATAGCTAAGCCTTACAACGTTAGTAAATCTCTCTCAGACACCTGAAGGCGATACACTACAGACGTAGCTAATACCCCAGCTTTTAGCTCACTTGGTAGCGTGTATTCCTTCCAATCCAGAATTGCTGTGAGGTCGCAGGGTCGAGATTAGGGCTGGACTGCCTACGATGACCTCAGTTATACAAATACAAGACAGTGTAATGTATTATATTCTGTACAACATTCCAGACAATAACAAACAGACAGTAACAAATGCAGTCTTCTATTGTATGTTGGTCTGAATAAAAGCATCTGTCATGTAATGTAAAATAAAGTTTTCCTCATCCACAGGTGACCAGGCAGCAGTACCAGAACGCTCTCATGGCCTCGCGCATGGACAAGATGCCCCAGTCGTCGAGCACGGAGGGCGAGTATACGCGCATCGAAATGACTCTCAACGAGCTGCAGGACGGCCCCCTGGTGGGCGACGAGACTGCGTCGCTGCTCCTGCACCAGCAGCCGACAGCAGTGCAGCCACAGGTGCAGATGCAGGCACTGCCTCAGACACAGTCACAGATCACGCCAACGCCACAGCAAAACTGTGTGAGCCACAGCCAGCCCAACCACACTGGCCATAGTGAAGGCCCCATCTAACCTCTCCAGGGGTGGAGGGGGGAGAGGGCAGCGAGGAAGAGACAGAGAGGGGGGAGGAGAGAGAGAGAAAGGGAGAGAGCAGGGAGAGAGAGGGAGGGGGGAGATAGAGAGAAAGTTAAAGACGGGGTGAGAGCGGGCTGGATGGCTAGAGTTTAGATGAAGACTCCATCCATCCCCCATCCACTTGCGCCCAAATATGCCCCTCAACCCCATCTCAGCATAGTGGTGGTTTGGTTGAAGCTGTGCCTGGACAGAGTCCCTCCTTCACCCCATATGAACCCATGCAAGACTATTCACCACATTTTGGACCCAACGTTTTTTGGACGGAGCACCGCGTGGGTGTCCGTGTCCATGGACACTGTCCGCCCCTCACAACCGTCGGCTGCTCTGGAAAGCCAGCATTCCGCGTCTCCACACCCATCCCTTCACTGGCCATGACTGATTTTTTTTTTCTGCCACGAAGTGCATTCGTATGGAATTGCGAGTGAGCTTCAAAAGAGGGAAGGGGGGACTTTGTCTTCTAATCCAGCCGCTACTTCTCTACCCCACGCAAATCAGACCAAAGAGCTTGGAGTTTGGTCGTAGACACCAACCTTACCGCCGCGAAAGCCCCCACCTCTTCCCCAAAAATAAACCACCAGTTTGCTCATCTTTTTCCTATATCTTCCATCACAACAGATATATATGAATTAAACTATGGTGAGTCAAAGACAGTACCAAATGCCGCTTTGAAGGAAACCATAAACCATGCACCACGAACATTTTTTCGTATTTATTTATTTTATATAATGTGAGTGTGTATGTATATACAGTATATATATAAAATATAAGTGTGTGGAAGCAAACCAGTTGGTGTAACAATTTTGTGAATACACACACCTCTGTTGTAAGTTGTAAGTTTCATCTTATGAGTTCTATATAGTTTTAAAAACGTTGTGTGTATGTATTGGTGAGGGTCTTTAAAGAGAAAATGTATATTAAAGATATTATTTTTACTATTATGCTAAATCAGGATTAAGGTACAATATCTTTTTCACCTTTTTTAAAAAAAGAAAAGAATCGCATTTTGCCTTTTAAAATCATTAATTTTTAACAAGTGCAATGAACCACAATTTATTATAAAAGGATGATTATTGATTAAAATCAATGTATAGTAAATTCTAGGATAATTCTTTAAGCATTTATGCACCATGTTTGTACATTTGTTCCAATAGAAAATTTTGCAAATAACTGTCACCAGGTAGACTGTTCTGATGGGTACTGTATGCAGTTGATTTTTTTTTTTTTTTTTTTTGCTTTGAGCTTGCATCCTCACGTTTGTCCGATTAGTCTTGCAACACTCTCTCAACATTTCAGACCCAGACGTAAGCAATATTAGCCAGGCCCTATTGAAATTACAGCCATCATACTGAAAACCCCACAGCAGGTGACAGACAGAGGCTAGTTTTGTGGCCATCGACTGGAGATAAATTCCTTTGGTAGTTGCTAAACAAGACCCAACAACCCTGCTTTTTTCCTGCTACTGACTTTTATACTCATAGAATTCATTTTACACTATCCCTTATACTGAACCACATTTGTTTTATCTGACTGTAAGAATGTAGAAAGAAAATCCCCAAAATGTATTTGTCCTGATGATTAATTCTATTTTTACTGTTGGCTTTTTGTGTTTAAATGATTTTTTTAATGTTGTCCACAAATGTCCAATTGACTATTCTGTTATTGATGCATACGTACTGTTTATCTATGAGACACCCCAATGGTATAATGAATTTTGCTGGAAATTTTAGTTATTCAGGAAAATCCTCTAACTTCACCTTCAACTGTACTGATGCAGAAACTTCTTTCAATAACAGTTGATTCAGACCTATATGCATGTCATTCTTCAACAACTTTTATTCTCTCTCCCGCTTAGTTTGTTCTTAAGAGTTTCCATTGGCTCACCTCAGTAAAAAAAATATATGTAACTGAATGGTCATTTACTAATACAACTGAATTTCTGGTCTCAGCCACACATGTGGTGATGTTCCAAGTATGCAAATTGTAGATGACGTAACTAGAGGTCCAACTTATTGTTTTATGCAACTGTATGTCCAATATTGTTCTTGCATTTGATCCTAAATGGCAATCGTTTCTAAATAGTGGACATTTTTATAAGCCTTTAAAATAATGGGCATGTGAAGTCAGCCTAGAATATCTTGTACTAAAATAATGATTGTATATTTTTCGTAGCCAACCAAACTATATCTTTTAAGATCCATCGCTCACGCAGTTGGACATGTGTGCTCTTTGGCTAAATACCCTATCAAGGTGAACTCCGAAAAAAAGCATCATTTCTCCTTTACAAAACTATGCCACTGTGTCTCTGTGGAGACCTGCCACACTTTGTATCAGTGTTCACCCACTTCCCCCTGCCCGAATGAAGAGCTACTCCACAATGACATTACTAGTGGGACTCTATTCCAGTCACAATATGGCTCGTCTGGGACCACAGACACACTTCTATTTTGGGGAAAAGATAGACAACGTTTTTTTTTTTTAGTTTCCCAGCCGATCCCTCCAGTATATGACCACTAGTAGGTGCTATATCCTTTCGCATCCTGTTACCCAGAAGCTTGATGTTATCAGAATCTTATGGGGTGAACTGGTGTGTTGAACGTGTCCATTATGTCTGTCAGGAAGGCCTATTTCTTATTATTTTATTAATTGAATTTAAGCCTCACAAATTAATGTTTGTAGTTATAAGATGTTCATATACATCAGGTAGTCTGCTCTGCCAGGACAATCTAAGAAAGAAAGAAAGTATGCAAGACATTCCTATGGAAGTATGTTTAAAACTGGGTGAAGGTAACCTTTATGATTAGTCCGCTAGCCTAGTTTTTACATTAGGGACAGGAAGGGTCACCAGTAGTGCTGTCAGGCCAATATGCAACTGAGAAATGAGCCACCACAAAGGGGGATAGGGGTATGGGCGGGTTAGGTTTTTTTTTTTTTTTTTTTTGCAAGAAGGGTGAAGAGTGAACTCTTGAAACCCACAATGTTTTCTTTTTTTCCTCTTACCTTCATTTGTGGATGTGTGTTTTTTGATGGTAAGACATCAACAACCATCCGTTCCCAGAGCTGCTGCCGATGCTGATGCAGGGTCTGAGCCTGGACCGACTAAGATCAGCAACACGATCTGCTGCACTCTGGGTCTTAAGTTATAGTCCTGTACTGCTGCTATTTCGATTTTTTTTTCTTTACATTTCCGTGTTTTGAATAAAGCGTAGTGCATTTGCACATTTCACATTGCCAACCTGAGGACAGTATGCTTGTGTGTGCTAGTTGATGCTGTACGTACAAATAAAAGGTCAATGATTAACAGAATGAGAGTTTGTGGTGGAGTAAGTTCTTTCAAAATACCAGTGCCTGAACCCACCTGCTGACACAGAGGATACAGACACTGAAGGCAATCATGGATTTCTTGAAAGTAGTCTAAGCTAGAGCCTACTCATTGTGAAAAAAATAATCACAAGTGCGTAGGATAACTTAACAAATGCAATGGCATTTAAATTTTACTTAGGCTACCTTTTCTACATCTGGGTTATCAGCAAAATTCTCATAGAGTTGTTTCGTTTCCAAAGAATAGGCCTATTTCTGGTCTCTTCTATGGTACCTCAGGCTAATTTTAAAGAACACTTTTCCTCTTCTTCCTCTATTTAGTATAGAAGCCATAGGATATGGCATTTCCTGTGTACAAATATCAGGTCTGGTGTCTTTAACCCTTTTCCTTTTTTTTCTCTCCACTGACCAAATCAGGATTTTAGCTATTAACACAAGATTTAAGCTAATCAAGAGGATTTGATTTACTCTATGGTATTGACCAAATGTGCTCTTCCTGTTCTGAAAATTTGGTCAGAGCCATAGCCTACTACTTAGGAGGTAGGCTACATCAACTGGTGGAGCTCCAGTCCAGAGAAAATCCTAGGTATACATCAGTGACAATCTGGTGAGAAAATATGGTTATCTGGGTTAGATTATCCTGCCTCACCTTTTTCTTCCTCTTTTTGCCAGCAGTATTCTCCTCTATTCATAAAACGCCATTGTGCTCATCTGCAACCCAAAATGACAAAAGACATCAATGCTATGGCGTTAATAACTGTCATTATGATTAAGGGCGGAGGACATGTAGCTGCTTACATTGTATGAGAACAGACACAGGTTAGCTAAAAACTGCTAGCCTGATGCTAAAATGCATCGTTTGTGCTTGTGTACTTGGTTACAATTCAGTTAAGCCCGAGTTGTAATAATACACTGTAATGCGACACATGACAGCTTTATTTATTGTTTTCAGATAATTCGAACACAATATTCATTTCCGGTAGCATTCAAATTCACTTTACCTTTGTAGTAAGGAGAGAAGAGATAGAAGTTATGGTGCTCGCGCAGTCAGGCCAGACGCTTCAAATCGTCAGTGACCAGGAGGACACGTGACAAGCGCCAAAAAACAACAAACAAGTTTTAATTTCATAAAGTGTGTTTGAATTATATGCTTCTGTAACCTACCAACGTCTTCAGTAGTCCTTTTCACAAATGCAAGCCAAATCTACGGAATATAATTTAGCCTACACATTTCCCACAATGTAGGTTTTACGCTTCAAATTGAATAAAAAATTACCCATGTTTACCAACATTTACCAATTTTTATTTTCTTCAAAAAAAATAAATTCCTTCAAAAAGGCAAGGCCTGATACAGACACAATAGTCAAGGCTGTAGCCTATGAGTATACTACTTGAGATGCTTGTAGGGCCCACAGTAGGATACAGTACAATAACAAGGGAACAAACAGTAGTAAAGGAAAAATTAGCTTTATTATACATAGCAATGCAATTTTCCCCATTTACACTTTTTTCTTTCATATAATCATTATGGAAAATATAGGTTCAGGGACAGACAAGAACATGCACAAAACAAACAAATCTAGGTTTTGGCACCTTGTTCTATTTTTACAATACTCTATCATGTAGAGGCATGTTGTAGCTACAAACTGTTTTTACTCCAACATGAACTGTCATGTGGTCACAGTAGGTATAGGAGTTAACAAAATAAATGGAAAATTAAAAAAAATCAAAGGAGTATCTTGGAACCTCCAAAGACAGAACAGAAGGAGGGGTTTTGTTTTCAGAAAAAGTTGTAAAAATGGAAGCTGGCAGACACAAAACAAATGCAAAAAAAATAATCCTTCAATTTTTCACATTTTACCTTTTTACAATGTCCTGCCATACACTGTCTTTGCATTCAAATGAATTTTAGAAAGCCAACCTTCAAAAAGAAATACTGTTTTGTTTGACCCTTGACTCCTAGATTCCTGTCTGTCCCCTCTGTACGTACATTACTGAGTTAACCACAACAATGAGACTCAACATGGACAATAGCCGTGGATTCATCCCCACTATTAGCTAGGACAGCAACTCCCTCTGTTCATACTAATAGGGTTTACCTCACCCATGCAAATCTTGCAGAGTCCTGGATTTAGGTGCATTTTGAATGTAGAATATACTTTCTCAATCTGCGGCATTGGCCAAGACTCAACTCAACAATGGTCCAAGAAAGTGGTCCGTAAGTCTCCAGACTCAGCACTAGAGGACATATGAATGAATTAATTAATATGTCTGTTATTAATGGTGGCAGCTGTCTTTTCTTCCAGTTCGTATCTGAAGCTCCACCCTAATGCATTATCACTTCACAAAGTATTTGCCAGGTAAAAATGTCACTGGCTAATTTAAACCAATGTTTTTGTCATCACTTAAATGTTGGAAATTTAAAATAAAAATACAAAAAATAAAATCCTGGATTTTTTTTTTTTTTTAAGTTTTCCAAATTGGGTCAATCGTTTGCATAAAAATCAGCTCAGTGATACTCCATTCTAAAATAAATCTCAACTAAACTAAAATGGTTAACACAGTCATTGTATATTATGTATGGTTGGTAAAATCTATATTTTTCACAATCTCTCACAAATCATACGGGCATACATGCCCTGTACTTTACATCATTATTCAAAAAAGGCTTTATGTCCTTCCCTTTCCAGGACAATGAAAGAGGATGTAGCCCTTTTTGCTACGGCAAATTCTACGGCATAGACATACATGAGGAAATACAAACCTTAAAACCCAACCCTAGGTCATGGTATTAATTAATGTTTTCACATACAGTATGAAGAGTTACATTTTCACATAAGAAAAGTTTGTAGGTGTCAGGCGTCAACTAAAACACAAGGACAATTGATACTCTACATACAAGCCTATTACCTATGTGGTGGCTCTTCCACATTTCTACTGCTTACATTACAAGTTCGATTTGTACTCTACCGCACCCTTAAAGATGAAAACTCTCTCAAAACATATGCTACAGTTTTAGTGTACATGCAGACTGCAATACAGGGCACCTCCTGTCCACCCCCCCCCCCCCCCCCCAAAAAAATCACATTTCAATGAATTCCAATGACAACACTTTTCAAACAGCGGTGCTTCTGGGTAGCCTTAAGCTCCACTGACCTCTAACGGACGATCTTAGAGAAACAGTGGAGCTCTCTCGAGTCATCTCATCCTCGTGCATGTAGGTCAAGCAGTTTCTATCATCATCGCAGTACAACAGTGGCTGGAGCTTTTCTATGGTTTGGCAAACAACACAGCTTCATCTGACTACTTCTTGTAATGCCTTGACACTGCAGAAGCTTATAGCACATCAGGACATCGGTGGATTCTTTGAAAAAATCCCATCCCAAGGTCCCATATTGACGGCATATCAACAAGTTAGAGTATTTGCATGTCAAGGCCACGTATTTATTCCTATAACAGTATTTTAGGGAGTAGCTCCTTGCATGTGCCATTTGCATCAGCAGCAACTGTACAGTTTGTTGCAGGTGGCATAGAGTTCTGTGCTTATTCATGGATTGGGAAGCTATAAATGAGCTGGTGAATTGCACCACACTGCACCACAGTGGGTGTCAGAGGGAAACAGTCTCGCCTTCTGAACAGAAGTTCAAAAAACTACTCTATTAAGCTTTAACAGACTGAAAATAGCTTTTTCAGTAGGTTACATCTCAGTTCTATACACAGCACGGCTTGAAGAGCTCCCAACTCCAGAACAAAAACAAAAAAGAGAGAGAGGCAGCCACATGCAGTTTGCTTGGTTGTTTTCGTTGCCAAGTAACAGGCGGCATGAGGTTTTTTATTTTATTTTATTTTTTCATCTGCAATCTTTTCATTTTCTCTTTTTCTAAAAGAAAAATCTGCCAAACCAACGCTCCAGCAATGGTCAAAAGAAAGTAAAAGTTAAAAAAGAACACACACACAAGCTTGTGCCAAAGTCAGAACTGACATGGCTGAAAATACTGTGCCTTCTTTCCGCATGGATTCTTGGGATCAGACTTATTTGATGGGCAGTAGGCGGCCTCTGCGGTTTTTGTATGCAGCGACAGTTATTAAAAAATAAATAAAGCAAAAACACACACACACACAACGTGCATGAGTCTTTCGCAAAAAGAGTTTTTTGTACTGCATTTATCATGTATCACTGCATTTCCACCAGGCCCTGGCACGGTGGTCTACAACTTAATGCTTGTTGCTTCCTGCTGTTGCTATGTCTTAATACCAAGTAGTGCAAAGACTAACTAAATGTGTTAACCTACATTATCGTCCCCTATAATCTAATACGCGATGATTTGAACGTAAACACATAGGAATAACCGCAAGTTGTACATGCTTTAGTAATAGTAAGAAATGCTTCCACAGTGAGTTCCTTTGCTAGTGTGTGAGTGTGTGTGTGTGTGTGTGTGTGTGGGTGTGTGTGTGAGTGTATCTTTTAATTTTTTTCTTCTTTTCAAGAAGCGCCTCAATTTCCTTGTCCACAGCCCTTCCCTTTTCCTCAACCTCTAGTTGATCCCCTTTAGCAAGCGGAAAAACAAAAACTCTCATGACATCACAAAATATAAAATCACGTTGTCCTTTGTTACTTTGCCTTTTTGTCTACTTTTGTGTGTTTTATCAGAGGGTCACGCCAGGTTTTCTGATGAAACTGGCCAATACAGTATTTATGCCAATACAGTAGTCTCTGTCCACCTTTCCTTTCATTGACCGAGGCTTTTCTGCATGGCTGATTTTGCACGGTGGTCAACGAGGAAATCTTTTTTTTTTGTATGTGTTTTTCATTCCATACATACGAAAACCACTCTGTGCTACCCTCTGTCCTCCTATTCATCCATCATATAGCTCCACCCACTACACTCACTTGTGCTCTTGCACCAACCTCTCAAGATGATCAAGCTTTTTTTTTAAAGACCTTTTCCTTTTCTTACGAGAAGGTTTTTTTTTTTTTTTCTTAAAAAAAATACAGGAGAACACACAAAAAACAAAAACGATATGAGGCTTGCATGTCTCTAAACCTAGTGTCGTCTTACTCCTCCTCTTCCTCTTCTTCTTCTTCTTCTTCCTCGTCATCATCTTCGTCGTGGCAGTGGGTGATCTCCTGAGGAACCAATGGGAACAGGTGTGGCGGCTTGATCTCGCTGATGGAGCGGGTCAGCTGGTTGCGCTTACAGTCTAGGTCCTTACAGTCCACGCAGTGCCGGTTGCGGGTTGCCAAGGGCGACTCGGTGTCTATTTCCACGTGTGTGTGGTCCACCGTGGACTCGTGGGGCATCTGGAGAAAGAGAGAGAGAGAAGAAGACAAAACAAGGGGGAGGGGGAGAGAGACAGACAGACAGACAGACAGAGAGAGGGAGAGAGAAATCCATTTCAACTTCATTTTAGTATATGACATGCAGAGATGTCAATCCCGGCTTCAGGACAGTAATATCCCTGCCACATGTTTGATCCAACCATTGTCTGCAAATCACCCGTTTTAAGTGCACAGGTTAAAGTAATAGTACATGGCTAGATTTTAACATTCTGAAGCCGGGACAGGCACGTCTGGACACACATTACATTCCCAAAACTCATAATAAATAATACTATTAATATGTACTGCTTGAGTAAATATGACTTCACAATCTACTGACCCAAACATCCTGTATCAGTTTGTCTGCATCAGTGATAGTACAAAAAATCTTTTCCTTCATTTTATTATGTACATGCATCACCCACTTGAATATCGAATAGAGAGCATTTCATTTAACGTGTCACTGCCTGCCGTCCACCCTCAGCTGCTTGGGCAGCGGCTATGAAGTGGAATGGACTAGGAATGAATGGAGGAGAGCTGGACTGAACTGGAGTGAACTCAACTTCCATACACTCCCTGCCAGGCGGCTTTTACAGTCTGTGTGCCAAGCAGCTCATTCAAAGGGAGGTCACACACACAAAAACACACACAGACACTAACACACACACACACACACACATACTCGGCGCAAAACTCAGAAATATTTTTAGCGTTGCTAACTCTGACTAAAATACCTGTTACATCCTGTCTCGTTCAGCTCCATCCCACACAAGCGTGGCACTGTACCTAAAGATAGAGGTCTTAGCTGTGTGCTGTTCCTTCTGTACTATCGAGCCACATGATTGGCTAACTGCGTGCGAAGGTCAGCTTTAATAAAACGACTGTGTTAGCATCTACTGATACGGCTACAGTGGACAGGCTACCTATTAACTTATAGGACCCTATGCACTCCATGCAACCTATAACAGAGACTCTTAACTACCCTGGAATTTAACCTGTTAAACATTCGACGGGAGAGGCTGCATCATTTCTGCATGTGCATTTTATTCAAAGAATTGTATACTGACATATGAGCACCTAGTACTGATTGGAGAGCCAAAGCTAAAGTATGTGTATTTTCATCTACATAGCAGTCATAGTCAGACAAAGTCTTTTTTCAGAGCATGTACCAGAACCTTTGGTTTGCACTGAGGAAAGTCCACACCTGGGACTGGAACGTATGCACCTTGCACTTTTTTTGCACTTTTTGCACTGTTTTGGTAAAGCCCTTTAAAAAAAATACATACTCGAAAAAAAAACATTGTGTGATTTAGTGTGTGCGAGTCCCTGCTGCTCAGACTAAGTTTATTTAGGACTACCGCACCAGAAGAACTGTAGGACTTCAACACAAGATGCAACTCAATTCTGTTGAATTACTGTACATTACACTTAGCTGATGCTCTTATCCAGAGCGACTTACTGTTATTTACAGGGTTTCAGTTACAGTCCCTGGAGCAGTGTGGGGTTAGATGCTTTGCTCAAGGGCATTTCAGCCATGAGTAAGGCGGGATTCGAACCTGTGACTCTGATCCCACGAAGAACTCGTAGACCTAGACCAAGACCTAACCACTAGACCACAGCTGCCCTTAATTCTGTTAAACTTCCATGTCAAAAAAACAAACTGCAACAAAACAAACAACTAAAGCAAAGAGGTGGCTCACCAGCACGTGTGCGGCCCGGAAGAGGTAGCTGAAGGGGTAGTAGAGCAGGTTGATGAAGGAGGCGGCGTACAGGTCGGCGTAGCGCATCACCTGCGAGGCGAAGAGCGTCTGCCGCGAGCCGCTGCGGAACAGGCTACCCATCATGCCGTAGCACATGTCCATGTCATGCGTCACTTTCTGCAGGAGAGAGAAGAAAGGGTTTTTATGTGTGTATGTGAGTGTGTGTGTGTGCGTGTGTGTGTGTGTCCATGTCATGGGTCACGGGTCACAGGGGTCTGCAGGGGAGTGAAGAGAGGTTTGTGTGTGTGTGTGTGTGTCTGTGTGTGTGTAACCGTAGCACATATCCATATCATGGGTCACTCTCTGCAGGAGAGGGTTTTTATATATGTGTGTGTGTGTGTGTGTGTGTGTGTGTGTGTGTGTGTGTGTGTGTGTGTGTCTGCATGTCATGAGGAGACGAGAAAGGGATCGAGAGGGACCGATACAAGGCGGAAAGAGAGTGTGAGGGAGTTTCCGTGTTTGCATGTGTGTTTGTGAGTGTGTGTGTGTGTGTGTGTTTGTATGTGTGTCTGAATGGATAGCTATGTATCTGTGTGTGTGTGTGTGTTTGTATGTGTGTGTGAGTGGATGGCTGTGTGTGTGTGTGTGCGCGCGCATGTGAGCCAGGTTGTGTGCACATAAATTTGTTTGTTTGTTTTGTGTACCTGCATAGTAAAGATTTGCTGATTACTGCAGTGTTGGTGTGTAAGTAAATAAATAATTCTTGTATTTGTCCATACGTCACTGTCATTATACTATCACACCAACCAGGGCAATAATGTGGTCTGGAATGTATTGCTCAGCCTCTAGATGGAGTTGTTGTCCTTTTAAACAACTCAGTAAAGCCAGCTGTTTCTATAGACTTCAGCTGACAGCATAATCATAGCAATTTCTGTCTTGTGTCCTGGAGATCATTTTACCATGAAACATTAGCACATATCACTCTTACACAGTAATACATGGTAAGTAGATATACATGCATTATAAGTGTAGAAATAGTGCAGAAGCATTACAGTATGTAAATGTGTATGAGTGTGTGTATGCAAAGGCAATGGTGTATGTGTGTACATGCATGTGTTTTTCCCTGTGCAAGTTTGTCTATGTGTGTGTTTTCGGGATGCCTACATGACTGTGTGTGTGTGTGTGCCCGTGTGTGTGTGTGTGTGTGTGTGTGTGTGTGTGTGTGTTGACTGCATACCTTCACCCTTCTTTGAATAGCGCTGATGTCTGGCCTCTCGTTACTGCTACTGTCCAGGTGCCTGAAGTCATAGAGAACAAAGGTATCAGATAGAGTCGAGAATACTCTACATGCATGTCTGCACTGGATAAGGAGCAACGATAAAAAGCTATTCCATTCTATTCCTTTCTACAGGGGCAGGAGGAAGGGGATATCTTTGAATCAACATTCAAGACATTCTACAGTCACTATAGTTCCATTGTTAAAACAGAGTTGAATGTTTCATTGTTTAAAGGGAGAGAAAGATGTTCCGTCTTTGTTTTCTTTACTTTACACACTTCTTACTAGTGTATAACCAAAATGCTTTGGCATTAGAAAGTGTATTTTTTTGTTATGCCAATAAAGTTTTATTGACTTGAATTGAGGGGGAGTGGGGCAGATACAAGATTTGATCTGTTAATCAAAACATTTGTCACTTATTAGGTTCAAGAAAGAGGACACTGATACAAAGATCTTTGAGTCAAAACGATTTCAGACATTTTAGAGTGATTTTATAGTTTTATTTTGGTCACAGAGAGAGAGAGAGAGACAGACGGACAGAGAGAGCTAGACAGAGAGAAAGAGCATGTTATAGCAGGGGTTACAGAAGTGAAAACAAAGAACAAATTTAGACAGCAGAGGAAACAAGACGGGCACGTGCGGTAGACAATGGACCCTGTCAGTTTTAGAAAGGCATCGTATGACGGGACAACTCCATTACACAAACACAGTTTTAGAAAGGCATCGTATGACGGGACAACTCCATTACACAAACAAAAAAAAACTGTAGGTGTGGACATGAAGGGAAGGAACAAGGGTAGAACAAGAAGAAGGTGAAGGAGAGATAAACTGGCAGGTTTCGCAAAGCAGATGTACCGAGAGAGAGAGAGAGAGAGAGTGAGACGGAGAGAGAGAGAGAGAGTGAGACGGAGAGAGAGAGAGATAGCGAGAAAGAAGGAGTGAGAGAGAAAGAGATAGCAAGAGGTAAAGAGATGGTTAGAGAGCAAGCAAGAGAGAGAGACAGAGACAGAGAGATAGAGACAGAGAGATAGAGACAGAGAGATAGAGACAGAGAGATAGAGAGAGAGAGATAGAGACAGAGAGATAGAGAGAGAGAGATAGAGACAGAGAGATACAGAGAGTCAGAGATGACAGAGGAAGTGCGATGGGGAGAAAGAGTATAAAAAAGAAAGAAGAGAGGGGAATGAGTGAGAGAGAGAGAGAGAGAGATAGACAGAGAGAGAGAAAGGGAGACATAGAGAGAGATAGCTGGAGAGAGGAGAGAGAGAAAGATAGAGAGGGAGGGAGAGACAGAGAGAGAGAGAGAGAAAGGGAGACATAGAGAGAGATAGCTGGAGAGAAAGAGAGAGCGCAAGATAGAGAGAGATAGACAGAGAGAGAGAAAGGGAGACATAGAGAGAGATAGCTGGAGAGAAAGAGAGAGAAAGATAGAGAGAGAGAGGAAGATAGAGAGAGAGAGGAAGAGAGAGATAGACAGAGAGAGAGACAAAGAGAAATGTAGAGAGACAGACAGAGAGAAGTGTAGAGAGAGAGATAGCAAGAGAAGGTTCTAGAGGACAGGGGGCAGATGAAGGGACGATGTTCAGTGGGTTTAACTATGCGAGGCGTCGGGCCTTATCGAAGGGGTGGGGGGTGGGCGTGGGTGGGAAGGTGGCGTGGCTGAGAGATAGCCTTTACACTTTGTCCTCAGCACACAGGACAGTGCCCCTGCCCCGGGGGGGGGGGGGGGGGGGGGGGGGGGGGCTAGCTTTGGTGGGTGAGGGGCCAGACACAAGGCAAGGCAGGGCAACTTTATTTGTATAGCCAACGGCATTTCAATGTGCTTCACAGATCATTAAAAGCAAAGAGCACCAGAAAAAAACAAACAGACACAAAACAAACAAGACAAACAAACAGACACACGTAGGCAATAAAATAACAGGTGAAAGGCAGTGGTCTAAAAAGGAGGTATGACACAGGAAGAGACACAGGTACCCGGGTTCTTAAAGGTTAATAGGACCAAGCCACAACAATAAAGGGTTTTTAAGTTTCGTGAAATGAGAGTGCATTGGAGTTTCTCTTGGTGGTTTATCTGAGGTGTTCCGTCCAAAAAGCACCTCAAATAAACAACTTCTCAGTCCAGGAAGTGCTCTTACACAGACATTTTGTTGAACAACGTAATGGTTGTACTTACTTGTAGAGTTCTGCCAAGAAAATGTCCAGGCCTTGAAGTTCCTCAAATAACGCTGTAAAAGAGGGCATATCTGTGTAAGTGCATGTAATACCATCTTTCACTAAAACATCCCAGTGTGTTTGTGTGTGCCCGTGTGTGTGTGTGTGTGTGTTTGTGTGTGTGTGTGTGTGTGTGTGTGTGTGTGTGTGTGTGTGTGTGTGTGGGTGTGCACATGACAAAATCATACACGTCTTCCACACTGATCAGGTGTTGAGGTTTT
>CM050198.1:26874761-26884761 GCA_027475355.1 Coilia nasus
TAGCTTTGTGGAGCTACAGATTAGCTTGAGTAGCTTTCTCAATAACTATCAATATATGAACTATATTATGATAACTACTAAACTGTTATATTGTTCCTAATTAACTTTTAAAGCTTTAACTACACATTGCAATTATAGCAAAGCACCTCATTGTAAATCATATTTTATAGGCTAGCAATAAAGTATAAGTGTTGTAGCTGGTGACACATTTTCTAGTACCTAGCGCATATCACTCAGGTTTTGTGTCTGATCTACTTCATTCCACAGCATTGGGACTCCACGCTGAGGTGTCTGAGGGGGTGTTGTTTACCTTGAAGTGGACCCAGTCTACAGCATCTCTCACGTCCTGGAACATGCTTTTGAAGGACATGAAGAGGTCTCCATCCTTGAATCCTGTCTCACAGCTACATTGTGTTTTGTTTGTTTGTAGTTGATGTCATCGTCATGTGTCATGTGTGGTTTGTTTTTGGAGGGGAGGGAGGTAAAAAAAAAACAGAGTAGGGGTCGATACGGTGAGGAGGTTGTCATGGCAGCACAGTTCTGATTAGTTTTTTTTTTTAACATGCTTTTTTGGCTTTTGGAGTGGGGTAAGTCTTCCCTTGTTTGTGGTGTCCCGGCAAACAGGAAAGCTTCTCCCCCTAAAAGACCAACAGTAGTTTTCAGAGGACATGCAAGCACACCAGCTATCTCTCTCATTCTCTTCCCCTCACACACATACACACACACACACACATTCACAATATTCAAACACATAATCAAACAGTGCATGCATCTAGTACATGTTGATGGCATTGCATCATAACAACTGTATCTATAATGTGCGAATGAAGGCTCAAAGGTCCTTAATATTGTACTGTGATCCCATAGTAAAATAGCCTAATTATATTACAGCCAAGTTAATGGGTTACCTTATTTCCCCAAGCTATGTTTATCAAGAGGGGGGGGGTTAAGGTGGAGTTGAGGTAAGTGGGTTCCTGATATGATAATGCCTCCTCTTATCAAGAAGTAAACCTCTCCCTAGTGAGTCAACATGCAAACAACACAGGCTGGTGTCTAAGGCAACGGCAAAATGGCCGCTGGCCGCAGAGTTGTTACCTGGCGTATCTGTCACAGTTGGAGAAGAAGTCCACCAGGCAGGCGTAGAGGTAGGTTTCTATGGAAACAAACATGGAGGACAGACTGTGTTTATCTGTCACAATGAATCGTTTTGTTTTTGTCTAATGTCTTACATGGAACAGACTGGTCTTGTTTTCCTTCCCTGACAATCTGACTAATTGGCATTTTGAACATCAAAAGCATGGCAAATGGAGAAGAGAAGAGGCTCTTGAAGGTCATGCTACCAAAAACATCCTGTTTACAAAGTATTCGTGTGTGTGTGTGTGTGTGTGTGTGTGTGTGTGTGGTCTGACAGATTAGTAAGTGTATCTTTTATGTCCAACTTCAGTAATCCCCCCCCCCCCCCCCCCCCAAGTAAACACACACACACACACACACTCACATTTGCTTTTGTCTTTCTTTACTTCCTCTATATTACCTCCATGTGTCTGTCTGTGGGTCAGTCTGTGTGTCAGTATACTACTGTAATATGCAACATCCATACTGCCCTACAAAGGCAACGTGAAGCAACTACGTGAACATAGAAACTGAGAAAAATGTCTTTAACATTTTCATACTGCCCAGTCAAATGTGCTTTCTTAACAGCAATAAGCAAGAGATTTAGTCACAAGAGAAAGGAGGTGTTATAAAAGTCGATTTCCAGTTTAAACTCAATTTGACACAATATGTAGTTACTTGGCTTATATGTATGTAGTTATGTATATGTAGTTACTTGGTTACGTGGCTTTGTAGGGCAGCATAGTACTGGTTATGTGCAGCACAGACAGTGATTAATAACATACAGCCCCTGAGTCTCTCTCAGTATTCAGTATGGGCCAGCTCACCAGGCAGGTTGAAGAGGGTGTTAAGGATGTAGAAGCGCTCCGTGTCATCTCGCTGGATAAACTTGTTGGGGGTAAAGCTCTCTGATCTCAGGCCTGGGCAGAGAGAGAGAGAGAGGGAGAGAGAGAGAGAGAGAGAGAGAGAGAGAGAGAGAGAGAGAGAGAGAGAGAGAGAGAGACCAAAAAGAGGAAGAGGAGAGAAGGAAAAGAGAAAAGTACAGAAGAACACAGAGTGAGAGACAGAGAATCGAGAGAGAAGAGAGGAAGAGAAAACAAGTGAAAAGGAAACAGAAGAGAGAGAAGGAGAGAAGAAGAGAGAGAGAAATATGGGGGGGTCGCAATGTGAACACATCGTTTCGAGGGTGCTGCATCCCTTCAGAAATAGACCTGTAATCGGGGCAGCTTACCATTCTCACAAATAGCACCACCACACCAATAAACATGCTTTTGTGCGTGCAGGCACGCGTCTACTTGTGTTGGCGTGGTGTGTGTGTGGTTGTGTGTGTGGGTGTGCGTGTATGTGACTGTGTGTGTGGGTGTGGTTGTGTGTGTGTGTGTGTGTGTGTGTCAGTGTGTGTGTGTCAGTGTGTGTGTGTCAGTGTGTGTGTGTGTGTGTGTGTGTGTGCGTACGCTGCAGTTGAAATACAGCAGTCTGAGCTCACCCGCGCAGGAAATTGAATCCGTGGACGCAGACCAGGATGTTTCCGTAGGCGTCCACCTTCAGCAGGTTTCCGTACATGGTGTCAAACACCAGGCCCCTGGCAGGTTACGAGACGCAAGAGGAGCAGAAGGGGGAGGAGGGGGGGTAGGTTAGGGTAGGGTAGGGTAGGGTAGGGAAGGAGAGGATAACAAGAGAGGGGGACAACAAGAGAGGGAGTCAATCCCTTAGGGTCCCACACTAATGCCTTCACGCTGACAAACACAGGGGTCAGGTTGAAGGGCGCACTGCTCGCGATGTCTGGCATGTTGACGCCCTGGGTTCAGCCGACCGCCTGCCTTGCATGTATGACAAATGCTCAAAACACGGGTGTCAGGTTGGTAATCAACAAGTCTTCATTGTGCTTCGAGTGCTTTTCTGAGTGCTTTTTTATGTTATCCTGTCTTTTTTGTTTTACAAAATGGATGAACATCACTATGTATAGATGTTGTTTTGAAATGAAATTGTTCAAAAATCAATCAGTCAATCAATAAATCAATCAGCTGGACAAGTGTGGACAAGTAAGCTATCGTAAGCTATGTTTTTTTTTGTTGTTTTCCAAGCTGTCTTGTTCTGCCCTGAGTGACAGAGCAGCTTTAGCCAATCGGATGCTCTCACCTGGTGGGGAAGGCGGGGTCATAGACAAAGCTGAGAAGCTCTTGGGGGTAACCGATGGAGACGAGGCGTTCCACGGTCAGGTCAAATCCGAGGGACTCATACTCTGGAGACCTTGTACACTGGAGAAAAGATAAAAGTCAAAGGTTAGGGTTACAGAAAGGTCAAAGGTTGCCTTTTCTGGACTTTCAGCTACACATTATTGAAAACACAGTCTATATCTACACTACCAGTCAAACGTTTGGACATGCTTTGTCATTCAACACTTTTTCTTTCCTTTGTTTTCTACATTGTAGATTAACACTGAAGACACCCAAACTATGAGGAACACATTCTGGAGCAGCTCCCACCCACAGTCCATTCAGCACACAGGTGGAGGTCATCAGTATTCATGTGTCTTCTAATGTGTGTGTGCATTCAGGTGTGTCATTTATGTGTGTCTTAGTATGTACAAATGCCTGATGTGACACTGACATGCGCTATTTATTATGCTTCGTTTTGTACTGTTTGTAATGCTTTACTGCATGTACCACCTAAAACAGTGACTTCCCTACATGGGCCCCCATTGTCACCAGTGTCGGACTCAAGTGTCGGACTGGTTTCTAACTGGTTTCCCAGAGAAGCATGGGAGTGCAGGGGTCCCCCAAAGACAGCGTGTGTGTCACAAACTGTCAGGCTTTTATCTGCTGCCAGGTATTCAGGGCCATGAGATGTTTACAGTTCAGTAGCGTCTCAGGTGTTACCGCCATACTCCTGCCCCAAGCAGTTACACACACCTGTTTACACCTGTAGTGGAGCAGCAGTATACTCCCCCCACGCGTCGTCCGCCCGCCCTACCTTCCCACTAAAGGTGTCATTCCCCGAGAAACCGTTTAGTACTTGTTTTTTTTTAATAGGACAGGTTACTCCGAGTTGCATATGCATGCTGCACATGAAAATGTTCTTCTACCCCGATTGTCTCCAAGAGGGCAGTGGTGGCCTAGCGGTTAAAGCTCTGTGCAGGTTTGAATCCTGGGTCGCCAGTAGCGCCACTGAGGTGCCCTGAGCATTGTACTGATCCCACACACTGCTTCCTGGGTGCTGATATCATGGCTGCTCCCGTGCTTACATGTGTGTGATGGGTTCAATGCAGAGGTGAATTTCGTTGTGTGTGCTGTGCCGTGTGATCACAATGACAAAAAAAGGACTTTCATCAGTCAATGAAAGAAAATAGGCGGAAAAAACGAGTGAATAAGAAAAGGATAAACAAAGTGACGTAAGTTTGTGACTTAGAAGAAGTCATGCCATAGTTGTGAGGACCCGAGGAGTCTCGTTGCAGCACAGATTCCCCTAGCAAAATATAGGTAAGGAGGTGTGTTTGTTTATAACGTTTAGATCTTCTATTTGGTGTGCTACAACCAGATGGGCTTTGAATGATGGTAGCCTCTGACTAGCATAGCTAAGAACCTGTCACCCCCCCCCCACCCCCCCCCCCCCCACACACACACACACACCTCATTCACCATACCACAAATTACAGCCTGAAACATGAACAATTAAGCATTGTTTTTCACCGCAAAATTAATGAAAAAACAATGCAATGAGATCTTTAACGGTCTGAAACACAGCTACTGAATATCCATGCAAATACATCGTCAGAATACTAAGGTGCAATTTTAAAGAGTGACAGTGAGGTAAATGTGGCTTCTCTTACAAGTGTACAGTCAATATAGTGTGCTGTGCTACAGCATACAAAGGAAAGAATGAAAAACAAGGCAGAACAACAGAGAACATTGGTCTGGTCAAAGATTTCTTGTAAATCATGCTTCTGGAAATTTCCAAGAATTTTCAAACCTGACCAGCATTTTTTTTTTCCACAGAAGCGCACAAACAGATGGTCGTTGAGCAAATGATGTGTTTCAACACACACACACACACACACACACACACACACACACACACACACAGACACACATGCACGCACACACACGCGCGCGCACAAACACACACACACAGACACACACACACACAGACATGCATGCACGCACACATGCAGGCGTGCACACACACACAACACACACACACACACACACACACACACACAGGAAACAATAAAAAATGCCCCCCTGCGGGGTGCTGAGCGAAATAAAATGAGGTGATAAGAATAGCTCTAAGCTTCTGGACTGGAGCCTCTGCGCTCTAGCCTCCCTGTCTCACTCTTTCCAACAGGGCACTGCTAGGCAGGGTGTGTGTGTGTGTGTGTGTGTGTGTGTTTGTGTGTGTGTGTGACTGTGTGTTTGTGTAATTGTGTGTGTGTGTTTGTGTGTGTGTGTGTGTGTGTGTGTGTGCGTGTGTTGGTGTGTGTGTGTATGTGTGTTTGTGTGGGTGTCTGTGTGTGTTTATGTGTGTGTGTGTTAGTGTGCGTGTTTGTGTGTGTGTGTTAGTGTGTGTGTGTGTGTGTGTGTGTGTTAGTGTGTGTGTGTGTGTGTGTGTGTGTGTGTGTGTGTGTGTGTGCGTGGGTGTTTACACTGCACACGCTTGGGGCTTAAGTGCAGGGAACGCTCCGTCCTGTTACCTAATCTTCGACCCGAAAGAGGATCGCCCCCATCTCATCTCATCTCATCTCGTCTCGTCTCGCCTCGTCCGCAATCCACGCTTCACGCACCCTCCCGTAGGGACAGACGGACGGACTGTGACCGTGACCGATGCCCGTGAGCAATCCGAGACCGATGCCGGTCAGCGTGCGATGACATTAACAGACGGACAAAAGGACCATCAGGGGGTTTGTGAAAGGCCACCTGATTTTTTTTTTTTTTTTTACTTTTTCCATTCCGCCACCAAGCCCACGGAGTTAACGACAGGTTAAAAATAAACACAATGATGTGGAAAAAAAAGATAACTGCTGCTTGACCCTTGTGGTGGTCGTAATGTGATGCAGTCTTTTTTCTTTAACACCGCACTCTTCGGTGGGTGCAAACACACAGATGCCACTTTATTCCAAAAATCTACTTGTACATTTAAAACAAAAATGTAAAAGATAATCGCAACCCTTCTTCTTGTTTCGCTTGTTTATTTCAGTAATTTCAGTGGCAGGAGTGGGTGCATACCCGA
This sequence comes from Coilia nasus, assembly GCA_027475355.1. Taxonomy (NCBI): domain Eukaryota; kingdom Metazoa; phylum Chordata; class Actinopteri; order Clupeiformes; family Engraulidae; genus Coilia; species Coilia nasus. The sequence goes on from CM050198.1 coordinate 26,881,101, forward strand.
CAAACTATATCCAAAAACATCAACACGTATATTGCAAGCTTAAAAATGGTCGCACTCCGAGCACTTTCTTCTTTGGTCCATTTATTTCTGTAATTTCAGTGGCAGGGGTAAAACATCACGGTGTATACTGAAATAAATGGATTAGACAAGAAAGTACTTGTGGTGGTAAATGCCCCACTGCCTAAATGCAAAAGTGATTCATTCTGTACTGCGTGGTGACATAATTACAACTGCAACTGTTTTGTTTGGCAGTTACACACTAAAATGGAGTTTGTGACCAGGAGGAGAAAATATAAGGAACAACAAGGAAGGAAGGAAGGAGAAAGAGAAAATATAAGGAACAACAGATAGAGAGAAATAAGAAAGAAAGACTGAAGAGATGATCAGAGATCATCAGATCAGAGAAAGATAATCCCTGTGTCTTTCTCCCAATACACATATCAAACATGGCAAACAGTCCGAGTCGTGTGTTTGTGTATATACAGTCATTGCAACAGTCCAACACTGTACACATGTAAACCTACAACCCTCACCGAGGTTTCCCATGGGCTCATAATGGGGGTGAGGTTGATGCCCTGACTGTGTGTACACACTTGGATCGAGCTTTCAACTTGTTTGAACACGCTTTTACATCACATGTAGTCACGCCAGTGAAGATAACGGTTATGATGTAAGTGTAGCCCTATCACTACGCAGATGTTACTTCAGCTCAATACAACTTCTAGATAAATAAGAAAGGAGAAGCTTAGGTGGGTGGCTACTACATTAGAGTTTTTGTTGTTAATATTGCTGTTTGTTTTTTTTTTTCTTAATTCTTTCCTGCTTTCTATATTAATTTAAAACTCCATGTTACCATTAATGTAACAACACACTGGCAATGCTTACGATAATCAATGTATCATCGCACTGATAGGTCACACATTTTTTTATTTTAACTGAAGAACTCAAATCATCAGCAGGAGCCTTGTGCAAATGTAGTGTAATTAAAATGTTCCTGATTGTTGTTACTCAAAACTCAAAACCTCAAAAACAAATTCAAATGTGAATTTTCAGCCACACCACACTGAGTACGCCCAACATCTACTCAGTGGAGCATGTCCAAACCTGTAAATTTTGTTCAAAAGAGTCCAAATCCTCCTGGTTCTCAAGCTGGAACAGGCTAATTTGACTTCAAGCTTATATTCCGTAAAGTTTAGCACTGATGCCCGTTATTTTGACTCATTCCCAAGAATTGGAATTTTCAGCACTACCCAGTCTCAAAACTTCATACTCTGGAACCCAAATGGTCTTGGTTTTCATGGTAGAGCAGGCCTAATTTGTTTTTGTTTTTTTTTGTTTTTTTTTTTCATCACAGAAGAACCTGCATTAACAGGGCATTGTGTCATTACGTCATTTTGTTATTCTGTTTGTCCACTGGACAGTAAGAAATGTTGTTTTGCGTTGTTCTTGCCAAACTGTAAAGCAGTTTGAGCTGCATTTTGTATGAATTGTGCTATACAAGTAAAGATTACTATTATTATTATTACTAACTGAATGGGGCATAGAAACTGACTTTCAGGTTCTTCTCCCCATGCCCCATTCAGTTAGGGTTAGCTACTAGTTCATTAATCGGTCTATGTCATATTCTTTCCACCAACAGCACAAATGTTCCCATTCTTTTTCCTACCAACAGCCTACCATATCTTGTACCTTAAGGCTATGGATTGACTCAAACCGAACTTCTCCTTTAACAACAAACATAATGAAAAGGCACTGGAAGTTAATAAAGAGTCCTATGATTTAATCTCCGGCCAGACAGAGGATTGCCTGACTCATGCGCCACCCCCCCCTCCCTCCCCCCCTCCCCCCTCCAACTCAGAAGCTCCTTCCTGCCTGCCCGCCCACCCAGCCGGCAGCGGCTGTCAGTCACTGTAACTGAGACTGACGCTGGCCAGCAATGACTTTGACAAAATGCCCACTGGGGGCTGGAAAACGTCATCAGCCATCTTTTTTTTTTCCAGCCCACCAATCTAGCAGCACACCAAGTTACAGTAACAGCAGTTAAAAATAAACAAGGTGCACAATCATGTGGAAAAATAACCACAGCTTTATCCTTATTATGGTTGGTGATTTGAGCTCAGCATTGGTTGGACACCGATGGGTCTTATACAGATTATATGTTGATGATACAGATAATATATGTGAAATGGCAACACTTATGTTCAAAATGCTTCTCTAATACATAAAATAAATGACAAAATCTAAACTAGTGATACGATTAGAGCAGAAACTTTGTATTCGGCACCTGTGCACCAGTCAGATTATAGGCAACACAAGTCAACTGTAATAGTCAACTGTAATGACAAATTTTACTAGCCATCTGCATCTGCATAATATGTTAAACTGTTCAGTCAAGACTTATAAAGTTTCAGGTTGTGTGTGTTTGTCTTTCTTTAAACGCACATCCAATTGTGCTTTGGGTCTCTGCTTGCCATATAAACCGTGCCATTTGAATCTGTTTTACTCTCCTTCATTTTAATCTGTATTTTTATTGTGATGTTTGAAAATCCCTGGGATTGATTTTTTATCCCACATCTTATTCGTTTTATTATTATTATTATTATTATTATTTGTATATTGTAAATTAGTTTTTACGTTTAATGCATATTACATTGCACTTTCCTGTTGTGACTGCCTTATCCTGCCTGTGTGGGTGTCTCTATGCACAGTGTTCTGAGACCATGTTTTATGGTGATACTGCACTTTAGATATCAATAAATTAAATTAAATTGAACTGAACTGAATAAACACAAACTTGACCTGAAAGAATACAGGAAGGACTGCAGCAGCATAGCATAGGCTAGCTTTTCATCTCTATCGCACATCGTGTCTATGCCCCTGGTCATGTTTATGTGAAAGCATTGCTACACATTGGAAAGCATGTAAACATCTCATCCACTGCTTTTTCCCTGGAGGGATGACCAGAGCTGAAGGGAAGAGCTAACAAACCAAATACAGCTGACAAGGTCAGCCGGCCATCTGTGACATCTGCATGCTGTTCTCCATGCCCTTTTTTAAAGTCATGGATCTACAGTATGTGTGTATTGTCTGCCAGTATTCAATATTATCAGATTTTGTATGTGTGTGTGTGTGTGTGGGTGTGTGGGTGTGTGGGTGGGAGTATGTGTAGGTCTGTGTAAAAGAGACAAAGTTTGTGTTTGAGTATGTGTGGTGTGTGTGTGTATACATATGTGTGTATACATATGTGTGTGCATATAGTGTGTGTGCGTGCACATGTGTGTGTGTGTGTATCTGTCTGTCTGTCTGTGCCTGTATGTCTGTGTGTGTGTGTGTGTGTGTGTGTGTGTGTGTGTCTGTCTGTCTGTGTGTGTGCATATAGTATGTCTGCGTGCACGTGTGTGTGTGTGTGTTTCTGTCTGTCTGTCTGTGCCTGTCTGTGTGTTTTCGTGTGTGCAAGAAAGCCGGTCTGACAGCCCATCTGCTTCTGTGCTATTCCCTCATTCATTTGTCATATTTGGGTCTGGCAAAGCGCTCTGTCTCTATACGCCTCAGGGGGTCTGTGGAAGACTTAGTAGACTCACAAATACAGCAGGATAGACTGGCAGATAAAAGGAGAGAGAGAGAGAGAGAGAGGGAGAGAGAGAGAGAGAGAGAGAGAGAG
>CM050198.1:26887261-26917261 GCA_027475355.1 Coilia nasus
CAGTAAAGAACACACATTTTCCAATGATGAGCAAAAAAAATCTGCCCAAATTACACTTTTACGAGACGCTCGACTGTAGTGATGTTTATGTTTAACCTCTTTCAAAACGACTTTAGTCACACTTCGTTTGATGGTTGATGGATCTGAAGGCTGCTTGCAGATGCAGAAAGTATTAATAAACCATCTGTTGAATGCCTGTGTCTTGTTACAGTTAGAGTTAGGGGCTGGATTTGATTAGGGTTACAAGTCAGTAAACAATTAATAAAACAAAAATAAATTTCAACAAATCATCTGTAAAGTCTCTGCTGGCAGGCTATCTAAATAAAGTGTCACCAGGCCTTTTAATGCACCCAGAACTAAAAAATGTGGGCCAGGCCAAAACACCAAGCAAAGAACAAAAAGACAAAAAAGTAGGAAATGTGAGAGCCACATCTGCTTCACAAAAATGAGGTCAAAGGACACGTTTGCATTCTTTTTTGTTTTTTTCTTTTTGGGCTACTCCCCCACCCCCATACCCTTGCTGAAAACAAGGTCGACAACACACACTCACACCGCACACCAAGCTGAAAATAAATTAGCGGCGAATGATGTTTGCTTGTAAGCAGTGCTGTGCTTGCTCTGTTAACAAGGTGTTGCAACATCAACATGAATTAGGTTCTGATATTTAAGAGCAGTTGCTGGGGCAGCTCTAATAGTTAACACGCGTAGACATTTGCACACACACACACACACACACACACACATACACACACGCACACACACACACACACACACACACAGTCAGACAGAACTTCTGTATCCCAGCCAAAAAACTCCCACACCCCAGAAACTCTGACTTGTCCCAGTTTGAAAATATAGCTCGCTCATGTCGCTAGAAACACCAAACGCATTCCGATGTAGCGGAGAGCCATAAACCTTTCCTCTCCCTCCTTGAAGGATGGGGGGAGATCCAATGTGAAGCCACCGACCTCAACGTCGACCAAAACGCTGCACTAAATTTCTCCCTGCATGACTTACATGTCTGATCTGGGACGGCCGTGCCAAGCCGACTGCCGACCGGTCGACCAACTGCTGCTGTTAGTGTTTTTGGCCACGCGGAGTGGAGTGAAGGGGAAGGGAAGGGGAAGGGGAAGGGAAGGCAGGGAGGTTTGTTACGAAGGGGAAAACTGGCTGGAGATTATGGACAGCACCAGTGATGTATGGCAGGGTTCGCTGCCTGTCTGGCTTGCCAAACCGCAATGGTTTACGGCTTGCCCCCCCCGCCTTCAGTGTGGCCATATTTCTTTCGACTGTGCCGTGACACCGACAGTCACACCCCCCCCCCTCACTCCCCCCGAAACACCGGCGACACCCCCCGCTGATTGTCAGCTCCTTCTCCCCAGTCGACCTACTTGTTAACGATAATTACATTTTGTTACGTTTCTAATGCTTTCGACTGCGCTGTGACACCGGCAGTCGCCAGCTCCTTCCTGCTCAGCAGTCGACCCACTTGTTAAAGCAACACTAAGTAGTTTTTTTAAACATTAAAATGTTTCCAAAATCGTTTCAGTGGTTCATCAACTTGTAACAGGGTGAAAGGCACTTTCACAAGGCACTTTCACTTTCACGCCCTACATGGGCTCTAACCGCACTAAGCAAGTTTATAGAAGTGGACCGTCTCTCTGTAGTTCTCCATGAGAGACAATTGCGCTTCCAATCTGCAGTGCGACTGAAGACGAAAACTACTTAGTGTAGCTTTAACGGATAATTATATTCCTCCCAGAAAACCTGGAGGCTGGCAGAGGACGGGCAAAAAGGTTTGCCTCCATGTCAAAGGGTGTCAGTGTCACGTCGGAGCGAAATAAGACAAGACGAAGAAGGGGCGAGGCGAGGCGAGGCGAGGGCGAGGTGAGGAATTCACAGCCTAGGTGGGGAGGGAAGTAGAAGGGCCAGCACTAGACTGTAGGGACACCGCAGTGTGTCACCCTCCCACCACCACCAACCACCCAACTCTCTCCTTGTCTGCGGCCCAGAAAATATTAAAACCACATGGGTGTGGGTTTCCATTAGTATGTCTTTGCCGTTAATCCTAGTCTACAGCTGAACACGACCGACAGAGGGATTCCATCTGTGTTAAAGTTCCACAAGGCACACCGAGTAAAGGTTGCCATCCTAATGGGGAAACTGCTGAGACATGTAGCTGTCTTTGGGGCCTGAATTTAGGCCCCTGATCTGAGTAGGGATCACTGTGAACCTCATGGAAACCACCTGAGTCTGTGTCTGTTATTTCGTAAACTCTTTCCTGGTAGAAGGCTGCTGGCACAGACTTCAGGGACTTACAGAAATACTGAGAACAGGAGTCGGAAAACAGAACAGATTTGCTTTTACAGTGTGTTTTTTTTTTCTACTGCCAAAGGTTGAAGCTTAAAAACAGAGGAGGATGGCGGAGGGAGGGATATGGATTTTGTTTCTGATATTTGATCACACCACCTGAGGAAGTAAACGTTCTGATTGTTTTGTGAAACTCCCTGTATGATTTTTCAAAAAAGTACCAACAACATCTCAATTATGACTCCATATACAGGTTTCTTCTGGCCCCGTTTCTGACCAGCCTGCCTGAGCTATGAAGTCAACATTCTACTTGTGTGGTGGAATTCCCTGCAGACTCTTGTGTTTGAACAAGAGGAATTTGCCTGACAAGTCATTTACTTTTCCAGCGGGTACAGACTGTGCAAGCAGTGTTGGTGGTGTGGCAGCGGCGGTGGTAGTGGTGGTGTAATGGGTGTGTGTGAGTATCTGCACGTCCAAGCTGACACTCATCTTTGACACACATCTGAGCCCAGTGAAAAACAGATGTTCTCAGGTTTCCATGGTGATTCAGTGGCGAGGTCCACTGACGGGACTAGCTGCTAGCTTGTTTGCTTGCTAGCTTGTTTGCTTGCTAGCTTGCTTGCGCTGACAGAGCCTTGTTGTCACCACCAGAACCGAGAGAACGGGGGAGCCGAGAGGACTATGACCCGGCCCACCTCTCCTTGGGGAACCCAGCCGTTTGACCCAGTTTCCCCGGCAACGCACGACAACAACATGACACGTCCCTGACCGTGAGCTGTGTTTACCTCCACACCCCTGTGGTGATCTCAGATAGTTCAAACAGACTGAAGGCTGAGCTTTGCCTGAACAGCACCATGAACGCTTCGAAGGCTGTGAGGAGGCTTTAACAAAGGTTAATAAAGTTTAACATGAAGTCAGGGGAGTGCCTTCAGTCACTCAACTTCATATCAATATCTTTTTACAGTTGATGTTGTAGGGCATCATAATCCGTGGTAGAAGAGTATTATTAGACTCTCCGTCCTGTTTAAGACTGACCTTAGCTCTGACCAGGGCTTTGAACAGGTTCAAGGAATGAAAACGAAAACCGGAAACTTTTAGCATTTTGCTTGGAACAGAAACGGAACCAGAAACTTTATAATTTTTTTTGTTCCGAAACAGAAACGCTTATTTAAAAATAATGGTAACCGGTTAATACCTTTTAGAATTCTGTATAGCCTAGAATCAAAGTCATTCGTCTCCTAACCTAACACGTCTATGGTAGCCTACAATGACCCGATGAGGTTCACTTCCTGTGACGTTCAAGATAGACGTTCATTGATTGAGAGAGCGGGAGGGTCGTCATCAGGTGTATGGGGAGAAGTACCAACTATTTCCACATCTCGAAGGAAACATAAAGAGGTAAATATATTTAATATTTAAAATATTAGTTTCAGACACAATATCAATAGGATATATTTGCCCTGTGAATATTAAATAGGCTATTGTTAACCGGTAGCAATGCAGGACTATCTAGCTAGCATATACTACAGTATTTCTTTGGTAAAGCGCAAACAAACTAATTCTTTATTTTTGACACTTCTTGTGTGCAGATGGGAAGACATTCTGAGAATCGCATGCGACAACATTTTTTGTTTGATCCAGCAACAAACAAATCGAAATGCAACGTGGAGGGATGTGGAGCCGAAATTAAGGGAAACCACGGGGGGAATTTGCAGAGACATATCCAACGAAGGCATCTGGAAATATTCAAAAAATCTTCCACTGACGCCGTACAGAAAAGGGCTGCTTCTACAGGGCAAAAGACTCTGGATGCAGTAGTTGTTAAGAAGCCCAAATTAGTCCAAGTGCCTATTACTCCTGAGGCTCTTGAAGATGCTTGTTTGGAGCTTGTTACAGTTAACGGCAGACCATTCTCTATAATGGAGGACTCTGGGTTTAGGAAAATAATCGACCCATTGCAACAGGCAATTGGAAATGGTTTCGTCATAACCTCTGCCAATATTCGAGATAAGGTTACAACTGTCGCCCAGAGCGCAGGAGGCTCATCCTGCTGAAAATCGACAGCGCCACTTGTAGGGGCCGCTCTGTCCTTGGTATTAACGTGCAATACACAGAGGGAGGAAGAGAGCGACACGGATACAGAAGCTGACGACACAGAAAAAGAACCTGTCATTGAAATTGATTCTGTTGTTCAGGGACATGTGTTGCGAAGTGTGCGTTGTTCAGCACACACTTTACAACTAGCAGTGGACGATGCCTTGAAAGACAATGGGGTGTCTAATGTTACTGGCAAAGCACGCCGCGTTGCTAAGAAGTTGCGCACTCCAAACGTTGTGGCCGTTCTCAAAAGACTGGGCCACAAGAGGGCCATAGTTGACTGCCCGACGCGTTGGCATTCCACGCATGACATGCTTGATCGACTTTGTGAGCTCAAATCATTTTGTGATGACATGTCGCCTACTGTCACTGAGCTGCATTTAAGTGAAACAGAGTGGCAGGCTATTTCGAAAGTAGTAGTGCGTTAAAACCGGCAAAAATCACCACTAAATGCATCCAATCAGAACAGCTAACTGCAGGTGACTTTTACGGTCTGTGGCTGAAGTGCGTATTAGATACTGACAAAATTGATAACCCCTTTGCCAAACGATTGGTCCAGTGTATGAAAGAACGCCAACATACATTGTTTGAAAATGATGCATTTGTGGCTGCTTTATTTGTTGATCCAAGGTACAGGCTATTTTTGACAAATAATCAGGCTGAAATGGCTAAAATACACCTGTGTCGCACTTGGGAAACAATCCAAAACATGTCTTCCAAAATAGACAATGTAGCTGAGCGTTCTCCATCATCTTCATCTGAAGATGACGATGAAATAGAGCAATTGCTAATTGCCAAAGAAAGAGAAAACACCGTCGTCCAAAAGGGCCGAGTTCCCATTGCATCGGTGTTAGATGCCTATTCCAGAGAAGCGCGGTTAAAGCGCAGCAAGAACGTTCTTCGTTACTGGGCATCCATGGCCGTTTCGAATGCAGATATGCACAAACTCGCAACGGCTGTCATAGCGCTCCCCGTTACGCAAGTCAGCGTAGAGCGTGCATTTTCGTCTTTAAAGTTTATTCTTTCTCCGCTTAGGTCATCCCTTAATGACAGAATCCTGGAGGATATTCTTTTCATTAGTTTGAATACTCAGTTTGGAATGTAAGCCAATTGCACTTCGACTGTTTATGCTTTTGTGATGGTACAGGATTATTTATTTTATTTTATCTGACAGCCTTTAAGGCCATAGCAGTCTTTGATAGTCTAGATCAGTCACAAATGTTTTTTGTTGAGTAACAATACAAGAGTGTGGTGTAGAAATTGGTATTTTTTTGTTATATGGGGAAAAAATGTTGACTATTTTCATAAACAATTCTTGAAGAAACAATTCTTGTCTTGTTCAATGAAGGTTGTATTATAAATGATCTATATATGTAAGTCACAATATAGCTATAAACTAGCAATATATAGAATATATGCCTATTGTTGTTAAACAGCCGATAAGGAACGTAATTAACCGTTCCGGGAACAATATTTTTTTGTTCTAACCGGTTCGGGAACGTCAATTTTATGGTGGAACCCAAAACCAGAAACGTTAAAATTCTGTTTCTGCTCAGAACGAACCAATTGGCAAAAAATTCTGGTTCAAAGCCCTGGCTCTGACAGGCTAACAAAACAAGGCAGCAATGACAGCCCCATATGGTCCTGAATGTGGCGACAAGGAATTACCACCAAGTCCCCATTCAGCCTCTGCCACTTTGACACCGACAACAACCACCTCAACCCTCTATACACACACCACCCCTAAGCCCCCACCCCCAACCCCCCCAACACTGCCAACATCCTTCCCACACACAAATATAACCCCTAACCCCCCCTCCACGCCCCCCAAAACCATGAACATCCTCCCAATACACACACACATAACTCCTAACACACCTCGCCTGCCAACACTGCCAACACCCCCCCCCCACCATACATATGCACAACCCCCTTGCCACCCTCAACCCCCTACCCTCGAATCCAACCCTTGGCACTTTAATGGACCCCTGCCACTACTGTGTTTGGCGTTGCGGCATCGGTGGTGCTGAGGTTGGACGGCCGCCCTGAGACCACTACGCCATGGCGGCCTGTGGTTGCAACCCGAGCGCGGTGCGAGATAACATGATAGGCCACTCTCCTGTAAACATTAGCGCTCGGTTACAGGGCCCAGCAAAGCCACAAGGGAGATGTCAACAGCTGAGCGCCCACAGAATCCACCCCCCCCCCCAAACACACACACACCCTAACCACTCGCCCGCATTATCCATCCTACCACTGCTGGCTGCAGTTAACCGAGGGTTGGAAGTGGGGGTAAGGTGGTGTAGGTGTCTGAAGTGGGGACTGACGAGCCATCTCGGTGGAGACATCAATATTTGGCTTGTCACTTTTTATGACCTGCTTCCAAAAAACTGGCAAAGGGAGAGAAGTCGTATTTTTAGTCGCGCTCCGTTTGGCTGTCCCCTCGTCCGGCCATTAGGGTTAGGGATTAGTCATTAGGCCTTCCCGAGGGGGAGCTCCAGGACGGGCGGATTTCTGCTGAAATATGTAACGACCATGAGGAAACGAATCTCCTTCTCCGCTCTCCAGTTACGATGACCTAAATGATACCCCTTTAGTCGGGTCCCAGGCAGAGATGAATGAGGTGGGCTGTGTTGCGCTCTCTCTCTCTCTCTTTCTCTCTCTCTCTCTCTTTCTCGGTGACAAACAACCGGTGCTCCGGTGCTGTTTCAAATTTAGGCCAAGTGATCCCTGCCTGACGACACAGTTCTTTTAAAGCACCCTTTGTAGAAACAGCACTACACTTAAAAAGGGACCCGTGTATGTATGTACTCTGTCACTATGCTACATTTCAAGGTAATTCTTTTCTGGTAGGGGAATATGTACCTGGGGTCTGAAGTACAATCCCGAGAACTCTATGTTTACGCTTACATTTTGAGTATGTGTGAGGTTCCATACTTTCCACACATTAAAAGTCAAAGTTAACACAAAACAACACAGTGGACTGGAGGAAATTTGAAGTATGTGATTTACTGACTGACCTAGATATGTTGACTCAAAGTCAGTGGTAAACCTTCTAATAGAAGAGCCTAATGTCTCTGTTTTACTGGGAGAATAAAGCCATAAGGCTCCTCTATGAGAAGGTTTACCACTTGCTCTGCGTTAACATACTCAGGTAAGTGACCTAAAATTGCTTTATGAAATACCCTAGTTCCAGGATCACAACAAAATGGAGGGAGAAAATGTGAAAAGCAGTTGATGTATTTTGCTGTTGGTTGATGTTCTGCTGTTTGTCTTGCTTACCTGCCAAAGTGTAGTCCATGTCGAAGCCAAAACATTTGATCTTCTCCATGGCCAAGCTTCTGTTTACAAACACCCTGGAGGGAGGGGACAGAGAGCGTGATGAGATCATGCCCGAGCAAATATCAGCCTAATGGCTCTTGCATCTGGAGACTATAAATAACCGTTTTATGTTTTGCAAATCTACGTGAGGACACATCAGGACATTACTCTATATTTTATAAAGGGTGACCATGAACAGTGTGAGGGAAGTTCAGGGAAAAAGTTAAAAAAAAAATCTTTAACAGGGCAGCTTGGCGAGGTAATATAGGGTTTAAAACGTGACGTTTGTTGTAAAGTCTGAGTTGTATCTGGGCTTGAATAAACAGTTCTACCCTGGGCCGTGTTGGACAAGTTAAGCAAACACGTCAAACTGCATAAGCACAAAAGAAGACTCAACACATCCACTAAAGCTCACAGAGACCTTCAAACAGGGCTAGATGAACCCCCCACCCTTTGATGTTTTTACCACCAGCTTCATTTCCAGTCAGGGAGTCTACTGTCATCTATTCTTTTATACATACATTCAGTCCACGTAAAGCTGCATCTGTCTCCCTGGATTAACCTGACAATTACCTCCCCCGCTGTTCTCAGAAGTCACTGGGGCATTCTGGGAAAGAAAGGGTGGCCCAGGCTGCATGCTAGGAGTGATCCGCATTGTATGAGTGCCCTGACATGCTCTATCTTCAGCCCTCACTAATGGCAGGCTTGGCTTGGCCACCACCCCTGCCAATGCCGGGGGCACGACGAATTTGAGAAGAGCACGGCCACAGCCACAGCCACAGTCACAGCTATGGGTTCAACAAAATGTTTCAACAAAATCTGAAAAACGGCCAGTGGAAAACTGTTGCTGTTCAGAGGCCTTTTTAAGAGTAATTTCATCAACAAATCATCAAACTTTACAGGTATTCTATGAGGAAATACTAACAGTGACAGTAACAATACTAACTACAATCCTTTTTCTATTATCTGAAATTAGAAATAGCTTTTTAGAAACTTTTAAGTCCATCAAAATATACTACAATCAAACTCTTGAATCATGCAACTATTCGTAAGTTTAGTAAATTACATGACCAACTTGTGAACAGTCTAGAGCAACAAACTTTACCTCACAGTTTCCAGGCAACAAACAACACCCCCCCCCATTCTCATTTCCCCAACCCCCCACCACACTCCCACCCTCACTCCACTCCACTCCACTCAGCTCCACTCCCTCCCTTTCTGGGGGGCCGACGTTCAGACTCACCTTGTTGCCGGGCCATATTGGACAAGTTCCCATTTGGATTTTTGCCAACCAGCGAGAGTGTTAGGCATACTGAAGCTCTCAAAACGCACTGAAGCCGCAAGCCAACGGTGCCATGCATACAGTACACCTCCGGCTCTCCCCTATACAGACGTACGCGCATACGAACCCCCGAAAACAAAAGGACCCCTCTTTTATTGTACTTTGCTTTCTTGCCATTCAGTTTCTGACTTGTTGCAAAACTGATTGTGCGCAATTCCGTGGCATTCTCTGTTGTTTCTCTGTCTGTTTTCTCTGTCTGTGTGTTTGTGGATTGGGTTGGTGGGGATGGTGTGGGGTGGTAGGGGGAATGTGAGGGAGGGAGGGATTGGGTGGGCCGGGGTTTGTCGGGGCAGGCTGTTTACTTCGCCTCAAAGATATCCAGAACAATCGAGACTCAGGTAGTAAACATATGAGGAGTCCACGGGGAAGAAATGGGCAGGGTCACAAAATCACATTTTTGAAGCTGCTCACCCCCCCCCCCCCCCCCCCCCCATTTGTAGTTACACTGAAACCCCAGCTTTTAATCCTGTGAATAAATAAGCATAGTCTTCAGCTATAAGCATTTTAAAATAGAATTTACAGATAAAAATTAGAACAAAAAAACCTATACTCAAATTCATAAATTTCATTTTCTCAGTTTCTGCATTTTGTGACCATGCCCATTTTTTCCGTGAACTCCTTATATGACATGACATAGTTTAACTGGATTCAATGGTATCACCACCTCCGGTATCCGGTCACTGTAAATGCTCATCCCCACAAATATTTTTGTTACTATTTTTGTTTTCTACTTAAGAAGAAACCACTGAGGAGAAATCTCACATATTTTCACTCAACCTTCAGTTCCAAAGTGAAATTGCTCCCAACCTCAGAAATGTATGTTTGAAGATAACGTTTTTGAGGATTTGGCAGGGTGCGCATGTACGTAGTCTTGTTCCTCTCTGTGTTGGCCTATTTTGGATAACTTGGACTTTGGAACACAAATATTATTAGGTTATCTCTGCCTCTTGCTTGTCATACGCCGGCCTCCATGGATGACCTACCATGGAAACGCATGTAAACAAACTCATCCCGACCACAAACAGGGAAGGTACAGTGTTTGTAGCCGGTTGGGGGGCGGGGTGGGAGGGGCAGGCTGCATTGTGGAGGCGGGGGGTGGGGGGTGAAGTACTGCTCGTGCTTTTGCAGGCATGTTCTGGAGCTGGAGGTCGGTGAATGACTGCTACAGCATTTACCATCTGTTCACTAGTCCATCAACAGCAAAGTCACCACCACCACCACCACCACCACCACTAGCCCACCCACCCGTACTGCATGGAAGGACAGAGGTGTTGACACAGGGAGGGACGGAACATACATGTACACATACACACACACACACACATACTAACACACACACACTAAAACACACACACACACACACACATAGGCACACATAGGCACACATACATACATACACATACAGACCCACTCACCACTCACCCACACACACATACATCCACACAAGCACGCATACAGTACACCCTAACACACATACACACATGCACACACACATACACACATGCACACACACATACACACATGCACCCACCCACCCACCCACCCGCACGCGCACACACACATAAAGATAACCAGGATAGCGCCCTTCACAAGACTGGTGAAATACTCTGACCATACAGCCATATTTATGCTGACTCCAGTGTTCTCTGAGGGGCCTTCAGAGACCCGCTCAAATATTCACCTGCTCTTATCGCCGTGGGAAACAGGTGACAAGCCCCGTGGGATAGAAGAAGTACATTTAGGTACCGAGTCAATTTTAAATAAATAATTTTGGTTTAGTGGACACAGAGCTGTTCTTTAAGATATGTTTAGGTTTTGGCAGTAGATTTCCAAGTACGTGCGGAAAGTGCTGCCCATTGAAAAATAAAACTAAAAGTGGTTAAAGCAATATTAAGTAGTTTTCGTCTTCGGTTGCCCTACAGATTGGAAGCGGAATTGTCTCTCATTAAGAACTACAGAGAGACGGTCCGCTCCTCCAAACTTACTTAGTGCAGCTATAGGTCATTGAAGGTGGCAAAGTGAATTCAGAAGGGCCTTTCACCCTGTTACAAGCTGATGAATGACTGAAATTTTGGATTTTGGAAACATTATTTTGAAGTTGAAAAAAACTACTTGGTGTTGCTTTAAAGTCAACCAGTGACAGTCAAGAGGACATATTGGAAACAGGGAGAGTGACTCTCTCGTGAAGGAATACAACCAAGACAGGCCTTCCCCCATTGGCATGCCATGAATGTGACCAACACGTGAGCGGTGTCAAATAACCACCGCTTATCTCACGTTTGGCGTGTGTTACGTAATGCGGGCGAAGAGAGGAGAGGAGAGGAGAGAGGGCAGCGAGGCGGTTTTCCACGGTGATGGCGACGAGGCCCCACGTTGTGTCGAGTTTAAACATTGGCCAGGCCGCCTGTTTATCACACACGGGGGGGGGGGGGGGGGGGGGGGGGGGGGGGCAGTGGTATGGAGGGAGGGCAAAAGGTTAGCTGCTTCATGGTCATGTTTCGAAGATACAACCTATATAACGACTACAATGTGTGTGTGCTTCTGTGTATATGCTGATGTCAGTGTGTGTGTCTATCTGTGTACTTGTATGTAGTTTGTCTGTGTGTGTGTGTCTGTGTGTGTCTGTGTGTGTCTGTGTGTGTTGGTATGTCTGTATGTCTCTGCATGCAGAGGTGAAGGGGCTTCACCTAAAATTAGATACCGGGGCATTATCTATTTTAGGTCCAGAACTCCAATTACAAGCCTGAGTTACTGCCAAAACACCGTAATCCTTTTTTTATGAGTGGAACGACGCTTTTGACATTTACAGTGTTATTTGATTTATTTAAAGGGGTTTCGAGACTTCGGACAGAGTTAACGGAGAAGCCACACGCCGTTACAAAGACATCACTGTTTGCTAAGCCCCTGGCGGCATGTCAGTCAATGACTGCTGCATTTATAGTTGACATCTGGGAACAATGGAAAAGCTTCGAGCAAGACAGCTGCCAGATTCGTGGAAATCAAAAAGGGTGCTGACAGCCTGGTCTGCTGTATACAGTGATGTAAACGATCGTGTTTCAAAGCCATATGTTTCATACTTCCATGCTCTTTTGCTGCTGTTTTTTTTTTACATTTCAAATGATTATAACAAAGAATCAGTGTAATAAGGTTTGGCATGAAAGACTTGCTTGTTCCATTCTTTTTGTTTCTCTTTTCTTGTTTGTCCATTTTTTAGACATCTGATAACCAAACCTACCTGTAACCCTAACCTAACAAAAATACCTCAACCCAACTCATTTGCTCTAGGAAGACTGACTAGGATGGCTTTTGTTCTGGACATACAGTATGACATGGATAACTCACCCTAACTCTAGCGCTAGCCTAACAAAGCTAACCGAACTATCTGTTTAATCAAGGAAGAATTACGATAGTTTCACCAGAAACTTTGTTATACAGGAGGAGACAGAGCACTGGAGAAATTGTCCATAGAAATGCACATGCACGCAAGATGGCGAGTGTCTGCAAATATCCCGCCTGTTCCGCTGCCAAGAGCCAATCGTCTGCCAAACTGTACAAACGGTGTTCTAATCATGTTGCAGTGTCGTGCTCCGCTGTACCACATGTACCGGATAGGTACACCCTTAGCCTGGTAAACCCGCCCCTCGTACTTCATTTCATTTTGTACAGAGGGTCTGGACCGGAATCTCTTGAGGGTCATTTAGTCGGCCCCAGCAAGACTGATACAATCAGCGAACAGAGGGTGTGTTCGTTAGCCGTGACGTTGACCTTGTGTGCTAAATTTGAATTATAGTGCGTAGGTAGGCTAATTGCATGCGTGACAACTAGGCGTTAGCGATTGGGTAAAGGCAGAGGCACTTTTTTTAAACTTCAGCAGTCCACAGAGTCCACACCTCCAACAAATCGTTTCTGATGGTGTCTGTTCCAGACCCTCTGTACAAACGAAATGAAGTACAAGGGTCTGGTTTACCAGGCTACTAAACCCTAGCCTTAGTCTAACAAAACTAAGCTAACTTAACTAGTTTAGTCAAGGGAGGCTGCACATCCCTGTGTCTAACCACAGGCACTTGATAACCAGTGTGATGAGGACTTACAAGAAAAACATTTCATTTTTTGGACATATTTAGACATAAATAGCTAACACTAATCCTAGCCTGCCTAAAATCAGCTTGGTTAAAACAACACTAAACCACTTTTGATCTTCAGTACTCTACAGATTGGAAGTGGAATTGTCTTTCTCATGTGTCATCCAAACTACAGATCAGAGTGTCCCGCTTCTGCAATCTTGCATAGTGCAGTTACAGCCCATGGAGGGACGCAAAGCGAATTCAGAAGTGCCGTTCACCCTGTAACTAGTTGATGAACCACTGAAACGATTTTGGAAACATTATTTTAAGGTTGAAAAACGCTGCTTTGTGTTACTTTAAGGAGAGATGAAGGCCTCCATGTCTGAGAACGGAACAGCAGACAGATACTTCACGTGGGGCAAGCACGCGTGGCGTTTAAAATGAGAAACGCAAGCAGCTCAGGGGGAGTCTATCGTGGAGGGAATGAAAGAGGGGCATTTGGCACAACAGCATGAACAACTTCACTGGCCTACCAAAGGGTTTCAGCATACAGGTGAGACATAGAACATGTGAGGACTTTTGTAGGTCACACACACTCTCTCTCTCTCTGTCTTTCTCTCTTTCTCTCAAACACACACACACACACACATACATACACACATTCCCATAACCTGACACGTGCATGGATGCATATACACTCATACTCTCACTCGAACTCCCTCTCTCAAACACAGGTCTCACAGGTATCATATACATGGTAGGGCTCTCTCTCTTACACACACACACACACACACACACACACACACACATTCACAGGGGTCCCACAGGTATGTTACGCCTCGCTCTCTCTCTGACACACAAACACATACGCACACACACACACCCACACACATGCACACAAACATACACACACAGGTCCCATAGGCATTATACCTATGGGAGAGCTCTCTCTGACGCTCTCTCTCTCTCTCTCTCTCACACACACACCCAAACACACACGCGCACACACACACACACACACATAGGTCCCGTAGGTGCCATACCTGTGGTAGGGCTCTCTCTCTCTCCCACGCACACACACGCACACACACACACGCAGACACACACACACAGGTCCCGTAGGTGCCATACCTGTGGTAGGGCTCTCTCTCTCTCTCACGCACACACACATACACACACAAACAGACACACCTACACACACACACACACACGCACACACACACAGGTCCCGTAGGTGCCATACCTGTGGTAGGGCTCTCTCTCTCTCCCACGCACACACGCGCACACACGCAGGTTCCGTAGGTGCCATACCTGTGGTAGGGCTCTCTCTCTCTCCGACGCAAACACAAGCACACACACACACGCACACACGCAGGTTCCGTAGGTGCCATACCTGTGGTAGGGCTCTCTCTCTCTCCGACGCAAACACACGCACACACACACACGCACACACGCAGGTTCCGTAGGTGCCATACCTGTGGTAGGGCTCTCTCTCTCTCCCACGCACACACGCACACACACACGCTCACACTCGCACACACGCAGGTTCCGTAGGTGCCATACCTGTGGTAGGGCTCTCTCTCTCTCCGACGCAAACACACGCACACACACACACACACAGGTTCCGTAGGTGCCATACCTGTGGTAGGGCTCTCTCTCTCTCCGACGCAAACACACGCACACACACACACGCACACACGCAGGTTCCGTAGGTGCCATACCTGTGGTAGGGCTCTCTTCTGTACTTCTTCATGGCCAGGCCGTCCATGTTGGCCGGCAGGTCCGCATAGTTCTGCAGCCGGTCACTCCACGAGGTCGTCATCTTCACCACACAAACAAAAACAAAAATAATAAACAAAAAAAAAAAAATTTCAAGATCTTCCTAATTCACTCTGGCAAAAGACAGATACAGAGACAGACAGACAGACACACACACACACACGCGCACACAACAGGAGGAATGTGTCACGCCCAGGCGAACTGTCTTCAAAATGAGGGCTGGTGTTCACGGCACGTGCATGTTTAAAAACTGGGGCAAGTCTCACCTCAATGACAAAACCACACGCCCGTTTTTAGCATTAAGGGAATACTTTCACCACCCTCGCCCGACGATGTAATCAGCCCTTTCCATTCACATAACACATTAGGACTACAATGCCTGGATACACCAGGGAAGGAGTGCCGTGTGAATGCCTGCATTGAGCATCTTGAGAGGTTAGATAACGAGGGCAAATAAAGAATTGATTGATGTCATTATGTGAAACTGATTGCGATTCTCAACACAAAGGCAACTGAGTGGATATTGGCTTAGAAGTTAAAAGAGGAAGGGATGTCACTAGACGAAACAGGAAAACTGCCCACTTTTGTTTTCAAGGTGATTTCGGTAGTCTACATATAACGCCTTTGTGTGCTATGTACTTCAAGAATTTAGGGTTTTATTGCAATGTTACTTGTTCTTTGCCTTCACAGTAAACGTTACCTTACCCCTACATATGGCCTGTATATATACTACACTAATAAATTACGCACCTAATTGATTAAGTGCATTTAAAGTAAAGCTACTTAGGATGATGGTGGAGAATTAAAAGAGGCTACCCTCTCCAGGCCCTCACCAGTCAATAACTGGAATGTGTCCAGATGATACTCTATTACAGTGCAGATGAGCTTCACAGGATGGCAGAGTCAGAGGTGTAGCCAGAGGGGGAAAGATAGGAGCTTTTTAAGGGCTCAGCATTGACAGGTGGCCCTTTCGGGACAATATTACCTCCGACAGCGGAGGTTATGTGATAAGCGCTGTTTGTTTGTTTGTTTGTTAGCAACATAATTCAAAAAGTTATGGATGGATTTTGATGAAATTTTCAGGGTAGGTCAAAAATGGGCTCTCTTAAAACTTAAAAGTGATTAGATTTTGGTGGTGATCTGAGCTGCCCTAGTGGAGTTCTGCACTCTCTGAGAGCTCTTCTAGTTAATATTATTATTAATAACAACGATAAAATCATATTCTTCTAACAAGGGTATTTTTTTGTATTTCATAGGGCCCCAAATCTGCAGCAGTGCCCCTTTGGACAGAGGGACAAATGTATAGTTTATCACTGATGATGGCATGTTGTAAATGTCTACACCAGCCAGAGCAGCGAGCAAGTCCCTACTCCCTACCACACCTTCACTGTCAGTGTGTGTGAACCTGCTGAGCTCTGCGTTTTCTGGAGCACTACCATTCGTCACAGCAGCCTGACGTGCACAAACAAGTAAGTGAGCCTCTGCCTGAAGCACCAGTAGACTTTCTGCAGATGACCTACACTACAGGCTTCCTTACAGAGGCCCCAGGAAATCTGTGGGGTGTGTTCTCTTAAACACACACACACACACAGACGCACACACACACACACCCTTTGGCTACAGTGCTGTGGGTGCTTCGTTGGCCCCCCATTTTCCTGTCAGCAGCTACAGTTTGTAAGTTAGTAAGTTACTGGGGCCAGATGTGTGTGTGTGTGGGGAGAGAGAGAGAGAGAGACAGAGAGAGAGGGGGGGGGGGGCGTCTGGATTGTAAAGGGGGGCGTTTTGGTTTGAGAGGGGGGCGTTTTTAGTAGCACTTAGAAACTAGGTTAATGCCTGCAGCTAAATTCGGGAAACAATATCAGCCACTTCGGGTTGGTGACGACAGCATCTAATTTCGCTTTAAAATTTAAAGTCGTTACGTATTCGTTACATAAAGCGACACTGAGCCCTGTCATCACTGTGTCATTACATTTCCGACACATGCATGTAATACAAAGCGTAGCCTGTGCTGGATACAGCAACCTCGACTACAAATTCATCACGACCTAAAAACATGTTTGGGAGCAGTATCCCTGCTCCTCGGCGGGGGAGGCTGGTCTCTAAACAAACCCAGCTGCTCGCAGTGTTACAGAAAGATGACGGTTCTCGGTCAGATTGAAACGACGCAGTTGAACAATAGAAGTATGAAATTCAGTAGGCCATCATTGTTCAAGTGAAGTACTATTGCAGTAAAGGCTTCGTCGGGTTTATCGTGGCGAAACAGACAACGCGCTCAGGTGTTGATTTCGCTTTGAGGCAGAGCGTGTGCCATTTCAGACAACAAAAAGACCACTAATGAGTGGTAAAATAATAAATGGGTAATAACGAAACTATTTACTGGTAATAGCAACTTGTTACGACTTGTGGGTCAACTGCTAACCGAACTGCTGACCGCATTCATGTCAGTAGGTAGATGTTTACATAGCTCTGGGTGGACACAAGAAACTCGCGCAGACAAGTCAACAACAATGGACAGTTGACACAGGACTCCTGAGGGAGCCGGACGCACCCCACTCCCCCTAAACAGGAAAATAATACCTCTTGCTACCATAGGATTTGGCTGACCTCGTTTATATTCTTGCCAAATCACCTCACTACATCTGGGCAAACTTACTTTTATTTAGTTGGGGCAGTCGTTAAGCAATAGGATAACGTTAAGACCCTAATAAATTCCACATCCAAGTATTGCAAAAAGAGACAACTGTCAGTTGAGAAAATTATTAACAACACGATAAGGCCAAGTTACGTTACACTGGCCAGCGAAACATTTCTCTAGGGCACCAGATGTTAACACAGTGATTTGGTAAGCCGCTGATGACTTATAAGAGATAAAACACAGAAACATCAGCTCTCCTTTAATCTAGAGATTCGCTATTAGGTAACACTATCCCTGCATTATTGTGCTAAAATATCGCTGACGGTCTTGCATGCTAACTCTGCCCACTGCTTGCATTAAGACAAAATTCATGTGTTTGATCAACAGCCTGCTTGAAAGAAAGATTGTCGTGTCGCTTTTCTGCACTGAACAAGAATCCTTTTGTTTCAGAGGAAATCCACTTATTCATCAAATGAAAGGTCTCCAGCAAAACAAGTATGCTTTTGCTGATTTCGAGTCGCGTACTCACCTTCCTTGGTGAAACTGTACTGTCTGGAAATCTGGGCATGCGCTTGGCAAACGATTAATTGAGAAAGGTGCATTCAAAAGCGAACGTAACTGATAGTTGCTGTTTATTCTGCCTTCTTTTGACTAGACTACAGTGAATGACAAGGTTTGTTTCGCAAGGGCTGAGCTAGCTGGCAGTTAACACGGGGCAGTGGGAGGAGCTTGTTCTCTATCAAGGGGGAGGGTTTACGTGTCATTCATCGCAGAAGATAAGTGAAGTTGTCTGGCAGTGTGCCGCGACTGTATTCTTCATCTAAAGTCCCACCATTCGTTTACCTTTCGGAGGCAGTTTCAAGTTCGCCAATCAGGCATTCTTTTCGTCCTGACATGTTCCAGATGATCAGCCTTGAAGCCACCAAAAATGGGACACCGGTGCTGTCTTATTTAGGTTGAATTGGCCTATTTGTTGCATGGGCTATTTCACAAGTGGCCTGCTTTATGCCAAAACAGCCTGACCCCGCTGTTATGCGCAGCAGATGTCGGCTGATACGTTATCACACACAGATCACATCTCATCTGATGGCAATGGTAAACAGAGAATGTTGCATGCATAGCCTAATTGCGGATGTTTTTCTTAGAAGCCAAAGTGATGTTATTTAAGGATGTTGACTGGGGATCAAACCTACTATTACTAGGCCTACTCAGTGTAGTATAATTAAAAGCTACATTAAATTGACAGTTGCAGGCCACTGTAATAAAGATGTTATGTTATAGGCATATTTCATACATTTTGTTTTTTTTTTTCTCAAGAAAGTTTCGTATTTTTGGCACTGGTATTATTGTGGTTCCCCATTCACAGCTATAGAATGCCTTTTATTGTCACTGTTCACATATACAAATTACACTGTACACATGCACAATGAGATTAAAAGCAACTCTGTCTTCAGTACAGACATGAATGTGGTATAGCGACTTCCTCTCCTGTGAGAAGGTTTTCCACAAAATATTGAGATAGGTGTCTGTAGAAACCGCTGTTTATTAATTCCGCTGGGCACTTGTAAAGGCCACACACTGAAACTGGGCAAGAGGGTCTGACTTGTAATTTCCGTTATTGTTTACAAAAAGTTTTTTGCTCTGTATAGACAGTGGTTAAGTTGGCTTTTGTAAGGAGGGAGAGCCCTTCTTTACTCACAGTGGTCAATATCTCCAGCTGGCTGTATTGCCGAGGTGAGGAGTGGGAGCTGAGCTCTGGTCCAATTTGAACTCTGTGTATTAGTTACGTTATTTTTTTCCCACACCAAATTCACCAATCTGCATTTCTATCGACCTTGCTTTGTGCATTGGAGCACAGATAAACCAAAACAGACGAGGTTGCTTTACAGGGGTTAGGCCATAGCCCCTTTAGTCCCAGTGTCCATTGCAGGCAAGGTATTATGGGATGTAGCCTACCGGAAAAGAAGAGTTCAATAAACGTGTGACAGCAGAGAGACGTGTCTAAGGGAGCGTGCTTAATGCCAGATTAAATTCTGAACTGTATCTACTGAAGGCTGAGCCAAAGAAGGTACACGACACCAGTGAAGGGAAGTATGATGTTTCAGCATTCTAAGGCATTCACATGCTTCCAAATGTAGAGAGTACACATTCTTACACACATTTTCAAAGTTCTATGTGTTTTTTTTTTTCAAAACTCTAAATACAACTACAACTATTGCTCACACAAAATGCAAAAGCATCCTATCTGCTGCAAAATGAAATACAGTATTTTAAACACATCCCAAAAGCAAGCATTTGTCTCACATAATAAATACATTTTACATGTGTGTTAGGAAGAGAATTATGTGTATTGATATGCAAAAAGTGAATAGCTGCATTGAAAACTGTGTCAAGGCTGAGAATTAGCTTATGGTTTTGCTAATTTGATGTGGAGTTGTGAAGTTTGAGGGAAATCGTTTAGAAATCATGTGATATAGAATGGCTTTGTGTGTAAGCAGTTGAAAAAAGCTGTAAGGAGGGGTCTTTCCCATTCCCGAATTATTGTGCACCACAGCACAAAAGAAAAGCTCCCTTGTGAAAGGGTAAAACTGTCTACAGATGGACTTTGCAAGCTTGTGTTAATCCTTTTAAATGTGGGGACACTGTTACAGCTGCTAAAGAGGAACCAAATCCACAATAACACCAATGGATTCATGAGGGGATTTGATAAAAGGCTGATGTTGGTGCAGTGGCCAAGTGTTAATAATTTTGTACACTATATTGCACCAAAAAGGATTGAAAGTCTAAGCATTGTCATTCTCTTCTTTGTGGATAGCATCATACTTTGTTAGTCGTGTAATTGGCAAAGGCATTTTGGCAACCAGTTGCCTAAGCCTTTAAACTAAAGCGTTTTATGCACATTACAATAAGTGATGCCAAAATGCGGAGTGAATGTCTATTGCGCATTTTCAGCTTGTTTATGTGTAGGACTTAATCTCACCAATAGAGGTCAGTATCAGACCTCTCTTGGTGTTCAGCTGCATGATGCCGACTTCACAAGAAGTAGAATGCAGAAGCAATCACAAACAACATTTAAGTTTATATTATGTCTATAAAATGTTTGAAATATTCCAGAAATGTATAGCAGTTGTCAGACAATGGAGTGTTTTGCACGAAAGTGAGAATAATGTTTGGGACAATGATTTAGAGAGCATTGCACTACTCGCATCAAGTCTCAACAACAAGTAATATGGATTAGGAAATCATAATCTGGATTATAAATCGCACATGCCATGGATATATTCTTTAAGATCATAATATTTTCCTGATATGAATCCAGTCGACCCTGATAAACCTTCGCGTGCTCTTATGTATTCTGACTTGGGTAAAATCTTTCCCGCTGACATCAGCACTGCACCAAAACGGACAGTTCCACCCAGGTCTACCTGCTGCGCTGTATACATTAAGCAGTACACATGGGCTGTATCATGTGGCGGTAACGTGCCACTGCGCCAGTGAAAACCCTCACATCAGGTGGACTGGGATAGGCTTGACGTTTTGGGGAAGGGGGAGGCTCTCCTTGCACATCTGCAGCGAGACAGGTTTGTGCTTTTACATCAGCTCCAGTCAATTACTGATTGGCGCATTCCCTGGTATATAAGGAAGACGCAGCCCTGGTTCGGCTCCCTCGTCCTCCTCGCCGCTATGATGAGCTACGGATCTGATATCTACTCTGCCTCTTCCTACAGGAAGATTTTCGGGGATTCTCCCCGCTACTCTTCCCCGTCTAGGATGATGAGCGGCAGCTCATCCCGCAGTGGGTACCGCTCCCACTCCCTCTCCCGCAGCAGCGCACCATCCGCGCTC
Organism: Coilia nasus; assembly: GCA_027475355.1. NCBI lineage: Eukaryota > Metazoa > Chordata > Actinopteri > Clupeiformes > Engraulidae > Coilia > Coilia nasus. The sequence goes on from CM050198.1 coordinate 26,908,656, forward strand.
ACCTCTTACAAGAGGAGCGCGCGTCCTAACTACTCGCTGATGCCCATTGAGAACTTTGATTTGTCCCAAAGTTCGGTTCTCAACAATGAGTTCAAAATCATCCGCACCAACGAGAAGGAGCAGATGCAGGGGCTCAACGACCGCTTCGCCACGTTCATTGAAAAGGTCCGCAACCTCGAGCAGCAGAACAAAGTCCTGGAAACCGAACTGGTGACGCTGCGTCAGAGGCAGACCGAGCCCTCGCGCCTGGCGGATCTGTACCAGCAGGAGATCCGCGAGCTGCGCTCCCAGGTCGAGGAGCTGAACGGCGAGAAGTCCCAGATTCTGATCGAGCGCGACAACATCGAGGACGACCTGCAGAAACTCAGGTGCAAGTACGATGACGAGGTACGCGCCAGGGAGCAGGCGGAGCAGACCCTGAAGGTGTTCAAGAAGGACGTGGACGACGCCACCATGGTGCGCCTGGACCTGGAGAAGAAAGTGGAGTCTCTGCTGGACGAGATCAACTTCCTCAGGAAAGTGCACGAGGAGGAGGTGGCGGAGCTGATGAACATGATCCAGGCGGCACAGGTGTCCGTGGAGATGGAGGTGGCCAAGCCCGACCTCACCTCCGCCCTGAAGGAGATCCGCGAGCAGTACGACTGCGTGGCGGCTAAGAACCTGCAATCGGCCGAAGAGTGGTACAAGTCCAAGTTCGCCGACCTCAGCGAGCAGGCTAACCGCAGCAACGAGGCCATCCGCGCCGGCCGCGAGGAGATCAACGAGTTCCGCAGGCAGCTGCAGTCCAAGACCATAGAGATCGAGAGCCTGAGGGGAACCAACGAGTCCCTGGAAAGGCAGATCCGTGAAATGGAGGACAGGCAAAACTCTGAGATCATGGGCTACCAGGTAAGATGTCGCGATAATATTATGGTATATAGGCTGCTTCAGGTTAATAATAAGAAAACGCAATAAACTATGAGGGGCAGAATTGCTTTGGCGCATAGTTCATGAATGTTGAATGAAGATAAACCATGGGCGTTTACTCTTGTTTATGTAGGACTATTCGTGTGAATGTGCAGACCTCAAAACAATAGAAACCAACTGAACTTAGATGGTTGTTTGAAGTAGCATGGAATGTAATGTAGTAACATTAATGTAGGAAAAGAACTGAAATCATTGTTATTACCAGGCCGAAGATGTGTGATTAAAAGTCTCTGTCCATGGTACTGGACTAAGTGAACCTCACGACTCACAGTAATTATGGCTTCGAGGGCACACCCACGACCCAAGGTCGAGCGGTGTTCATATAGCATATTTGCAGTTTCGAATGGTTACTAAACGCTTCATTTTAAATTCACAATGTGTGTATCACAATCTCCACCCGACTGAAACGATATTAAAATGAAAATGATTGTTCACAGTGCGCGCAGTCGATTTCTTGTCAGTGTCGAAGATAGATACAGAACGATATACATGACGATTCTGATGAAGAATAAACCAGAAAACTGGCTTAAAATGATTAAACTGATCTGAGGCGCAAAAGCCTTAAATGCAAGAGAGAGGTGTTTCAGTCAGTGACTAAGAGTCAAAAGCCACTGATGCGAGATTAATCTCATCAATTATTCATTAGAGGAAGCAACTAACTTTATGCCCTTAATGACAGCCATGCTCTCTCCTTCTCTCTCTCTCTCTCTCTCTCTCTCTCTCTCTCTCTCTCTCTCTCTCTCTCTCTCTCTCTCTCTCTACAGGACTCTATTGCTCAGCTGGAGAACGAGTTGAGGACCACTAAGAGTGAGATGGCCCGTCACCTGAGGGAGTACCAGGACTTACTGAATGTCAAGATGGCCCTGGATATTGAAATTGCTGCATACAGGTACCACGCCTTACATGGATTTTAAAGCTTTGTCAGCAAGCATTACGGGTGTATTATTATTTTACATTAATGTTAATTACAGTTTATGGCCAGACACACTGTACGTGAATGGATCCACATAAACAGCAGCAAGGCCATTTTTTTAATACATGGCAAACAGCAAGTCGTCCATGTTTAATTTATGCTGTGGTTCTCTGCAGTAAATCAATTCATTAATCACTTTCTCACACCCTCTTCTCTCTGCCTCTCTTGCTCTCTCTCTCTCTCTCTCTCTCTCTCTCTCTCTCTCTCTCACACACACACACACACACACACACACACACACACACACACACACACACACACACACACACACACATTTGCCTCTCTCACACACACATTCGTCTCTCTCACACACACACTTCTCTCTCTCTCTCTCTCTCTCTCCCTCTCTCTCTCTCTTTCTTGCCCCCCCACCCTTCCCCCCACCCTCAGGAAACTTCTGGAAGGCGAGGAGACCCGCATCAGCACTGGGGTGAACTTCCCCATGCCTTCCTCTGGCTCTGGCAACCAGAACTTCAGCTACCAGACCCGCATGTACACCACCAGCGGCGGCGGTGGCGGCAGCAGCATCTCCAGCAGCTCCGCCTCCAGCAAGGGCAAGAAGGACAAGGACGAGGACCAGCAGCAGAGCCAGAGCAAGTCCAGCAGCAAGCGGGAGATGTACGAGGAGACCGTGGTCTCCACCAAGAAGATGGAGAAGCAAGACTCCAGTGATGTGAACAGCAGCCAGAAGAACTAAAACAAACAACAGCAGCAATTTACAAAACAACAAAAAAAAACACCTGACACCTTCTATTTTCTTCTACCCCCCTCCCCTCCCCTTTTCTCCTTTATTCCTCCCTCCTCTTCTCCTCTCCTCCCCACCTTCTCACTCTCCCTTGTTCCCTCCTTCCTTTTCCTCAGGGGTTGTCAAAGAGGGGAATACAGTGTGTACAAGTTCACTCTCCACTTACCACACCCAGTAATCTTTCTCTCTCTCTCTCTCTTTCTCTTTCTCTCTGTCTCTCTTTCTCTTTCTCTCTCTTTCTCTCTTCCTCTAGCCCTTTCTCTCTCTCTCTCTCTCTATATATATATATATATCTTTCTCTCCTGTTCTGTACTCTTTCAAGATGGACACCAGTCCAGTCTAAGCATTCTGCACTCTCCTGAGCACCACGAGTCAGGAGGCACTTTGACGTATAGGAACATACACACTCTTACAGTGTCGCTCTGACACACAGGGGCCCCGGCGTGGGGCCTGTCGCTTGCGTAGATGTCAGACCTTAAGTGCACTGCCGACAGTCACTACTACTACTACTACTACGGTTACTCCTTACACACATTCCAGATCACGCGACTTGGTGTTTGTGCGTGTGTGTGAAAGTGAGAGTAGGTGCGTTTGCGTGACACACGTCATGATATTAAGACGCTCACTTGTTATATATTCAGCTCGATGAACAGTTACAGACTTTTTTGGTCAGACACACAAAAGCAAGCTAAGTTAGGAAAAAATGTAATGGAGTAAAGGTTTGAAATTTCTCTCAGGCTAGGTGTGGACTAGTTTCCGCTGACTTGCCCATGTAGCACGTCGTTGTCAGTGAAAGTGACCATAATATTCAAGCTTGTGAACAAGATGTCTGCTGTGGCAGATTTAGACCCTTTTACACATACGTAGGTGAGGTTGACGACGCACACCTTAACACTTTCTAGAAATGACACGTGTCGAAGATGAATTACGGCCCTTTCGCGGAAAAACTAGTCTCATCACTGCTAATTACATCCGTGTCATTGTTCTGGTTCACTCTCCCTTCTTCATGCTAAATACTAAATTCCAGATACTGACTGAGAAGTGTAACTTTTCAGAGTTTCTAAAAGGAACCAACTTTTTCATCAAGTTCCTGGTTCATGGTTCCTAAATAAACAGGAAAAAAAATCTGAACATCAAGATACAAATTCCTCTCCAAGATCACTCTTGGTTACCAATAACGTGACCCTCCCCCACCCTAGTCCTTCCCTGTAGCGACTAGAGTAATGCTAGCTAGACAAATCCCAGCATAGTAATCAACTTTGCATGATGTATAGCTCATGTTTGCATGGTGACTATCACTGAGCCATTCCACACATTCCACCAACTTGTCTATCCCCATTTAGGCCCAAAGATGATCCCTGGTCCCCCTTCCATACCTCATAGGCCCATTCATCTCAGTACGTGCTTGTAGCTAGCTAGCGAGGCTAGGCTAAGCTAAGCTAGGCTAGGCTAGGCTAGTTGCGAGAGTAATAATGCTGGAGTATGTGTCTGCTCGCCACTGGGTTTAATGTTGCCTTTTTTGTCACAATGCTGCTGAGCGCTTGTGTGATCACTGGTGAAAGTGTACGCAAATTTCAGGGCACTTATTGTTAGTGGTGCGAATGCCATGTGTGTAGGCTTGACTATCAAACAGGTGTTCAAGGGGGAAGGACAAAAGGAGGCAGTTGTGAAGGTGTGTGTTTGTGTGCAAGAGGATAGCTGTTGAGAGAAAGATTGATAGAAAGTGAAATCAGAATGAGAGAAAGTTGAAAGACAAGACAAGGGTCACACAAGCAGTTCCAGATGAAGCTAAAATGTGAATGTCCGTTAGCACAATTTGCATGGGCTGCCGATAGGAAATGAATGAATTTGTAATAAAAAAAAAAGAGAAAGACATTAAGAAACACAAACGACAAAAGCACCACATCTTTGCTAACAGGTTTGGGGCCAAGCATAACTTAGAATTGTATGCACAAAACAAAACATTAACACAATGTGAAATGCTTGAAGCACATTTTTGAAAAAGAGACCATCAGAATCTGCAGACAGTACAACTCAGCCTAAGCAACAAACTCCTTTAGGCAGAAATGAAGCCAAAAAGAAAAAGAAAACAATAATAAACATGTAATAAGCACTAGACCAGCCCCCGCCCACCATGGGTTGTTGGGGTACACCTCTCACTTACAGTGTGTCACAGTACCACACACACACTCAACGACACACACAATGTGTAAGTAGTAGCTTTTTTTCCATTTTTCTTCTGCACTGCCAGACAACACACACACACACACACAAACACACACTACACACGCAAACTACACACTACAAAACACTTTCACTTTCTACACTTTCTCAAGCTGATAAGCTGTGACAACAATGCACTCTCGTTTGCTGTAAACAGGTGTTGATTGTACAGTAGGAAAACTAGTCTGGTTGTTACATGGTAATGTATTGGGGTTTTTTTGGGTGACAGCTGGTATAGGACAGTATAGGACAGTGATGTGCGGGCACGTTTCAACTGTGGCACCTGCTGGATGAGTCATTGGGTTTGTTTGTTTGTTTGTTTGACTTGTTTGTTTGTCTTTGGCGGGTATTTCCTAGGCAAATCTGGAAGTTTGCTCCTGGTATTCCCTTTTCTGTCAAAGTGGCTCCCTCCAGAATGACTACTCTGGATGTGTTGGCCAAAAGAGGTTCTAACTGCTTACTTGGAAGATTTTGATGTAATACTGTATACATCAGTAAAAAGCTTATAGGTCTTGGAGGATGTTTTAATTATGGGAAGCTTTTTACCAACACCTAAGTAAGAAAAAGGCAACACCAAAATAAATAAATAAAAGAAAAAAAACAACAGCAACAAAAACAACAAAAGACACAAACAACAAAGCCACACTCAGACCGCACGCACTGCCAACTATTTTTGTAATGCATGTACAACCGACGTTCCTTAAAAACAACCAACGGTCCTTTCAGTCGTTCTCTGCCTTCTCTTTAACAAACACTCCATGAAAAAAAACAAAAAAACAAAACCACACCATTTCCACAAACCAACTCTGTAATACTGTTGTTACCATAGAAACAAAATGCTGTAGGTTGTCAAATTGCCTTAAAACACCAGCCGCTCTTGAAACTGGCAGTGTCTGTGTAGCGTGTGTGGTTCTGCTATGGATATAACTATCTATACCCCTCCTCATCTCGTCTGTTTACTGCATTAGAATCTACCATACTATCTGAAATAAATACATTTGGGAAAAAATGGAAACCATTGTATCTGAATGTAGTTCATAGGCCTACTATCCTCTGACTTCAATTGCTGTATGGCACATATCAATAAAGACTTTACATTATGAAGCCCACACTGTTGTCTCAGCTCATTTAATAGTTGTTTTGTTTATTTTTGCTTGTTCTTTTGGGAGTAAGACACGTAATAAATGCAAGACATGACAAAACAGCCTGAATATGGACACTGTCACGATTGCTCCGAACAAGGTTGCTAAAAACCTCGGCGTCATGATTGATGACCGGCTATCTTTTTCTGACCACATTGCCTCCGTAGCGCGGTCGTGCCGTTATAACATTAGAAAAATCAGACCGTACCTTACCCAGTATGCTACCCAGCTCCTGGTACAGGCTATGATCATCTCCCGCCTCGACTATTGCAACGCCCTCCTGGTTGGCCTTCATGCTTGTGCAATCAAACCATTGCAAATGGTCCAGAATGCAGCAGCACGACTGGTTGTCAATCAACCCAAAAGGACGCATGTCACCCCTCTTTTCATCAACCTTCACTGGCTCCCGGTGGCTGCTACAATTCAACACAAAGCTTTGACTCTAGCCTACAAAGTCACTTCCGGATCTGCCCCCACCTATCTCAACGTCATACTAAATGCTTACATCCCATCCAGATCGCTGCGATCCTCTAATATGAACCGCCTGGCCGTCCCCTCTCCCAAGACAAAGCGAGGTCACTCCAAGCTTTTCTTGGTTGTTGTCCCTCAGTGGTGGAACCACCTACCAGTCCCTACAAGAGCAGCATTATCCCTCTCAACCTTCAAAAAGCTCGTGAAGACCCTTCTTTTCCGAGACTGCTTTCCTTCCTAACAAAACTAATTTCTACTAACCATCTCTTTACATAGGTACCTTCAATTTCTCTACACATCTGTTAGCTATTGTGTCCTCCTTTTGTAAGTCGCTTTGGATAAAAGCGTCTGCTAAATGTAATGTAATGTAATGTAATGTAAAAACAGATATATACTGCAGACACACTGCACAAGGAACTATATATAGACTAAAAACATGCACTATTTATTTATTTATTAATTTATTTAAAATTTCAGCCTAATGTCCCTCCACTGTGCTTGCATGACTGCACCCTACTGAGAATAAATACTCAAAATGATCGCAGAGAGTTCTTCGGCACGCAGTCTCAGCTAATCAGGCTTGGTTGTATAATTTGAATTACAGGGGGTACTGGGGGGTACAGCACCCCATGATCAAGACCCAGTACCCCCGAAAGGGACAAAAATAGCAGGATTAGGGTACCGCCATATTAGTGTAGTTACTGCAAAATGTAAAAGGTAGTACCCCCCCCCCCCCCCCCCCCCCCAATTATGCAGGGGTAATTCACACTCTACTTGGTTGATGAGGTAAGCATCATTTTTCCCTTCCCAACCCCTGATTAACCTCCTCTCCCCATCGCATCACATGGCCATGACTAAAAATCTGAGATTCATGCTTCGCCATGACATGCCCGTGAAACAAGCCTGGCTGATTATGCAGCGTGAGGCAGGGGCGTGATCCGAATGCCTCTGGCCTTATGTTCCGCATCCCCAAGGTGGTAAGAAAAATGATGAGTCACTTCCTGGAAAGCGCGTCGGTGGTCCCGGCCACAAGCGCTCGCCTAATCCAATCAAGAGGCCATCCTACAAGGCTGGTGGCTGCTAATTGGCTGATTAGTGACTAAATCAATGACCTCTGCTGTGAGTTATGTGCTATGGCATAGATGGAGTGAGTGGGCCTTGCGCATGCCGTCGTGGGTGGAAGAGACATGGCAGTGTTCCAAAAATGATGTTCACAAAAAAGCGATCAAACAGTAAGTGTAATGTTCAGGCTTAATGCAGTTGCAAATCATTACAGTTCCAAGAACAGCATAAATCAACTCCTTCTCTGGACAGGCAAAGCAAGGCTGGCTGTCAATGTCTAAATTACAGTAAAAGGGTTGTGCTGCTTGACTGTAAAACTCTTTTACAACTTTGTCACCACAATGACTGGCGAGAAGAGAGAAGGGGGGTTTGTGTGTGTGTGTGTGTGTGTGTGTGGGTAGCCTGTGGGCTGAGCTGTTCTGTGGTTGACTAATTCATCATGCCCCTAGTTTGCTGAGGTGACTGGAGATGAGGGCATGAGTGTGTGTGAGTGTGTGTGTGTGTGTGTGTGTGTGTGTGTGTGTGTGTGTGTGTGTGTGTGTGTGTGTGAGAGAGAGAGAGAGAGAGAGAGAGAGAGAGGGCATACCTGTGTGCAAGTGTGTGTGTGTGTGTGTGCGTGTTGAGTTTGTGTATTGTGTATTGTGAGTGTGTGTGAGTGTGTGTGACCCGTACTAAGCCCTGTACTGTCCACATGCTCCAACATCAGGAAACTGGGTACCAAGATTGATGACGCAGATGACCAGCCCTCTACACAAGCCACACACACACACACACACCCACACACACACACACCTACACACATACACACACACACACATGCTTAAGCTCCTTCCCCTCTGCAGCCCTGAGCCATGCTGCATGTGTGCTGATGCGGGTGGGCCCATATGACGCACTCGCTGCAGTTCTTCAAAGATTTATACCCCTGCAATGCTGCCAGCGGGGGAGAGAGAGAGAGAGATAGAGAGAGAGAGAGAGAGAGAGAGAGAGAGAGAGAGAGAGAGAGAGAGAGAGAGAGAGAGAAAGA
>CM050198.1:26939761-26947261 GCA_027475355.1 Coilia nasus
CCTTGTAGATAAATTAGCATTTAACCAATATAAATACGCTGTTTTTAACATCATATAAAAGCATGGACTTCTCCACCAATGAGAAACAAGGGTGACAGGAAGTGTATGAACTAAACTGCCAAATTGGGAAGACGCAGGAAGAATGAGAGAACGATGAATAGTTTGTTATTTGTTTAAACCACGATTTTCTGTGAATGAAAGTAGACAGTTTACATAGGTCACCAGGTGATTTAGAACTAAGAACAGAGTTACATGTTTTAAAAATAGTTCAATGTTTTAATCTTACTTTGTTGTTTTTTATTTTATTTTATTTTTATTTCATTTTGCAATATTGAAATTGTTCAATAAAGTGAACGTTTGTGGTTGAAGAGAATGGATGTCATGCACATACTTCAAACAAAATTAATAAAAGTTCTGCAGTCTAGGTATTTGTCTGTTAAAGTCAACAATTTCAGCACATGGTAGCATATTTCAGCATATTTCAGATGGTAATAACTAAGTAATTGAGTGGAAATGGGTGATTCTGTATTTTACAGCACTGATAACGTACAATTGCCCTTAAACTACCTAATTTATTTCAAGGTAATTGCACAAAAACAACACTATCTTAAGGAAGATACTTGGTGGGTATATCAACACAGCTGAGAAATTAAGTAGGAACATGCGATAGTGTATTAATTAATTTGTTTCATTGTAGTAACAGAAACTATATGACATTTTACTATCTAAGTGCTACAATGACTTGGTTAGTATCTTTCATCACTGTGTTGTTATGTCATAACATCTGATAGTAGCCATGTACTTACCAACATTTTACTCCTTCATAACACCACCATGCTGGTGTAATTACAGTCATATTACTTCACAATAAGTAAATCCTGAACTTTATCATTTTAGTATTTACACATTTACTTTAAATAATTACCATTTTATTATACCTTCAAATCAAAGCAATTCGCATTGTTATTGTCTAGCAATTTCACAGTAATTGTCTGGAAACTGCACTGTAATTACTTGTAATATGTGGTTAAAAATTATTATTACCATGAAATTATGTATCAATTACCATAAAATTACCTACTTATTACCGATCTGTAAAGTAAAGTGTTACCATGAGGTCTTTATAATGGCATTATAAAAACATCTGAATAGAATATGAAATGCATTGAACATCAAAGTACTGGCATTAAAGCCATGTCTATGTCTATATCTCTTGTGTAGGTGTCTGCATCTTTTTGTGTAGCTATGCATTACATTATTACATTACATTACATTACACTTAGCAGATGCTTTTATCCAAAGCGACTTACAAGAGGAGGACATAATAAGCTAACAGATGCGTAGAGAACATCAAAGGTACCTATGTAAAGAGATGGTTAGTAAAAATTAATTTTGTTAGGAAGGAAAGCAGTCTCGGAAGAGAAGGGTCTTCACAAGCTTTTTTTTTTTACATGCAATGTCATTTTGTAGATGTCAGAATTGTCTACATCTTCTTCCCTCTCTCTCTCTCTTTTTCTCACCCTCTCTCTCTTTCTCTTTCTCTCACTCTCAGCCTCTCTCTTAGACACACACACAGAACACACACGCATGCACACACACACACACACACACCACACGCACACTGAGGTCTTAAAGTAGCTTTATGTGCTGCAGTAGAGAGCAGCGATTAGACAGCAGTAATTATTCTATAAATCTGAACATGATGAAAGTGCCAGAGATGGTGGGTTGTGATATCCCACCAGTCTCACAAATGCACTTGCACACACACACAGACACACACACACACACACAGACACTCACACACACATACCTACACACAGAGACACACAGAAACACACACAGACACACACACACACCTACACACACAGACATTCACACACACACAGAGATACACACACACACCTACACACACACACACACAGACACACAGACATTCACACACACACAGAGATACACACACGCACCTACACACAGAGACACACACACACACACACACACACACACACACTGATACATTCCTACACACTGACACGTTCCCACATACCTCCTTACCACCCACAGCATTTTTTCACACATTTTTTCTTGCTCTTATTACATTCCCTCCACATCACAATCTCACACACAGCCCAGCCACAAAGTCTCTCGTGAAACACAAAAAGATACTGAAACAGCAATATAGTAAAAAGAAATATTATAAAATAATTTTTTATGAGTCTGTCCACATGCTATCGGCAGCCTCGCTGTTCCCATCCTTAATTCTGCTTCCTGTGCAGTTACTGCGTATGGCCTGGGGATGGAACGGCACGACAGAGCAGCAGCGAACGATCAGAGCAGTTATAGCTCTCTGATGACCCATGGACCCTGGTGCCAGACCTGGGCCACCTCTGGGCCACATCCCAGCCGGATCACACATCTGGATCTTTTCCTAAGTCAGCTGCTTGTAGGGACTCAGTGTCTGTGTCAGCATTGCAGGATATGTGGCCCACTAACGGACGTTATATACTGTGTGTTTCTACAGACTAAGGACGATAAATTATATTTGTATCTACAGCAAAAGTGCAGATACAAAGATCATGGCAGAAAGTGCTGTTCTAGACCTTTTTGTCTTTTTACGACATGCAGTAGTGTGACACTTTGCAGCCGGGCAGTGCAGTGTCTTTAATCATCCGCTGAATTGAAAATTGACTAATCGGACTAAAAATGAATCAAATAAAACAAAACAAATAAAACAGAAGTAATGACTTTGAAGGATCGCAGTGATTTTGCAACACACCAGAAACAAGTCATCGATCCGCAGTCTGCGGTAGGCTGTAAAAGTGCAAATGTAAAAGTAAAAACGCCCATTTGTGCGCGCGCACACACACACAAACACACACAAACACACACACACACACACACACACACACACACACACACACACACACACACACACACACACACACACACACACACACAGACACACACAGACACACACACACAGGCATGCATGCAAGCAGACACTCTCGCTCTCTCTCTCTCTCACACAAACACACACAAACACACACAAACACACACACACACACACGCACACACACACACACACACGCACACACAAACAAACATTCTTTGCCCTGAGGAAAACAGAATGTAACTACCACATCATCATTCCCTCTACTCTGTATCTCACATTCATAGTTTTCCTTTCAAGAAAATGTATGATTCAGCACAATCCTGTGTTATGCTATCCAGTACAGAGCACAGTACAGCACTGCATCTCACAGTGACCATCTATGGACGAATACATAATAATATATATTTTGTATCCATCTTTGTATGTCCTTAATCCCTTAAGACGCACCCGCTATTATGACTTTGTTGTTACCAGAATGGCAATGACCAAGTTGTAATGTGTTACTAAAGACTTTCTGTAATGTCATAGTAATGTTGTAATATTGTAGTTAAATTTTTTTCAGTCACAATGAGTCGTAGCGCTGGTGATATGGTGACGCGCTAAGAGGCTACTAAAACCCCACCAAATGCCATTTTTTAACACGTCCACCTATTTCTGTTGTCTTTTCTGTTTTTTCTTTTTCTTTCATTTTTTAATCTCTCAAAACCAGAGGCCTCTCCACATGCTCTTAGTAGCAACTGCAGTAGCTTGCAGAGAGGCTGTGAGACTGAGGAGCTATGCTGTTGTATATTGAGGAGCTATGCTGTTGTATAGGGGCATAGGATCTACACAGGGATTCACTATGGAGTCCCGCTGGGCTGAGAATGAACACACACAGCCCACAGCCACACCCTATGCAGCCCATCCCTGCACAGACTGAGAGAGAAAGAGAGAGAGAGAGGGGGGGAGAGAAAGAGAGAGAGAGAGAGAGAGAGAGAGAGAGAGAGAGAGAGAGAGAGAGAGAGAGAGAAACAAGAAACAGACAGAAGGAGAGATAGAGAGAAAGAGAGACTGAGAGATAGAGAATAAGAATGGGGGGAGAGAGAGAAAGACAGGCAGAAAGAGAGAGGGGAGGGAGAGAGAGAGAAAGAGCAGGAGAGGGGCAGGAGGCAGGCAGGCACGTTCCCAACCATGAGCTGCATACATGTTCTTCTACCGCAGAGAAAGAGAGAGAGAAAAGAGAGAGAAGAGAGAGAGAAAGAGAGAAAGAGAGAGAGAATGCTGCACTGCCCTTCATCTGTGCTGACTCACCTCCTCCTCCTCCTCCTCGTCCTCTCAGGCTTTTTTCACATGCACCGCACACATAGACACACTAGCACACACACACAGACACACTAGTACACACATACACATACACACACACTAGTACACACACACACACGAATGCACGTACATGAATACACACACACTAATACACACACACACTAATACACACACACACTAGTACACACACACACACAGACACACACACACACACACACACACACACACACATGCACTAGCACACACACAAATTGTCCAGTCTGTCACACTGCATTTGCTGCAATAGAGATAGCCATCCTGCACATGCTTCCAGTGCTACAGATGGGCAGCCTGTCATTTAATTTAAATAACCACTTCATTCAAAATGAAAAAAAAGAAATATGAAAAGATAAGTTGTGTGGGTGGAAGGAACTGGTCAATGTTGGGCAAGGACATCTACTCCAGAGAACTTAAAAACTCTGACAGAGAAAACAGAGGAAAAGACACTGATACATTTCAAGAGAGAAAAAAAAAACGATCAGAGATGGCAAACTGGCCGGACAGACACACACACACACACACACACACACACACACACACACACACACACACACACACACCCCCACACACACACACACACACACAGACACACAGATGGATAGGATCATTGCAAACCCTCTGGGCACCAGGTCATTAACAGGCAGGCAGGCAGACAGACAGACAGGCAAGCATGTAGATAGATAGATAGATAGATAGATAGATAGATAGATAGATAGATAGATAGATAGATAGATAGATAGATAGATAGATAGATAGATAGATAGATAGATAGATAGATAGATAGATAGATAGATAGATAGATAGATAGATAGATAGATAAATAGATAGATAGATAGATAGATAGATAGATAGATAGATAGATAGATAGAGAGCGTGTGTCTGTGTGTGTCTGTGTGTGTGCATTGCCTCATTGCTGTGTGTGTGTGTGTGTGTGTGTGTGTGTGTGTGTGTGTGTGTGTGTGTGTGTGTGTGTGTGTGTGTGTTTGTTTGTGTGTGGGTCAGTCTGCCATTAAACCACTGCTGTGTCCAGTCAGGTCTGAGTGAGTGTTGGGTGGCCTTCGATCACTCCTGTGAAGGTCCACTGTGCCGTAGTGAGGCGGTCATGGTTAGCTTATGCTAATGAGGCACGACAGCCGTGACCGCTAGCCAAACAACCAGACATCGCACAGCACCCATCGCCATTCCGCGTCTCATCACACCGAGCGCCCTTATATGCCCATTGAAATTGTACTACAGCATGCAAGGACACTCACTCATGCACTCTCTCACCCTTGTACACAAACACACATAAACACCAACACACATAAACACACACACACACACATATAAACACACACACATGAACACACACACAAACACACACACACACACACACACACATAAACTCACACACACACATAAACACACACACACACACTGTCTTCAAAACAATTTTGCAGCAAGCAAGATTAGGCCGACTTACATGAGTGGTCCCATAATATAACAGCATTACAATAAAGCCGCAGAGCTGATAAAGCAGCTATCTTCCTCCCTTTCACCTTGAGCTGGCTCAATGTGGAGTGTGTGTGTGTGTGTGTGTGTGTGTGTGTGTGTGAGTAGCCTAACAGCCAGGGTGTATGTTCACTGGTCACCTTGTGTGTGTCCAAGTGTGTGTGTGTCTGTGTGGGTGCGTTTGTGTGTGTGGGTTTATGAGTGTGTGTTTGAGTGTGTGTGTGTGTGTGCTTGTGTGTGTGTGCATGTGTCTATACGTGTGTGTAGCCTAAACAGCCGGAGTGTATATTCGACTTGCAGGTCCGCTAAGATTGCGTTCCGCATCAACAATTCCACAGCGCTCCCTCACGCTGCCTGCACACTGCACACTAGGCAAGATCTCCTCCACCACGCCAGCATTAGGTGTAGAGGTGAGTCAACATAAACACACACACACAAATACTTCACACACACACAGACACACACACACATCAACACGCGCACACACACACACACACACACACAAACACAGACATGGATCGATGTTGGCTGGGTCTCAAACACAAATACTTCACAACCACACACACACACACACACACTCACATGGGGTCAATGTCGGCTGGGTCTCCCACAACAAAGGCATGGGTGGGTCAGTCAGCATGGAAGGGGATGGGAGTGTGAGGGAGTTTTTGTACTGTTTATTTCAACACAGACCCAAACTCTATGCCGGCGGCTAGCTCTGATAGCACTTTACGTAGATAGCCTGCTTCACTGCCCAATGCCTAATCCTAGCGCCCAAAATACATGGAAGAAACACACTTTATAAAAGAATGGGAAAGAGAGAAAGAGAGAGAGATGGGGAGGGAGAAAGATAGAGATAGAGACAGAGAAAAAACAGGAGAGACAGAGATGGGAGAGGACGAAAAGGGCAAAGCGTTCATTGTTCAGTCCATCTTTCTTTCCACACACTATTTTGAGTGTGAGAAAATTGCACATCATTTTGAAAATGACCACTTCAAAGATAAAAATAAGACGTGAAATTTGTGTATGTACATTTCTTCTCTCAAAAAACATAACGTCTAAAATACATGCAAGCAGGTACATGTATTGAAGCGGAATCAACAGTGCCATTGATTAACATTACTGTATATTGCTAAAAACGAAATAATCATTACCATTCGGGATTCGTCAGCCTTTTAATCTTCACGTCTCTTCCACACTGATGTTCGGTACTACACACCCACTCAAAGCTGAGCAAGTGGAGAGAAAGCGGTACATTCCACCTGCATGTATTTTGGGCCTAACAGGATACAGTGATTCATCAGATGCCTTTTTTGGGGGGCTTTTTGCCTTTAATGAATAAAGATGGAGTGAAAGGACGTCAGTAAGTTTAAAACCCAAGTGCTACACAGTATAAAGAAACTGGCTAAAAAAACAGGTTAAAAGGTTTAAACGTTAAACAAACATCAGTAAGGTTCAAAACCTCAGTGCCATCATAAACAGGCAAGAAAGAGTAAAAAGACATCACATAGACCCTTCCCATCAAACAAAGACAAGACGAAGTGCAAACATCGCAAAAAGTGCTCCCAAAATCCCCACAGTGTCAGAGGCTATCAAACGCAAGTCGGAAAAGATATGTTTTGAGAGTGGGATTGAGAGTCAGCGTGGGATCTGAAAATGACCTTGGATCGGACTCGAACCCGGTTGAGCAGATACATGTTACATGCACCTTAGCCAGCTGCTCCACAGCACCCCCTAATGGATGGTTTATTAATAGTCCCAACATCTGTACACAGTCT
>CM050198.1:26964761-26967261 GCA_027475355.1 Coilia nasus
GGACCAGACCCTTCTGATGAAAGCTCCTCTGATCTGAAGGCCCATCTCCCCTTTACCTCTCCACACATGGCCGCCCATAAGGGGGGATTAGCATTAAAGCTTTCCAAAAGTTGGATCTTTTCTGGCCCCAGCCATGTCTCTGGGCATATCACTAAGGCTGCCAGGAATGGGGACGGGGGCACCCCCTCATCCCTGGTGACCAGACTCCTCTGATGGAATGTCTATCTCCTCCCTCTCATACCACCCCCCTTGTCTCCTCCTCTGTCTCTCTGTCTCTTTCTATCTCTCTCTCTTTCTCTCTCTCACACACACACACACACACACACACACACACACACACACACACACACACACACACACACACACACACACACACACACACACACACTCTGATCCAGAGACAGAGACTCAGATAAGAGAGAGGGAGTCTCTCTGTCTCTGTCCCACCCCATCCTACCCCATCCCACCCAATCCTACCCCATCCTACCCCATCCCACCCCATCCTACCCCAGGTATTCCCATTCTCTCCCCTCCTCCTTGCTCTTCTCCATCTTTAAAGCTCCTTTGTTATCTAAGGTCCACCACACCCTCCACCCCAGACATGACCAAACCCCTTTAATATAAACTCCATTGCCATCCAGAGCCCCAGCTAAAGGGATGTCTGGGGAGTGTGCTTACCGCACCGCTCCACATCTGAGTGAAGCTGCCTGGGGGGAGATCCACCCCCGATAGGGCCCCCCCTCCCCTTCCAACCCCCTACCCTACCCCTCCTGTGACTGGGTACCAGTGCTGCTTACCACAGGGGTCTTGGGTTTAACTGCTCTCCTGCAGTTTTCCATTACAGAGTCAGTCAGGGGGGCGTGTGGGGTGTGGGGTGCCAGGGGTGTGCAGGAAGCATTCATGTAGAACATGAGATTTAAATAGATAGATAGGGCTACAGTTGGGTGTGTGTCCTGTGGGATGTTGCGGGAGTGTGGTGGGATAATCCATAATGACTAAGCAGTGCATGCTGGTTTGAGAAAAATGACTGGAAAGTCATTTTTTATCAACTACACACACACACACACACACACACACACAGACAACACACAAATCTAGAAATGTACACACAAATCAAGACACATGCATGCACACACTCATACACACACACACATCTCTAAATGTACACACAAGTCTACACACACACGTGCGCGCACACACATGCACATGTACGGCAACACACACACACACACACACACACACACACACACACACACACACACACACATACTACCATCTACAGTGTTCCCTTCCCTTTGTTCAGATTCCTTCCGGAAGGTTCACACAGACTAAAGGGGGAAAAGGTTTCGCTATAGAAAAATACACTGTCCTTATACTACTGTTGATGTCTCCAACACTTTTAACATTTTTCTATATCTCAAACTCTATCTCCTCCCCCTCATACCCCACCCCCTTGTCTCCTCCCCTGTCTCTCTTTCTCTGTCTCTTTCTATCTCTCTCTCTCTCACACATACACACACACACACACACACACACATCTACAAATGTACAAACAAATCTACCCACACACACACACACACACACACACACACATAGTACACTCTCACACACAAATCTACAAATGTACACACATCTCTCTCTATCTCTTCCTCTCTCTCTCTCTCTCTCTCTCAGTGTGTGTAGAATGCTAACATGTTAGCGTTATCTGCAGCCATGGCCGCTGAGGCGTGAAGAGGGCCAATTAAAGAGTGACTCCATTATGACAGCGCACACAAAGCCCCTTTCATTGCTTTTGGGTGTCCTCTCCTTCCCCCTCTACAGCCCCTAAGATGACCAGTATGTGACCGTGTGCCTTTCAGCACAGCTGAAACGGTTCTTCATAATCACCACCATCTAGCTTCCATCATGGACGGAAATCAAACAAAACTATTATGCCACTGCCACTGTGTGTGTGTGTGTGTGTGCGTGTGTGTGTGTTTCTGTGTCTGTATTTGTGAGTGTGTCTGTGTGTGAGTCAGTGTGTGTACCAGTGTATGCATCTGTGCCAGTGTGTGTGTGTGTGTGTGTGTGTGTGTGTGTGTGTGTGTGTGTGTGTGTGTGTGTGTGTGTGAGAGATTGTGATTGTGTGTATATGTATGCACACACTCACACACACGGAGGGAAGAGTGCTTCACACCATAAAGCAGTCATTTGGATTCAGGGAGAATAAACACAGTGGGCTGAACATAGCCTGGTAAAAAAGCCATAGCCTCTTAAAAAGTAAAACAATAATGAAAAACAGGGGCAGAGGCATGCTGTGCATGCAAGGCCACTGAGGGGGCCCCATTAGTCCACTTTGGATGGACTTGAATAATTCACTAGGCCTTAGGAGAGAGGGAAAGAAAGGGAGAGAGAGAGAGAGAGAGAGAGAGAGAGAGAGAGAGAGAGAGGTAGAGAGAGAGAGAATCAGAGAGAGAGAGAGAGAAGGGAGGGAGAGAGGGAGAGAGAGAGAGAGAGGGAG
>CM050198.1:26972261-26977261 GCA_027475355.1 Coilia nasus
AACAGGGAGTGAGCAGCACTTTTACCCCAAAAAAAAAGAGGAAAAAAAGAACAAATGGCCGGAAAAAAAGACACTTTTTCCTTTTTTCCCTCTGGAATCCAAATGCTGCATAGGAGCTTGGCTGGGTGGGTGAAACGCATGGACATAATGCTCGTAAGGGAGGTTTTTCCCCCAAGGTCTCACAAAGGCCCCTCTGGGCTGTTTGCGTGATGGCAAATAGAGAGAAACCACAACCACTCAAAACCCCAACCCTGTCACAGACATCAAACACATTGCTACACGTCTACTGAAAACACCTGCTGCCTGCACACACACACACACACACACACACACACACACACACACACACACACACACACACACACACACACACACACACACACACTTCACACCAGCCATTTGAGCACACTCGGGCTTAAAGTCATTCTTCTGCGAGACTGTGTTTGAGTTCCCCACATCCACTGGGTGCTTTCTGGGTGGAAGTCATTTTTCTGCAAGACTTTGTTTTAAGTTCCACAGAGCTATTTCGGTGTTCTATGTGTTGAAGTCATTCGTCTGCGAGACTTTTTGTTTAAAGTTCCACGCAGCTATTTTAGGTGTTTTCTAGGCTGAAGTCATTCGTCTGCGAGATCGTGTAGTAGTGTTTGTGTTCCCCGCTAAGGGCGTGCCTGCCTGCTGCGGTCTGCATGTGGCAGGTATTGCATCGAAGGGTCTGTCCCCAATCTGCCACAGTGGCTGCTATTCTAAGAGTCATGAGGCGGGGTGCTAGCGTTATCCAGGCAGGCAGGCAGGGCCTGTAGCGTAAATTCTATACGCTACCACCACTCCTTTACTTAATGCTCTCTCTCTCTCTCTCTACCTTTAAATGCCCCTCCCTCACTTACCCTCTCTCTCTATCCATTTCTCTACCCCCACCCTCTGCCAACCCCCACTTGCACCCATTTATGCTGCCCCACCAATTTACCTCCCTCTTTTCTCCCCATTTCTCTTGCTCTCTCTGAATCTCTGTCATTCTTTCTCCCTCTCTTTCTCTCGCTCTCTCTTTCCATCACACCTCTTCATTCCCACACACCCACCTCCCTGGTGCCCTCATATGCTGCCCCCACCCTTTCACCACCTTTTTCTTAATGTCTTTACCTCTCTCTCTCTGTCTCTCTCTTTCCCCCTGAATCTCTGTCATCCCCCTGTATCTTCCCCCACCACCCACCTGACCCCACCCCTGTGCCCTCTAATGGCCATTCCACCACTTTTTCCGTAATTTCCTTCTTCCTCTCTCTCTCTCTTTCTTTTCCTCTCTCTATCAATCTTTTTCACTCCCATTTGTCTCCCATGCACTCTTACGCTGCTTTCACCATTTCATAAAATTTTTTGTTCATCTCTTTTCTCTCTCTCTCTTTCTCTTTTCTTCTCTCTCTCTCTCTCCATCTCTCTGAGTGTCTGCCATTCTCCTGTATCTCTGCTCCATCCCTCTTTAGCGAGGCACAGGGCAGCGTACATGTGTCGCGGTGCAGAGTGCAGACAGGACACACCCATGACAGAATGCAGAGGGAGGAGAGGAGAGGAGAGAAGGGGAGGGGGGGAAGAGGGGAGAGAAGAGAAGAAGGGAGGAGTAGAAGAGAGCAGAGTAGAGGAGAAGTCAGGGGAGCAGAGGAGAAGAGCGGAGGGGAGGAGAGGGAAAGAGAAGAGAGGAGAGGAGAGGAGAGGAGAGAAGAGCTGAGGGGAGGGGAGGGGAGGGGGAGGGGAGGGAAAGAGAGGAGAGAAGAGGAGAGAGAAAAGGAGAGGAGGGGAGGGAGAGGAAAGGAGGCAAGGGGAGGAAAGAGAGGGAGAGAAGAGAAGAGGAGAGAGAGAAAAAAGGAGAGGAGAGAGGAGGGAGGGGTGGAGAGAGAGGAGGCAAGGGGAGGGGGGAGAGTAGAGAAAAGAAGAGGAGGGCAGGGAAGAGGAGAGGGAGGGAAGAGGAGAGAGAGAAAAGGAGACAGAAAGAGAGAGAGAAAAGGAGTGGGGGAAGCGAGGGGAGGGGAGGGGAGGGAGGGGAGAGTGGCAGGGGGACATGACATCAGCACAAAGGGTCTGTGCTCATGCTCCTCTTTCTTTTCTCCCCCTCTTATTCCACACCTCTCTTTCGCATCTGTCTTCCTCTCTATCTCTCTCTGTCCACACCAACTCTCTAGCGTACATACTCTCTATCAAATTATCACATCATCCACCACTATGTCAATAACATGCTTTGTATTCACATGTGTATGCCCCACTCTGTGTCTCTCTTTCTGTCTCTCTCGCTAGCTCTTATTATGTCTTCCTCTTTTATTATGTCTTCCTTTCTCTCTCTCTCTCTCTCTCTCTCTCTCTCTCTCTCTCTCTCTCTCTCTCTCCTTTTGTCTTACACACACGAAATGTCTGCCTACAATCACACACACACACACACACACACACACACACACGCACACACACACACACACACACACACACAAACTAGGTCAGGATATATTTAAATGTAAGCACAGTCCCATGTTTAACTTGCAATGCGGCACTTGCTCAGTTTCCAAACTTGACACTTTTGCTGTGAACCCAGTATTTCATTTTGGACACATAACTACCAACTGAGTATGTGTAGAGCTGTCCGAGGTGCTGAAGAAACATTTGCATTTATTCAAACTCAACTGTTGGACTGCATTTAAATCAGAGGGGTGAGTGACAGAATGCACACTTCAGCTTGGTCCCATAAGGCATATTCTCTTATAAGCAAATGCACGTACACACACACACACTCACACACACACACACACACACACAATGCAAGTGCACGCACACGCACATGCACACACACACACACACACACACACACACACACACACACACACACACACACATGTGAGTGCACGCACACACACACACACACACACACGCGCCACACACGCAACCCAAACACATGCAAGTGCACGCACACACACACACACACACCTGCGAGTGCACACATGCACGCACGCATGCCAGAGTTTGATGCCAATTCTCCAAAGACACCTCATAAAAAAGGATTTTTTTTTCTGCATGCATAATCAAAGGCAAGACACACACACACACACACACACACACACACACACACACACACACACACACACACACACACACACACACGCAATCACAAAAGGTGGCCACACCCTTCTTTCTTCAAATGCCCCCCCCCCCCCCCCCCACAGCCCTCTGTATGCTTAGCCTTTATCTCTTTCCCCCACTCACATTCACAGATCAGACAACGCCCCTTTAAATCCCAAACCATTGCACAGACAGCGCCCCTTTAAATCTCATCCAACACACACACATGGTGCCCCTTTAAATCTTACACGGTGCTCACACAGGCAAATTTATAACGCGTGAACGTAAACACCACTAGTAAAGGGCCACATGTACATGTGTTTATCTCAATTTATCACCCTTAAGCATTTGCTGACAGAGACAAGATACCGAAGCACTCTTGATTATACGCCGTACACACGGTGCATGAATCCCCAGCCAACGGTTTCCAGGCACATTGCGTTGCCGTCTTTTTATACATTTATGTCAGAGATACACAGATGAGTCTTCTGGTGAAGCCCTTTAGGAAATACATGCTCTGAAAAAAAGACTTTTACTGTGTGGGAGTCCCTGCTACTCAGACTATGTTTATTTAAAACCACCGTACAAGAAGAATTGTAAGACTTGAACGCAAGGTGCAACCCAATTCTGTCTAACCTCCTACAGATACAGAGATAACATGCTTACACCCAATTACATATTAAGTAATTCATTATTGTATTTGTTAACATTTATGTCAGAAATACAGAGGTAAGAGGCTTGCCCAATTCTGTCCTTCAAAGGCAAAATTCAGTAACCACATCAACATAGAAAAATGCTTTTAAAGTTGTACACTGCCTTCAAACATGTTGTAGCTATAATAGTGATGATGTTTCTATGTACTTTCTTGTATATGTATATAGGGAGAAGCAAGACATTTAGTCAAAAGACAGGAGTATAAAGTCCATTCCAGTCTAAACTAAATTTGACAGATTGCAGTTACTGCCTTTTGGCTTTGTAAGGCAGAATTACATATTAGTATTCCAGTGGCAGTGTGTTGCTTTTATTGCATATATTTTCAATAGCAGAATGTGCGAAGCACATGTCTATTGATGGTTATCTGAGACAATCTGCTTTTCTGGGCCTTGAAACAGTGTTTCATCCGCCATGGCGAGAAATTACTCAAGCCTTGAGAGAGTAAATATGGTCGCCGATAACGTTTTAATTAGACTGTGTCTGGCAGGATAAAATCGATGAAAGTGATTTATGCATAATGGAAGTGGTTTCGTTTCTAAATAAGTAGGCACACAGACACAGACACAGACACAGACACACACAGACACACACACACACACACACACACACACACACACAAGCACACACACACACACACACACACACACACACACACACACACACACACACACACACACACACACACACACACACACACACACACACTGTTGTTGCTTAGCTCAGCAAGTACTTTGAGTTGTGCTGATTCAAATATTTTTAATGGTCTAAAAGGTAAATAAACAGTAAACAAACACTCATAAATAAACACACACACTAGCCTCAAAACATAAATAACCTTGAGCATGAAAAAATGAACAAAACGCTTATTCTCTCTCTCTCCCTCTCTCTCATTCACACGCACACACTTGTAGATGGATAGGCGCTGGGACAAACCCTCCCCTCCCCTCCTCTCTTCTCCTCTCCCTTCCTCTTCTTTGTCTTCCTCTCCTCCCCTGTCCTCTCCTCCTTTCCTCTCCCTTCTTCTCCCCTCCTCTCCTCTCTCTTCCTCTCCTTTCCTCTCCTTTGTCCTCCTCTCCACACACAAACACACACATACACACACACACACACACACACACACACACACACAAACACATACATACACACTCCTTGAAGCCCCAGAAATCAACAGCGCTTGCTTCTTGAATATTTATTTG
>CM050198.1:26982261-27037261 GCA_027475355.1 Coilia nasus
TGTGCCATATCATTACATGTAATCAAATAAATTATTATTATGTTACCATATACTCAAAGTCTTTCTGGTTGAAATACAAATAGATTAACATTCTGCTCTTCATGATCTCATCTCCTCATTGGTAATTTGTATCTCACCTCAGTTGTGCTGGTTGTGTGTGCGTGCGTGCGTGCGTGCGTGCGTGCGTGCGTGCGTGCGTGCGTGCGTGCGTGTGTAAGAGAGAGAGAGGGAAGGTGAGTGCATGTGTGCACATGTATATGTCTGCGTACAAGGGGGAGACTCCTTTAAAACATGATCACACAGTGTGACACAGACAGCTTGTCTCCATGTGTAACAGTGAAGAGTTGTATTCACACAATAAATGCATGCAGTTTTTTTTTAATTGATTTGTTCCAATTGTTTAATACTTTTTCATGAAGTTTTAAAGCTTCAGTTTGGCCTAATGCAGCATAAGAAGAGCTTGGACAAGGCAGAGTGGTTTTTGGGCTTCGATGAAGAACCATCATCAGGAGGAAGAGAGGCTGAGGTGCCTTCGGGTCGTTCTGTTAACAAAGGCAAAATTTCACAAATGAATACTATTAGCAACTTTATTATTACTTTTTTTTTTTTTTGGTCTATGGTAAATACTCAAAACAAGATCCATCTGAGCCAGAATGCATGAGAGGAAGACTGAGTAAACTTACTTGTGTCTTGATTCTCGTCTGCTGGGCACACTTTTGATTTCCCAAATATACGTCTCTGTAGAAGAACATAGAATTCACAGAGGTAATACAAACATGCATTCTATGGTAACGTCAACAGAAAAGAAATAGTAAGGTGACTTAAGGTTTAACGTTTGCATAAAATGTATAATTGATTGAGACAGAAAATGTTAATTCATAGATTTACCTTGAGATTGAACCAAAATTTTGAACGCTTCCCTGCTCTTGGAGTGTTGAGGGTCTTTGCATCCTTTGTGTCATATGTGGACAGTAGATTTTCAGATGGTCTACTGCTGGTGGGTTGTGTCTGTTGACAGTTTGGCTCTAAAATGTCACCTGGATAAAGAACTGCCCTCTGCTCTTCAGTGGCGTTCAGCTTTGAGGGCAAGCTAAAATGTGACTGAAGCAACCGCCTGAGTTCCTCCTCAGCAAATTCATAGACCATTTCATCGCTCTCCGAGAGGAAATTCTCGATCAGGTCCATGAGCTGTTTGGAAAATATCTCAGCATCTGCCAGTGTGTTTGTCAAACTCTCCAACTGTGACATTATGGCTCCTGCATCCTGGTTTGGCCGTTCTGCACCATCTTCAGATACCGTTGACTTGTAGTCTCCAATTACTTCATCAAGTACATTCTCAACAGTCTCTGAGGAAGAACTCTCTTTGTCTTGTGAGTGTCCTGGTGAAGCAGGTTCAGTGGGAGCAGTGCCTTCCGGCACCTTCACACCCTGTCCTTCAATAGGCAGTTGTGTTAAACCACTCGCATCCTGGACAAATAAGTCACTGATTTCACATGTGGCCTCTTCGCTGTCCTGATTGGTGGCAGTGCCTGAAAGCTCCAGCTCAATTAAGTTGCTCAAATCTGCTACAGACAGAGTATGAAGACATAGCTCAGGACGGAGAGCTAATAGGCTTGTGCTTGTCATGCCCTCAGAGTCACGTGCCAAGACTTCAACTTGGGCTAAAACATCGTCAACAAAATTCCCTGTCTTTAAACACTCTCTGGAGGTCCGTCCATCTTCATCCGAGTTGGCATCCTCATTATCTCTCATTGTCTTGTACGCTACCACAATCTGCTGTACAACTTCTTTGGTGCATGAATCTAAGTCCTCCCCAGATGTTATAGGAGCTTCAGCAACTTTTGGTCCCTGTTCAGGATGGTTTGGCTTTTGTTTGGTAAAAACATCCTTAATCTTGCTTTTCATCTTGTCAAAGAGCCAAGAGGCAGCATATGATAATTCTTTGTTTTGGGTACTAATATTATCCCCACAAAACTGAGTTTTGACATCCTCTTGCTCATCGAAATCTTCAGTAGTCTGCACCAGGTATAATATCTCCTCTACGAATGTCTCTGTGAGCGTAGATGCGGCTAAGTCAGCCAACATAACAGATGAGGATCGTAGTTCTTTATCTCCATGGAGATCTCTCTGACTGGCCAGCTTATCAGAAGACTGTGCCAGCTGAGATGGGATTATGGCATCAAGACTTGAGAGTCTTTTCACAAGCACGCCACTAACAGCATCTTTGGCTTTCTCCTGAAACTCTGTGTCTGAAAGTGTATCCATGCTTCGTGTTGTATGAGCGTGTAAAGACCGTACTGTTTCGCGTTGGTCTTCCTTTATATCCATAGTGTTCTCTGGAGTGGTGGTCTGGATCTCCATCTTTGTCTCTACTGCTGCTGTCATAGCCTCTGCCGTTGTAGAAGCTGCATTAGAACCTAAGCTCCTGCTCTCAGGAGTGGAAGATAACTTTTCCTGAGCCATCTGCGAAGCAAGGCTTGCGTCAATCCTTCTTTTGAGCAGGCAGATGAAGCGTTCAGCACCATGGCGAGACCACTGCACAGCTGATCTTCCAAAGCTTGCAAGGATGGTCTTCATTCTGTATGTTGCTTCTCTTGCAACAGCACAGATTAACTTGCATGAGCAGGACTTGTCTGAGCCCTCTTTCTCATATTCAGTCACTAAAAGAAGACTTTCTGCGACACACTGCTGGATATCCTTCACTGTAAGTTGTATTGCAGCCTGCAGTGTGTCAGGGCATAAGGTTCCTGACCCGCAGTTTGGCTGGGATGATGGAGACCTTCAGGAACATAAAAACAGAAAAAAATGTCAGTAATTACCTGACTAAAATTTTTCTCTGAAAAGGTGTCTCATTTAGATCGATCAGCTGGACTGATATGACTTTTTTCTCTTTGTGTTCTATTCTGGGGAGAACATACTAAAAGAATAGAATATATTTATCCAATACTGTACTTCATACAATTTTAATTCTCTTCTGTACGCTAGGTTGCATTTTAGTGTGGTCATAAAAAAATTAAAAAATATAAGTTTCTTTACGTTGGGAAGATGGCCGAAATGTCCAGGGATCTGCCAGCAGATTTGGCCTCCTGCAGCATGCGGATGTATGCTGGGATGATGACCTTCATGGAGCCCATAGTCACCATCTTCACAATGGACATGCAATATTCCAAAAACTCGGCCTTCGTCATCTGGTTGAATGAAGAAAATTATTTGTAACCAGAGAATCAATTAGGTGAAAGATATTTAGCCATGTAAACACCTGGAGTACTTGCCATTAAAAAATAGGTACTTACAGGATCATGCATAACTTTCATTAAGTCCGTCCACTCCCTGGGAAAAGCAGAGATAAATGTCAGTGGGCTCTGTGTTATGCATTTCAGAACATCTACAGTTGAACTGCGATCAGCATTAGATAACTGTGGGACATAACCTACTCATCAGGGAGATCCTGGACATATCTGCCAAGAGGAGAAGACTCAAACTCCTTCCAAAAGTTTGGAGGCTGAGACTGATCTGTTTGACAGTGAGAGAAGAAGTAAATCTTAATGTCGATGTGCAATGTTTTTAATACGTTGATCAGCTACACATATGAATGGCTGTGCTGAAAATGGACCTCTGGATCAACATGGCAATAATATATTTGGATTATAAGCACCACTAACAAGACCAATATACAGACAGAATTTAAGACAAGTACTATACAATACTTTAAAGGGCTAAAGTCTATATCTTTCTATATCTTAAAATACAAAAATAAATGTATGTATTAAGGGAGTAAAGTATAAGAAGACGACAAAACGATATCATATTCCTTTGTTACCCCATATCCACACCCCCACATAACCCCTTTTTACCCATTTTACCTCGTACCCACATTACTACCATCACAAAGCTCCTTTCCCATCTCTACCCCTTACCCCGCCTCCTCCAAATACCCCATACCCTCACACCCTCCACCAAGCAGCCAACACCACACACAGCACCCCTCCACCCCCTCACCAACACCACACACAGCACCCCTCCACCCCCTCACCAACATCACACACAGCACCCCTCCACCCCCCCATCAACACCACACACAGCACCCCTCCACCCCCTCACCACCACTACACACAGCACTCCTCCACCCCCTCACCACCACCACCAGGCAGCCAACACCACACACAGCACCCCTCCACCCCCTCACCACCACCCCCACTACCAGGCAGCCAACACCACACACAGCAATCGTCCACCCTTACCAACACCACACACAGCACCCCTCCACCCCTCCACCCCCCCATCAACACCACACACAGCACCCCTCCATCCCCTCTCCAACACCACACACAGCACCCCTCCACTCCCTCACCACCACTACCACCCCCTCACCAACACCACACACAGCATCCCTCCACCCTCTCACCAATACCACACACAGCAACCCTCCACCCCCTCATCAACACCACACACAGCAACCCTCCACACCCCCTTACCAACACCACACACAGCACCCCTCCACCCCCTCATCAACACCACACACAGCAACCCTCCACCACCTCACCAACACCACACACAGCACCCCTCCACCCCCTCACCATCACCACACACAACACTCACCACCCCCTCACCACCACCACCACTGTACTGTATGCACTGTACCCCCTCAGTCCCACCATCACCTACTGCACCCCACCCCACCCCCACGCACACACACACACACACACACACACACACACACACACACACACACACACACACACACACACACACACACACGCACACGCACGCACGCACGCACGCACACGCACATGCACATGCACATGCACACACACACACTGTATTTTAAGCACTTAGCCCCTTGGCTTTGACCCAATCCGCCCCAAACACAAATAGGCCTATACACTTACGCACAGAATACAATACAATGCCACTCCATGTCATACTCTCAGCATTTCAATGTCTGTCAATAAAACATAAAGTTTTTACCTTCTCTGGCCTCATCCATTTTTGCTTGATTGTGATCAGACATTATTCATCAGATTCTGATAACATTTTGATCAATTGTTGATTAAATCATGTGCTAATAAACATCATGGGGGTGTTCCTTAGTGGAGCTCTTCACAAATGTGCTTCTCTTGCTTGTCAATGGAAAAGACAAATATAGGAAATGCATATGTCACAAAGGGAAATGTGATGTCACTGATGATGATGTCACTGTGGTAAACCAGAGCAGGCATTTCTATGGCTCTGGCTCTGGGGTAATCAAAGATTCTAAAGCAGAGCACTCTAGAATCTTTTCTGTAAAAACTATCCCCATCACCGTGGTAACACTGGAGAAGTCAAGCCAAATTTATTTATATTCCACGTTTGAACTCATAAGATTAACCCAAAGTGCTCTTCAAAAGAAATAATAAACAATGATAACAATAATACTCACTTAATGACAGTAACAATAATATTAGTAACAATATTAATAGCAGTATTAGATTAATTGGCATATCTACAATAAATAGAACAAACACATTAATAACAACAACAATATTAATAGTATTAATAGTATTAGTAATAGAAAATAATGGATTATTAGACATAAAAATTGCCTATTTTGATGGAGGTCTGTGGGTGTCTGTGTGTGTGTGAGATGAAGAGAGGGGGCAAGAGCAGAGTAGAGATATCGTGCAGAGCTAAAAAAAAAGGTGAGGCAATGTGTCACATTGGGGAGTTCTGATAAGACAGGATGATAAGGCGAGAGGAGGGTATTAATGCATGGTAGGGTGCAGAGCTTTGCGCACACACACACACACACACACACACACACACACACACACACACACACACACACACACACTCTCACACACTGCGCAGTGAATACATGAAGAACATGGCTGCATAGCCACACCCTAGGAGTGGGACTGCTCTCTCTTTCTCTCTCTACCTCCATTTCTCATCTTTAATCCCTCTCTCTCTCTCTCTCTCTCTCCCTCCCTCTCTCTCTCTCTCTATGACACCATCATGCTGCAGCAGCAGCTGTTATGCAACAAATCGTATTTCCTGTGCTTTCCGTTATCGCACACAGAGCCCAGTAGTTGCACACACACCAGCAGCACACACACACACACACACACACACACACACGGGAACCTCAGCCCTCCCCTCCTCTTCCCTCCCCTCCCCTTGCGACGTGGCGTGGCGGCGAAGAGCGAGCACCACACAAAGCTCATTTCACCGCCAGTCTCCAGTCGGTGAGAGATAACAGAGCAGACGCCTCTTCACAGCTTCCCACCAAGGCGTCACGGTCATTAATAGCTGTGTTCAAATGTGGGAACTTAAGGTTTAAGCTCCTCTTATAGTTGCGCTGTCTTACTGGACAAAAATAAGTCTTGTGATAATGTGTCTGTTGAAGTCAACTGGATTTGTAAAGTTAAATTATGAACGTTTAAAAGGGAATTCCTGTGACAATATAAAATCCACGAATGAAAACTATATTAAGATATCTGCATTTAGGATAATCTTATTATAATCTTTTATTCATGATGGTTTAAGTTAGTTTCTTTGGAAAATAAGTCTGACCTTAGACTTACTGCTGCCTAAACTTACCTTGATAATTAATGCAGCATTACAGAAGTTCATTTGTTATAGGCTTTAAAGATCTAAGATTGTCTCACATACGTTTTATTTCCAATTTAAAGGTGTTATCATCACATTCTTTGAAAATGATCTTATCTAAAAGAAGACAATACTTTGGAAGCCCAAAATAAAGGCACTGCCACTTGTTTCACACGATTCAGTCGTAAGAAAAGAGAGAAGAAAAGGAACTACAGAGATGAACGAAGTTTATGTGTTATGTGGTGTGGGTGTGCACTTGTGCATGACAGAATCACTGCATTATTTTACATGACAAAAGGCCAAAACACACACAAATCTATGTGTTTGTGGTTAGTGGATAAAATGGATAACAAATGGGATTAAAGCACCACCTAGCGGTAGTAAAAGGCATGTCTAGAAAGGATTAATTCTAGTGTTCAAAGAATTGCCTTTATCATTAGACATGTTCCATTTGACGTTGGTCCTGAGACTGTTGGTGGCTGTAAGTATTGTAATATGCAGTAAACATAAAAGTGAACATAACAATGGCCGGTAAGGTCAAATGTAAGCATAATGTCCAACAATAGAAGCAGTGCATTAGAGTAAAGTAGGCAGTGGGCATAAGACCAATTTCCTAATCGCTTTCATGAATTAAATGTAATTTCAAATTAAGTTATTTAATGATTGCAGCCTTTATAGGCTATTACTAAATGTAATCTTTCCGCAAAGTGTTTGAGAAAAGACCAATGACACTACAGTCCGTGCACTGGATGGGCCAATCAAGATGAAGGCTCTGACGTACTTGGCTCCTCTGTACTGTCGCATACTGATGACCTGTAACGCGCTGGAAAATGGCGGCTGTACAAGACGGGCCGATAGAGTCGGACAGTGAAAAAGAAACAAAGCCAGACGTGTTGAACGATGGAGCTGGAAATATCACGGGTAGTTCGACGGGAGTTCTGTCTTCCCCGCCCAATGCAGCTTCCTCGGCAACAGGCGCTACGAAACCCATGGCGCCGCCTGGACCCGAGAACCAGCAAACATTGCTAGCCGTGCTGCAGTACCTCAGGAAAAACAACTTGTTGGAATCGGTGGATATTTTGCGCCGAGAAGCAGGGTTATCGGATGATGCTGATGACTCGCAGGGCGCAGATGGACCTGGTGGAATAGGTTCTGCAAATGTTGATGAAGGCGGTGATGCAAACTCTCTGCTTAACCGAGTGTCCATCGCTACCTCAGCCCCCGCAGGCAGTGTTGCCGCGGCTCCAAGCAAAGGTGGGAGCTGGATGTCTGACTGGCTAGTGAATGTTCTGGAACTCTTGCTGTTTTTGCACTTGTCCACTGATGCTACTTTAGGTCCAAATATCAGTCGTGTTTCGATTTATCTCTTTCCGTGAGGTGTATCATAGCCTTGTCTTATCATCATCATGCCCATCAATCTATCTTGCAAGCAAAAGGCTAGGTAGTTAGCATGAATGGAACGTCCGCTTTAATGGATAAATTACATCGAATTAAAAGGTTCAGCGGTTTCTTAAAGGCTCTTGAAAGATTAAAAAACTGAATGAACTTTTGGTAGTTGCAAAAGACGGATGAGATGGTCATTACAATGTGTGTTTTGGTTTTTGTTTACAGGAGGGGATGACCAGCCAGACGTAAATGTTGTCCTGTCAGCGTACAGCCAGCAGGGGGACCCAGCCCTGTATGACACCTACTACACTGGGCTGAAGAACTTCATTGAATCGGTACTGGATTGTCATCGAGCCGAGCTCTCTCAGCTTTTCTACCCGCTTTTCGTTCACATGTACTTGGAGCTGATCTACAACAACCATGAGCAGGAAGGAAAAGCTTTCTTTGAGAGGTAAGTGGATGTAACGGCTGTTGTTTACTTTTCATAGCTTGTACTCGGGCCAAATGGAGATGTCAGTGCCATGATGAAGTTAGCTTTATTAAACTGACAAAAAGCAGATAGAATGTGAAACAACCATGTGATGTAACTGCTTTGATATCCAGATTTTAGGGGAAGGCATATTTGTAGTGTGTTTGTTTATTCCTAACCTAAATATTGCCATAAAGTGTACTTTGCTCTACTATTTAATTATTTCCTACCGACAGTTTTTTGTGCAACAACCTTGTTGTTTTGCACAATGGTTGGCCCTTTCTGTCAGACATCTTCTTACACCTGCCACCTTTTTTTCTTGGTTTTTCATGATACAGGAATATATGTTGCAGTCATCAAGTCTGTGTTAAGTTCGTTAGGAATTGTAGATTGATTTGAAGTTCAATGATTTTAAGGAGCACTTCTTGAACTCAGAAGTAGTTTTAAAGGTGCTCTTTGGATGGGACACTTCAGACAAAACACCAAGACACTAGGCAATAAAGGCTTTTTAACTTTTGCAATTTAAGAGTGCGTTGGACTTTCTCTTGCTTTTTTGTTAAATATTTGCTCACATCATTCATTATTGCCCCCGCTTATTTATTTGCTCACCTGACAACACTCTTCTTCTTCCTCTTCCTCCTCCTCCTTCTCCATCCCTCCTTCCCCAGGTTCAGCGGGGACCAGGAGTGCTACTACCGGGACGACCTGCGCGTGCTCTCGGCCGTCAGCAAGCGAGAGCACATGCGCGGCAACGAGACGCTGCTGGACTTCCGCACCAGCAAGTTCGTGCTGCGCATCTCGCGCGACTCCTACCAGCTGCTGAAGCGCCACCTGCAGGAGAGGCAGAACAACCAGATCTGGAACATCATCCAGGAGCACCTCTACATCGACATCTTCGACGGCATGCCCCGCTCCAAGGGCCAGATCGACAGCATGTCGGGCAGCCTGGCCGGGGAGACGCGTCGCGAGGCCAACAAAGTCAAGGTCAGAGGTCAATCCTCCATGTGCCAAGAGGCACAGACAGCTTTGATTAGAGCAGTCTGACTGATTTTCTCTGTCTATCTTTCTCACTAGCAGTCCATGTACTCTTGAAAGAAGCAAGGGGAAGATGTAATAGAAATGACATTTAAAGTCCCATTTTTGTCATTGTGATCACATGGCACAGCACACAGTGCACACAACAAAATGCACCTCTGCATTTAACCCATCACACACACATGAGCATGGGGCAGCCATGGAGACGGTACCATGTGGGTACCTCAGTGGCGCTACTGGTGACCCTCTGCGAGGCCAACAAAGTCAAGGTCAGAGGTCAACTAACAGTCATGTGTGTTCTCATGTCGTGGCTTTTTTGCAACACTGGACTCAAGAGGTGACGGGAAGCTTTGCAAAAATGATTACATATTATAGGTGCAGTTCACAATAGAAATTCAGTGAGTTGTTGCAACTAAGTTAAATTAAGTTAGTTATGACTCTTAAAAGGTTGACTTTATAGTGCACTATGTAGGGGACAAAACAAAGTAAACAAGTAAACAAGTGAATGTTTTGTACATGTGTCTTCTAAATGTACAGAATACAGGAAAAGCACATGAAACACACATGGAGAAAAATGTTTGATGTATGGTATCAAATGAAGAGTTCAGATGCAAAATCCTCCAAGTCTGTTTGCGATAAATTTGCAGAAATATGTTTATATAAATTTGATAAATTTTATTATCCATCCACCTTAAATAGGAATTTTGGCTTGATTTATTTTTATTTAATACTTTCAGAGGCCAATCCTCCACGTGCCAAGAGGGACAGACAGCATCGATTACAGCAGTCTGACTGATTTTCTCTGTCTAGCTTTCTCACTAGCAGTCTATGTACTCTTAGGGCTCATTCACACCAAACACTCTCCGTATACAGCGCGTGCCCGTTTTCTGTCCAGATTCGTTTAGAATGCATGTTAACGAATTAGACTATTCACACCGCACGCGTGATCTGAGCATATTCTGTCACTGTACAAACATATTGTACACGGTTACGTGCTGTACACGCTCAAGTCAGTGTGAATGAGGCCTTAGAAGAAGCAAGGGGAAGATGTAATAGAAATTATATTGATATTGATGATTGTCCTGATATTGTGCCTGACATGTGCAGTAAACAATGTTCTCTAGTGATGACTATCTAGTAATGACATATTGCATGTGTAGTTCTTTTGTTTTCTCACTAAATTGTAATTTTGCACTAAAATTGCAACTCATGGCTCTGCAGTTTTTTGTTCAGTTTGCTCAAAATACATCTCAAAATACACCATAAGCAGCCAGTCAACCTGTTTCCTCCAGAATGCAGAAGGTTGGAGTGTAATTTGATTAGTTGTTGAGCCTGAAGATCATCATTGTTTTTGCTAGAATGACAAAGTGTATCTTAAATGTTTGGGATTGAGTTCAGATTTATAAAATCTCTATATATTGGATATATATGCTGACCGCTTGTTTGGCCCTGTCTGTCTGTGTCTGCATGCAGGTGTTCTACGGCCTCTTGAAAGAGCCAGAGATCGAAGTGCCTCTGGACGACGAGGATGAGGAGGCTGAGAACGAGGAAGGCAAGCCCAAGAAGAAGAAGCCCAAGAAGGACAGCATGGGCTCCAAGAGCAAGAAGCAGGACCCCAACGCCCCCCAGCAGAACAGGTGAGCAGAGAGCGCTGCCAACTTCACTCTCTTGCCTAATGTAAATGGTTTAGAAATGAGTCATATGTAGTTGCCACTTGAATGAATTCCTAAATTGAAGAAAGATTGATCTTTTCAAAAAGCATAGCATAGTCCCTCCAAATGCCTTTTTTTTTAAAACTCAAAGTATGCCTGAAAACATTTCTACATGAATCAATGAAAAGAAATCATCAGATATATCTCCACTTCATCAGCACTTTGCAAAGTTATCTGCCCAGGGAAGAGTTCACTTTTGAGTCAGTTCACAAACTTGTTGCTCGTGTGCTTCTGTGCAGAATCCCTCTCCCGGAGCTGAAAGACTCGGACAAGCTGGACAAGATCATGAACATGAAGGAGGCCACCAAGCGTATCCGTCTGAGCCCCGACCTCCTGCCCTCCATCTGCTTCTACTCCTTCCTCAACGCCTATCAGGTAAGGAGGGTAGGGCAGCTGTGATCTGGTGGTTAGGGAGCTGGTCTTGGACTCACAGGGTTGCAGGTTTGAATCCCACCCTACCCATGGCTGAAATGCCCTTGTGCAAGGCATCTAACCCCACACTGCTCCAGGGACTGTAACTGAAACCCTGTAAATAACTCTAAGTCGCTCTGGAGTGTCAGCAAAGTGTAATGTAAAGGAGAGGGGAGCCTTCACTGCTTCATTATAGCTTACCAGGTAAGGAGGGGAGCCTGTACCCCTTTGTTGCAGCCTACCAGGTAAGAAGGGGGGCTTTACTCCTTCATTATAGCCTACCAGGTAAGGAGGGGAGCCTTTAGGCAAGGCAAGTTTATTTGTATAGCGCATTTCATACACAGCGGCATTTCAATGTGCTTCACAGAAATGAAAAGCAAAGGACAATATGTAAAAGCATAAAAGGTAAAGTAAGTGTAGAAGCATAAAAGATAAAATAAGTGTAAAAGGATAAAAGTAAAATCTGTATGTGGTAGATAAGATATAAAAGCATAAAAAAACACACAAAATAAGTATAAAATTAGTAGAAATTGTTAACAGAAAGCATCTAAAAAAACAGTTTGGTCTTAAGTCTAGATTTGAAACTTTACTCCTTCCTTAAAGCCTACCACACGATGTAGTGCACTAAAATGAAGGGTCAAAGACCTGTGAAGTGTTGCATGTGGTGTTGGTGTTTGTTCAGGTCAAAACAGTTAATGTACCTGGATGCTGCTCCCAAGATGGAAAGTTAAGGGACCAAAGGCACATTCTTGTCATGCCAGATGTTAGGACTCATTTCACTTGCAAGAAGGGAAGAGAACACACACACAGAAGCTTAATGATTTCATAACTCTGTATTGGATAAATAAGCCAAAAACAATACAGACAATGCAGAAAATATGGAAACAAATGTGTCGGGTCTTAGCCTTATCATCAGCGTTTCTAGTTTCACAACAGGACTCATTGCACTGTGATAATGCCTTGTCCTCAGGGTCTGACTGCAGTGGACTTCACAGATGACTCGAGTCTAATAGCCGGGGGCTTCGCCGACTCTACGGTCAGAGTGTGGAGCGTCACCCCGAAGAAACTACGCAGAGTCAAGTCAGCAGCTGGTCAGTACAAACACACACTGATGTATGCTTTCCCAGAAAAAAGATATACAGTCGAAAGACATGAAACCTTTAGGCTTACTGAGTACTTACAGCCTATTGACAGTCAGTCTTTATTGTGTTTAAAGCAACACTAGTTTTTTCAGCTTTAAAAAATGTTTGCAAAATCGAAAGATGTCTTTAGTTCTCTATGAGAGACAATTCCGCTTCCAACCTGTAGACGAAAACTACTTAATATTGCTTTAAATTCAGAGTTACATTTTACATTCTAACGGCCTATTGACAAGTCACTCTTTTTTTCTATAAATACACACTATAGCCCTAACCTAGTGATAGAATTACAGAGCCTCTGTCTGTACGAGACCGACTGATCGATTATTCAATACGGTGTGACTTCCTATCTGTCTGCTGTGTGACTTCCTGTCTGTCTGGTCTGGTGCAGACCTGAACCTGATCGATAAGGAGTCTGACGACGTGCTGGAGCGAATCATGGACGACAAGACGGCGAGTGAGCTGAAGGTCATGTACGGTCACAGCGGACCGGTGTATGGCGTCAGCTTCAGCTCAGACAGGTAGGCCAGGCCTCAGCATTTACACCATGCTGCTGACTGCTGTCTCTGCTTACACCAAATTGTAATATAAGGTTACACTTTATGTTGCTGTCCCTGTTGCATTAATTAGGTACAGTGTAACAAAGTGTGTAACAATATGTAACATTATGTACTTACAGTGTACCGTAGGGTTAGGGTTAGTGTTCGGTATGTACAGTGTAAGTGCATAATATTACATGGTGTTACATGTAATTACACTATGAAAGGAACTGCAAAATAAAGCGGTGTCTAATATAAGTATGTAACAAATATAATTTAAAAAATCAAATTCTAAATGTAATATTAAAATATGATATCAATATGCTGATATTTAGAACACATTTTTTCCTCAGATATCTAGAACACTCTGTCAGGCAGTGCACCTGAGTTCTGTTGTTCATACCATGTTTATACTGTAGATGATTTGGAAGTATATATATTGTATAGTGTATACAATTTCCGGTATTTTCCTAGGGCAGTATGTGAGGCAGTGCTCCTGAATTTTGCATCAAGCAACGGTGTGTGAATGGTATGTGGGTTGAAAATAAATGTAATGTAGAATACACGTGATGTAATTTCTGTCCTGTGTTTTCTTTCTCTTAACAGGAACTATCTGTTGTCGAGCTCGGAGGATGGTACAGTAAGGCTGTGGAGTCTGCAGACCTACACGTGTTTAGTGGGCTACAAAGGACACAACTACCCCGTCTGGGACACGCAGTTCTCTCCCTACGGTTACTACTTCATCTCTGGAGGACATGACCGAGTGGCTCGGTAGGTGGCAGTGTTATCAACTTTGTACCTTAAGTCAGAAATGCTACCGTTTTAATGCATCAGAATCAGGTTTATTGGTCAAGTGTACTTACATATACAAGGGATTTGACTCCAGTAGATGTTAGCTCTCTATATTTTCAACATATAGACATGCAGTAGCAAACTCAAAATGCAATATACAATACAATACAGTAGAGAAGTAGAAATGTATATACTCATGCTGTCCAATATAGTTAACAGTTATACATATAGCCACCATGTTCTATAGCTTGGTCTTGGGAAAAACATTATTGGTACAAAAGTCAAAGATTGGTAGATGCTGGAGGTATACACTTCTAAAATTAAGTGGACAAACTGTTACATGGTAAACCATAGTCTGGGGTTTACTCTGCCTGGCTATATTGTGCATAATGGCTACAAAGCATCTTAATTTTTCAAAGTCTTCCCTGAGACTTTGAAATAATAAATTAGGTATATGTGTACCAAAATAAAAATTAACAGTACACGCAATCACATGCAACACAGGACAGTGGCTACCGCAAAGCAAAGATGCTCTACCTGGAATGGAAGACTTGGCAGCTGATCATGATCTTACCCCGTTTTCTTTCCCTCTCACAGGCTGTGGGCCACCGACCACTACCAGCCTCTGCGCATATTTGCGGGCCACCTGGGCGACGTCACCTGCACGCGCTTCCACCCCAACTCCAACTACGTGGCCACGGGCTCGGCCGACCGCACCATCCGCCTCTGGGACGTCCTCAACGGCAACTGCGTCCGCATCTTCACTGGACACAAGGTGTGGGGAGGCTAAAGTCTGGTTTATGCTCACTGTGTCTGTCATAGCACACCACATTGTGACGTCAAAATGACATCGATATCCATTGTGAGCAGCTTTGTTGCAAGGTTGTGCACACACCAGATTTTGTTACTGTTGTGCGGCAACGGCACAGCGGCCCATTCAAAGCAATAGGCAAAAACGAGTGTGTTTTTAAGCCGAGTAATTAGCAGCCTTCACTGGGCACAAGGTGTTTTTTGGGAAGGGGCTGAAGATTCAGCCTAATTGCTTTTAAATACTAGGATGAATGTCCATAAAACTTGAATGGGGGTAGTTAATTATTAACATTATGAATGAGCTTGCTAGCTTACCAAATACCCCAACATAATGTAGACATAACGTTATGACAGCTAAGAGTAGACTCAGACCAGTGTCTTTCACCTGTTAACGGTATTGAATTCCTCGAATTGGCAGTAAAATGTATCTGCACCTAAGTCTTCTCCTCTTGTCCCACAGGGCCCCATACACTCTCTAGCCTTCTCCCCGAACGGGAAGTTCCTGGCGTCGGGGGCCACAGATGGGCGCGTGCTGCTGTGGGACATCGGCCATGGGCTGATGATTGGGGAGCTGAAGGGCCACACAGACACCATCTACGCCCTCAAGTTCAGCCGTGACGGGGAGATCCTCGCCTCAGGTTTGCTGCTGCGTGTATTTTCCAAGCGGGGCAGGTGTAGATCACAGAGTTCATTTTGTCTGACAGTACTACTCTGCCCTACTAAAACCAAAAGGCAGTAAATGTATAATTTGTCAAATTTGGTTTAGACTGGAAATTCACTTTATAACCCCTCCTTTGTCTTTGTGATTAAATCTATTGCTTCTACTAAGAAAGTACATAAAAGCATGACCACTATTATACCAACATGTTTGACTGGGCTCGGTGACTAATTTAATGGCATTTTTTCCGTTTCCATGTAGGACAGTAATGCTACCTGAATTCCAGGGCATGGCCTGTTTTTTTTTCTTAAATACCCACAAGCTGGAGAAAATAGATACAACAACTCATTGATATTCACTTTATGTATATACTTCCATATTTTTAGCTATTTTGTTGTCCATACATGGAAAGATAGCTATGCACTTCTCCTGTCTTGGTTTATCTTAATTTTTCATAAGTATTTGATCAAAGAATTTTCTTTAAACTTGATTTTATACATATTGTGCCCAACTGTGTTTATGAGACTGTGCATGTCTCTGTTCATAAGCCGCTGCTCTTTATCTTTCTATCTCTGAGTTGTGCAGCATCTAACAAGTTCAGTTAATAATAACATACTGCTAAAAAAAACGAACATCAGTGAGGAAATAGTTTCAAAAGGGTTTTTGGAGAGATCTGTGTGCCATTTGCACACCTGGAACATGTTTTTATAAGTACTTGTTACTTGGGATGGTCTGAAATCCCAATATAAAATGACATATGGTGTTGCAGTGATTTGACTGTAGTAACAGTACTTAACACTGTGAAATAGGTCTAAGGTTATTACCTTGAATTTGACCCTTTACATGTCAATATTGAAGTCAATAAGAGAGAGCACCATTTCACAATCTATTAAGTTTTATCCACCTTGTTCATTGATTGTGCACTTTTAACACTGGCCGAAGCCTGACCTCTATGGCCTCAAATGTCATTTTCAAGTCAATGAGACACCATTTTCAGATCCATTAGTAAATTCTATTGGCCTTTTTCCAGTGTAAATGTGCCCTTTTCTAACACTGCACCAAACCCTCACCCCCCAGGCTCCATGGACAACACGGTTCGGCTGTGGGATGCCCTGAGGGCGTTTGACGACGTGGAGACGGACGACTTCACCGCGACCACGGGCCACATCCACCTGCCAGACAACTCCCAGGAGGTCCTGCTGGGCACCTACATGACCAAGTCCACACCCGTTATCCACCTGCACTTTACACGACGCAACCTCCTACTCGCTGCAGGGGCCTACAACCCTCAATGACACAACCATCACCATCACGTACTTCCTTATTCCTATGACCATTCATGCGTGTCCTGACTTATACATAGGATATGATGCACCCTAACGCCAAATCCATCCCCACCATGTGTCTCTGTGTTAGAGGGGTTGTATCAGACAGGCTCAAAGTTTGTTTATTCTTACGAGTATTCTCTATTCAGAGATTACCACCATCACTCTTGTTCCGGTCTCTACACTGAGTGGAGAGTGCATTTGCATGACATGGATATCATATCAGACAGACTTGAAAGTGATAATGCGTTTTTAACAGTTACCGAGTGCGTGTTAGCTAACTTTTTTTTTTTTTTTTAATCACTAACTCAGTTCATTTAGGATGGTTGACTGCCTGATGGATGTAGGGAGGAGGCATTGTAGGGAGGAGGCATTTTTATAATCCTCCAGGAGTGATTCCCCCCCTAATCTGCTCCCTTTTTAAGATGACAAAGAAAGGTTACCCCCCCCACTGTGAATAAGACATTGTTTTTATACCTGGTCCTACTATGGCTGTATTTTGGTTTCCTCAGTTTACGAACGCTTACATTTGTTCATAACTGCCACTGCCCATGACGTTGACTCCTCATTGTGTACAGACTTTTTATATCCTAGTGCCTCTTATGTAAATAAATAAAAAAAATGACTTTTGTACAAGACGTTTGATACATCCTTTATTAATTAAACATGCTGCAACAGCAGAGATGGCGTATGCACATGCACATCTAGCGGAATCCAACTCTCCATACAACGGAGCAAAAAGACAGGAATCCTGTGGGGAGGAACACAGGATTAGGAAAGTTGTTTCTAAAAGCAACGAAATGTAACCTACACAAATCAGTGCACCTACAAGTGCTTACATATGATTGTGCTACTCTTGCTGTGGAAAGGTGTGAGGTTTTTCCTTGAGCAGTGACTATGACCTTCACAAATCAGTACTCCAACTGTTAAAAACATAGTTATTTGTTGATGGGGTGAGGTGAGGGAAACTCTTACATTTAATTAGCTGGCTTTGACGGCCTTCTCTTTCTTGGGCTTCAGCTTGAAGAAGAGGGCGATGGTGGCTATGCTTGCGTATGTCAGAAGCACACACTGGGGAGGAGAGGAAGAAAAAGTTCACCACCACTTCTTGCACCCTTAGACTTTTTTTACAGTTTACATTTTAAACAGTCTTGGTGGATATTGATACGTTTAAGAGTTTTACGAAGCACGATGTTCTGCACATATCGGGTTTAGTCATTTCATATGGACACCTCTGTCTGACTGAACTTACATTTCGCCTGCCTGTGATGGTGTATGCGTTGAAGTACTTGGCAAGACCAGTAAACTGGTGGCTGGTTCCCGCATCGTGTCCGCCCATGGTTGATAAATATGTGATCCTGTGGAAAGAAAAACAAACATTTTTTACACAACTTCAACCACCAGACGGGTACAGCAGTCAGCAGTCTCTTGAACCCGATGTACTGTTACTCTAATTACGTAACTTGTCCAATTCACTGTGGATTCAAGCTAGCTGCACCCGTGAACCAAGTAACAGCAACACAGACCATTTGACCTACCACACAAACTACCCTCTTTTGTGACACAAACAACAGTTTCAACGTTAGCATTGCAGTTAGTCAAAACATCGCGCTAGAGCACATTTCCAGCAAGCGGATGCCAGTAATTGGCATGCACACAATCTATCCACATATGCTTGATAGCTAGCTAAAATAACTAGCTTAGTTGACGGCTAGCATCCACTGCTAACTGGTAACCCGATTACTGGCATGCCTCAAATCAAGGGAAACTGGATGGAAATGCAATTCATCGCAATAGAACGGCAAATAACATTGCAGATAGGTAATGCATCGTATAAATCCAAATTCGACCTGTTAATCAACATACCCTCTACACACGACCCTGTCTTGATGAGGAACTAGTGCCCTTCAGTTGATGCCGAAAATGGATCGCTCTGGAAATCCCGCCCCTGCAACCAGCTTCCTGTAACTCATACAGAACCTTCCCTCTATTGGATAAAATACATATCAATTCTACACATGCGTAGCACTATTGGTGAAATTTGCGGCCTGTCACTGTATGCCCACATTTCATTGGTTGTTGAAATCAAGCATCATTCCTCCTCCTTATCCGGGTTAAATGAGTCCCTTAATGTTTACTTCCGGTTCACCTTGTCCCCATGAACATGTGAGAATCTACAGAAGCATTGTATGTTTAGGAAATATTGAAGGAATTTCATTGATTATTTGGGTAAGTGCACATTCACCATTTCGGCAACCGTTTACGTAGAATTCGTTTACAAAGTGTGTCTGCAAATCTTAAAGATAGGAGGTAAGACACACTAAACATATCCACGTGTAACTGCCTTGCTGGTGCACAGAATTCCACCAAAAGCATTATCTCATCACGCGAGGTGAAGAAATCGAGTATATCCCTGAGTTTACGTTAAAAGACCATTTTAAGCTCAATTCCTAACATTAATAGCATCACTACTTGCTGTCATCGCATTTATGTGTGTTGTATCAGTTCTCATGGATCACTAGATATGCTAACGTCTGCTTAGCTGTGTTACAACCCGGTCATCTTAAAGTGTGTATTGATTTACCAATAATTTGTCTATAGGTTCAATTATTCAATCATGGCCTCAGTGGAAGAGGACTTCCCCCGTGGTGGGACAGCGAAGACCGCGCAGACAGCCAAGCCTGAGAAATCTCGTGCTGAGGTGGACAACCTCTTCGAGGTAAACTGCATTTGAATGATCCATATTTGTGTACAGTCAGAGAACATCTGCTGTAAAGCATGTTATCTACCACCAGTATCAGTTTGAAGGGTTCAGAAGGTAGAGTGGACAATACACCATCAACGAAGAATGACATTCACTTCACATGGCTGTTGTTTGTTAGGCACTGGAATGTTTGTTATGCCCCATGCCTTGGTTAGACCAATTTTGGTTGTTACATGTTTTTCCCATAGTGTTAAAAAACGATTTACTGTAGCCAGCCACTGTATCGGGGATAAACATACCATCACTTTAAAAAATTGTAATCTTGGTAAAAGGGGGTCCCTGTTGGCAGTAAAATGTAATGTCCCATCTTTCCCAGACTAATGTACCTGAGGTGAAGAAGAAAAGGAAGAAACAACAAGATGAGGAACAAACTACGAAGAAAGTAAAGAAGACCAAAGAGGACTCCCTAAAACTCAATGCTACTTCTGGTGTAGACATCCTACATATGAAAGTATGTATCTTCTACTTTTTAATTTATATACTGTACTTTACACAACTGAAGCTCTCAATTGCATGCATGCACCTGCTGCACTGTCATTGTTGCTAACCCTCTTTGAAATGTATACATATTTGTATAAACAAAATTTGTGTGTCTTCGTAGGATCTTAAGGTTGGCACCTTACTGCTGGGCTGCATCAAGGATGTCAACGACTTTGAGATGGTGGTGGGACTTCCCAGTGGTCTAACGGGATACCTGCCCATCACCAACATCTGTGAATCTTACAACAAGGCCATCAGTGATAAGCTAGACAACGGAGAAAACGCAGAGGTATTATACAACTTTTGAAAGACGTAGATTATGTGACCAGGAGTATAAAGAAATGTTATTTGGAAGTGCAGTGGCGCAGGTACCGCAGCATGTATCTGGCCAACCAGGTCCGAGAGTGACTCGAGGTCATTTCCTGATCTCAGCCTGTCTCTCTCTAGCCTGGTAAACCAGCCCCTCGTACTTCGTTTCATTTTGTGCAAAGGGTCTGGACCAGACACCATCAGAAACGATTTGTTGGAGGTGTGGACTCTGCTGAAGTTTTAAAAAAAGTGCCTCTGCCTTTACCCAATCGCTAACGCCTGGTCGTCACGTATGCAATTAGCCTACCTACGCACTACAATTCAAATGTACCACACAAGGTGAACGTCACGGCTAACGAACACACCCTCTGTTCGCTGATTGGATGAAATGAAATGAAATACGAGGGGCGGGTTTACCAGGCTAGTCTTTCTCTCCCTCCCACTATTTTCTTGCCACTCTTTGCTGTCTTGTCCAATTAAAGACAAAACATGCAGAAAAGTGTTTATGTGACCAAAAGTTGATAGTCCCCAATATGGGGATACATTTTACATTGAACTGTATTGAAGTGACTTCACGGTGACTGTGTGTTTTGTTTGTTTTTGTTTGTAGGAGTTTGCCCCTCTGCCCCATCTCTTCAGCCCTGGCGGTGTGGTCAGATGTGTGGTGTCTTCTCTGGCAGAATCCAAGGAGGGCCATGTCAGCCTCAAGGTGTCCATCAACCCCAAGGAGGTCAATAAAGCTTTGACCCCAGGCTCACTTAAATCTGGCATGGTGAGTGCTTGTGTTCTTATTCTAAGCAGTGTTCTATATTTTTCATTTATCGCCATTGTGGTGTTGGTGATTTCTTAACTGGAAGACTCGCAAAGATTCTGTGATATTCTCCTTTAGTTGATGACTTCTAAAACTATTTGGTGACATTGTCACTTATGACCGTCTGAGCAAAATGTCTTATCTTACTTTTGTAAATG
Organism: Coilia nasus; assembly: GCA_027475355.1. Taxonomy (NCBI): domain Eukaryota; kingdom Metazoa; phylum Chordata; class Actinopteri; order Clupeiformes; family Engraulidae; genus Coilia; species Coilia nasus. Next base: position 27,003,648 of record CM050198.1, read on the forward strand.
AAAATGTTGCCAACAGTTACGTGGTTGTCAGGTCCATTTAGAACTTTTTGTTAGTAAAAACGTTTGTTAGTCAAATTGTTCATCATTTATGGTACAGTACAATAAAACTTAACTTAATTTTTTGTTTGCAATGTAGATCATCAGTGGGTGTGTGGAAAGCATTGAGGACCATGGTTATCTCATTGATATTGGGCTCAGTGCCACCAAGGCCTTTCTACCCAAACCAGCTGCAAAAGCCTCAAAACAAGGTATTGTGTAAAAATGTGATATGCAAATCTGAAGTAAAGAAATGTGCTGGTTTGTGCACAGTTTGCTTGCACCTAAGCTGAGAAATGTGTGGACACTTCTGTTTTATTAAAAATGGCTCACTCCGTTCCTTACAGATTAGGATGTAAGGAAGCCAAGCCTGATAAACATTGGATTAAGAACAGGTCATAGCTCCTACACTGAGTAACATAGCTGAATGCGAAATGAGTACTTTTATTTACAGTGGTGTAAAAACTGGTCCCGAGCTAAAGCTCAACTTTGATTTGAACCTCATAAAAATAAGATCATCATATGTCCCTGTTGCTTAACTGTTTTGCCTTATATTGCCAGTAGAGGGCATATAATCTCACATTTGAAAAAGGCAAAGCTCAAGGACCAAGAGGTCACATGTTATTGTACACATATTACCTCAAGAAGAAAAAATTGACTCCAAGCATGTGATGTTCCTTCAAACCTCAAGCCCTTTGCTAATTCAAAGTGCTAATAGTCCATAGCTCAGTGTGTGTATTTTATTTCCCCCTTTACTTGATGTGTATTTTTATTAACTTTTCATTCTTTATTATCATTTTTATCCATTTTCTTCCTTTGTTAAGTCCCCTTTTTATGTATTTTATGCAATCCAACACATTTTTTTAAGCATTCCTAGAAATACTGTTTTTTTATGAAGTCTGTGTTAAGGACTCCTAAGTGTCTGTGTGTACATGAAATGTGTTATATAAATAAAGCCTGCCTTGCCCTACTTTCCGCTCTTGTCAGAGCTGAGGCTGGGCCTGTACATCGAGTGTCTGCTGGAGGAGGTGAAGAGCGACGGTCGTCTGGTCCGTCTGTCCGTGGACCCATCCACCCTCTCTGAGGCCATTGCCGACACCACGCACGGCTGGACCCTGAGCAACCTGTGTCCCGGCCTGCTGGTCAATGCCACCATCAAGAAGGTACTTTTGTCATTGTAGAAAGAGGGTTCCCACTGGTCATGTCATTTCTGTAATATCATGGCATTTTTATACAGTCGACACAATCGACCCCGACACAATCACATACACAATCAGGTACACAGGTACACACAGGTATGCACCCTCCGTGCGTTGTGTGCTTTGAAGTCCTCGCACAAGAGAGTCTAAACCGGCGAAATTATGTAGGCATATGAAGACCAAACATCCCAGCTTCACAGATAAAGCCAGTGACTTTTTTCGCAGAAAGGAGAATGTTACAGGGGCAGAAGAAACACATCACTAAGCAAACAACTATCTCTGCAAAGGCGCAGAAGGATTCATATGAGGTGGCATATTTAATTGCGCAAACAAAAATGGCCCACACGATTGGGGAAACTTTAATGAAACTAGCAGCAATAGCGACGATTTGGATTTTGTTCGTAATATTTGTAATATGTCCGTATATGCTCAGCATTTTATATACGTTATGATGGGATGTTGCCTATTTGTTTTCGCTCGTGAGTTTGGTAATAAAATACACTAGTTCAGGGATTGTGTTCAGTTTTTTTTTTTTTGCTCTACTGCCTTGCATGCGTAACACAGAAACATTATGAGAGAGGAAGGGAGAGAAAGAGAGCGATAGAGAGCGAGAACACGCGCACGTGACAGAGAATGGTCGCGGGTCGTCAGCAGCTTAAAACTGGGGGTCGCGGTCTGAAAAGTTTGGGAACCCCTGTTCTATGGTACTCTGATTGTGAGATGTCTGTCATCATCTTCTTGGCCTACTTTTTACGCTCCACAGGTCACTGGTCATGGGCTCATTCTGGAGTTCCTCTCGTCCTTCTCTGGGATTGTGGACCTCCTGCACACGGACACAGACAAGGCCTCCTCCTACAATGTTGGAGACGAGGTGAGTTTTGTATCCATCTGCAGACAGACAGACAGACAGACAGACAGACAGACAGACAGACAGACAGACAGACAGACAGACAGACAGACAGACAGACAGACAGACAGACAGACAGACAGACAGACAGACAGACAGACAGACAGACAGACAGACAGACAGATGTACTTTATTGATCCCAAGCTGGGAAATTAAAGTGTAGCAGCAGCATGACAGGCAGGGACATACAGAGACAATAACAACACCATGGAGACAAGGTCACAACCCAGACATCACAAAGCATAATACAATATAAAATGCAGTACAAAATGTATAAAAAAAGTTGGTTGTGATTGGCCAAAGCATACCAGTAAGGAGTCATTTAAACAGCTGTTCAGTGTTAATGGCTGATGGAGAGACACAATCCCTTTCAATTACACAGTTCACATAATGCATTATTCAGTCAGTTCATACAATAACATTGCTGTTTTTATTTTATTTTATTTTATTTTACCTTTATTTAACCAGGAAGGTCCCATTGAGGTATTAAAACCTCTTCTTCCAGGGAGTCCTGGCCAAGACAGCAAGGAAGACAAAGGAGACACATGCACAAAGCTTACAGACAAACAGAGAAAGCACATGCAAAGTTACAAAAGCCATAAATACAGACAGAAGTGCAAGAGCAAACAGACAGCTAATAAGGGCTAACAAAGCAAGGCAGACAACCATGCACACAATAGACAATAGACAGAAATACAGTGAGCCACAACACTAAACAAAGATGATACGAATGGCTTTTTCTTCTGAGTGATAGTGAAGTCCATCTAACCATTTCGTACAGTGTACAGTGATGTGTTCTCATTTTTGTTAAAAGATTTATCTGCTTATGGAGAAGTGAAAGTCTATTGTCCACATAGAGTGAACGCAGGACAGCTGTCACATTGAGCATTATGGGAATGAAGTGAGCGTCAAAACAACTTCCTGTGTTGTTGTCTCTGGCTACTTCCTGTCCAGGTGGTGGCTCGGGTGCTGTACGTGGATCCCACCAATAAGAAGGTGGCCCTGACCTTGCGCAGCCATCTCCTGCCACCAGGGGGCAGCGTGCTGGATCGCGTGCAGAGTGAGCGCGTGGGAGACGTGGTGCAGGGCTGTAAGGTGGCAACGGTCCACTACCACGCCGGGGCGATCCTCGATCTGCCCGACGGCACGCAAGCGTTCGCTCACGTGAGTCAGACCGAAAGGTTGGGAATGTTATATGAGTGTGTGTGCTGTGTGGATAAGCAGCGGTGTATATAACTGTTTTTACCATTCTTTTTTACGTTACGTTTTGAGTCTTCATGAAATAGGTTACTGTGGATGAGGAGAGCCTGCTTCTCTGTTAGGCAAGGCAAAGCTAGGCAAGAGCAATTTTAGCTTTTTGGTAAAGCCTTCTAAAAATTTGCCCAAATGTTCTCACTGAGTGTGTGCAAGTGTGTCAAGTTTCAGAGAATGAGAGGTCAAGGAGGATGATGTATTGAATTTTGAATAACATATCCAGTATTATATTCTGGTTTAATGTGATGATGCTAAAATAATGTGATAATTAGCTCAAACAATGTAATGTCTTTCTGTCTTTAAGTAATGTCAATATAGTGTGGAGGTTTTAAACTAGAAGGTTCTCTGTGTGCTGTTCCCCTCTGCAGAAGAACCAGCTGAGGGAGGCCAAGGAGCCCTTCAACCCCAGCATCCTGAAGGCCCAGACCGCCCTCACCTGCCGCATCACAGAGTTCAGCCCCCTGGAGCAGATACACCTGGCCAGCCTCCGCAAGTAGGTCACCGCAAGAGGAGATGATGATGATCTACTTTAATGTCAGTCAAAAGACTGAAGTTCCTTTTGCGTCACTGGGTGGCTTATTTAAGGCATACATATCCACAAGACATCTTATGATAAAACTTTTAAACAGGGAAAGCAAGGACGTGATTTGCAGGCGAGCAGCTCGTATGAAGAAATGCATACACGTGTGACTTTTAATCCTGGCTGTTACTTTGCAGGAGCACCATCGAGGCCCCCTTCTTCAGATACAGTGACCTGAAACCTGGACAAGTAGTAGAGGTATTTAAGCAAGGCTGTGTTTTCAAATGTTTTTCTTCTCTCCAGTCAGTTGGATATAACATAGATTCAAGTGTTTTTTTTAACAGAATAATTAATACATCTGGACATCGGCCTAAAGCACACACCTCTGCATCAAGTAGTCTGGGTGCTGGACCAAAAAAACAAAGTCAAACTACAGAAACGAAGTCCGCGACACTAGTGTGCTTCCACAAAGGTTTTTGGCCTCCGCCAATGTCATGAACGTTTGTGGGAGCACACTGGTGTCGCGGACTTATTTGTTTCTGTTCTTATTAGGCGCGTTTCCACTACAGTGAGTTCCGGGTAATTTTTCGGCCTTCTCACGGTTGGCGCGTGTCTCCACTATCGGGCAGTTCCGAAATGGGCGATCTCCCGGAACTTTTACAGGGACCAAAGGGGTTAGGTACTCCGTTCGCCCCTGAAAAAGTTCAGCTTGTAGCCTGTGGTAAACTCGATGCTGATAGGCTGTTGTTAAACACTACCAGCCATAGGTAATCTAAAAATCACTATGCCATACGAAAATATTTTTTCTAAACAGACAAAATGCATTTCTCACAACATAGTTCATTACAAACACAGTTGCCCATGTAACTATATTTTATCTAATCTTAGAGGTTAGTTTGAAGACAGACTCGTATTATCTTTAGATTAGCAAACTAATTCAGCATGCTATCAGACTAATACGCTTCCTATGGAGTATTTGCATATACCTGTTAGAGGAAAACGTACAGTCTATCAAACTCAGAGTTGTAGGAGAGCTTGTTTTGGCCGTTTCCACGATAAAGCATTTAACTACTTGCTATGTGGTGCCCAACGATTTCCTCAGGCAATTAATTACCTTCTTAAAACATGTTTACTTGGCTAACTTTATCCTGCTAATCTTGTCATAACGTCACTCGGAACATCTAATCTTATGAAACATAGTAGACATAAATGGACTGGAAACTCACAATAAATAGGAACACTAACCACAAACTTTTAGGATTTATCCGGTTTAATCCATAAATCAAGAATGCAAGCCTGCAGTGAGTCATGTTCGCTGCTCTGAGACACCGAATGTTTCCCTTTGTTTACTAGAGGTCCGATAAAACGTTGTTGTAGTGGAGACACGCGAGGTGAGAGGACCAACCAAACAACAGTCCCTGAAAATTTCCCTCTCCCTGAATTACCATCGGAACCTCCCCTAATGGAAACGCGGCTATTCTTACCAACTGAACACTGCTCAGTGTGGTCAGTTCACACCAAGAACTATAACGACAGCGACAATGATATGGGCATCCACACTGAAGAACAATATTTGTAGTCGTGATTTAAACTTGTAATAGAACATGACGTCCTGTGAATTTGTATGAATTCTGATTGGCTGACGGTGCTTTTATAGTTCATAAAATCGCTCTGAAAGTTATCCCAACGACATTGTTCAGTCTGTCATTGTCGTTATAGTTGATATGTGAATTGCACCATATGCACTAAAGTTAAAGCGATTTTTACAAAATTATAGTTATAATTATCTTTACAGTTATCTCTTTAGATGTGAACAGCCCTTAAATCTGTCACTGTTTGTGTGTCCGCAGGGCACCATCTTGAGTCTGCAGCGCTTCGGCCTAATGGTGAAGGTGACGGACCACATCAAGGGCATGATCCCTCGCACGCACATGGCCGACGTTACCATCGCCAACCCCGAGAAGAAGTTCACCGTGGGCAACAAAGTCAAATGCAGGGTCAGTCGCTTCTCTATGCATGTGTGAGCAGAATAATGCCACAGGTCTCCCATCATCCTCTGGTGTTTATCATGCTGCGAGTGTCTGTGGTCCTATCCTTGTCCATGTCTGTGTGTTGTTGTGACTTTGTCAGTATGTGTGTGGGTATGTAACTGTATGTGTTTTTTTTTCTCTCTCTCTCCGCCTCTCACCCATTCTCTCTTCCATTCTTTTTGCTTCTCTCACTTTCTCTCTATCTCTGTCATTCTCTTTTTTTCTGTCTCCCATTCTTTCTTTCTCTCTTTCTTTCTTTCTCTCTCTCTCTCTCTCTCTCTCTCTCTCTCTCTCTCTCTCTCTCTCTCTCTCTCTCTCTCTCTCTCTATGTATTTCTGTTTCTCTCTCTGTCTCTCTCTCTTTCACTGCAGGTGTTGTCGGTGGACGTGGCCAACAAGAAGCTGACGCTGACGAGGAAGAAGGGGCTGGTGGAGTCCTCCTTACCCATCTTTGCCACGTACGCAGAGGCCCGCGCTGGCCGCATCGCTCACGGCGTGGTCGTCTGCGTCAAGGACTTCGGCTGCATCGTGCACTTCTACGGCGACGTGAAGGGCCTGGTGCCCACGCGGGAGCTCTGCACCGAGTTCGTGACGTCCGCCCAGCAGCTCTTCTACGTCGGACAGGTGACCACCAACTCCGCCTCTCCCCTTTAATCATTTCCCCATTTCTTCTTCTCTAGCATCTCTTCTCTAGCATCTCTTGTTGATTCAATACAGTACAGTAGTAGCAGTACTGTACATTACATTAAGCTGGCTCTTTTATCCAGAGCAACTTACAGCTAGGTAGAGGGTACAGTCCCTGGAGCAACATGGAGTTAGGTGCCCTTCACACGAGCAGTTCAGCCATGGATGAGGATGCAGGAGAGCACTAGTTATTTACCCCCCCACCCCCCCACCCACAGTCTTCCTAGTGGTATGGGATTCAAACCTGTGACCCTCTGATCCCAAGACCAAGTCCCTAACCAATAGGCCACAGCTGCTTCCAGTCTCATTGTGTATGTGTATAGTGACAATAAAAAGGCATTTCATTCTTAGCGTATTGGGCAAGTTTACATGCACCACTGTAGATTATCGGCTGAAATGGCTCCTGTATCCACACCACCCACTCGGATTCAAAATACCTTGTTTGTACCTTTGTTTGATTATTTGGTAACCCTTCCTATGAAGATTGTATTCATAAGATCTTCTAAACATATTCATAAATACTTACATGCACATGTAAAGTATACATAACTATTTGTACATACTCATGTATATGTATGTACTGCTCCATCCTCCCCTGTGTTGTTTATTTACATGGCCCAGGTGGCCACCACTCTACTGCCCCGTACCCCCCTCTTATCTTTTTTAACATCCCTTTTTTTTATTTGTGTGTGTGTGTGTTGGTGTGTGTGTAAGAGAGAGAGAAAGACAGTGCCTGTGTGTGTATGTGCAAGTGTGGGGGTGTGAGAGAGAGAGTGTGTATGTGTGTGTGTGTGTGTGTGTGTGTGTGTGTGTGTGTGTGTGTGTGTGTTCGTTCTCTGTTGGTTCTTTGTCTCTTTCCACTCTTTCACTCGTCTGTGTTTTGGTGAGTTCTCTTGCTTTCCTCTCCTGCTTCTGTGTTCTCTCTGTTTTCATCTGTTCCCTCTCTCCCTCTCTTCCTTCCACCACTCATCGCTTAGTGTCCCATTTCTCACTCCCACTCTCAGCCCATCTGTCTCAGAGCAGCTCAACTCAGCAACTCGGAGCATCGGCTGATTTCTCTCTGAGCGAAACAACTTTTTTTTTTTAATATGAAATGTTTGAGTCTCGTGAGTCGGATTCTCTCCCTCCTGTTCCTGCTCTTTTCCTCTGCTCCATGTCACACAAGGATGAAAACACACATACACACAGCACACACACAACAGACACACACACAACAGACACAGGCACACACACAGACACACACACATACACAGTTTGATGCCAATCCTCCAAAGGCACCTCATGAAAAAGCAGTTTTTGTCTGCATGCATAATCAGAGGCAAGACACACACAGACACACACATTATTTTTATAACCTCTCTCTCTCTCCCTCTCTCCCTCTCTATCCCCCCCTCTCTCTCTTTCTCCTCTCTCTATCTCTCCCCCTCTCTCTGTCTCTCTCTCTCTACCCCCCCCCTCTCTCTTTCTCCTCTCTCTATCTCTCCCTCTCTCTCTCTGTCTCTCTCTCTCTCTCCCCTCTCTCCCTTTCCCCCCTCTCCATCTCCCTCTCTCTCTCAGGTGGTGAAGGCCAAGGTGCTGCAGTGTGACCCAGAGAAGGAGAAGCTGCTGCTGTCCTTCAGGGCCGTGCTGCAGGGGGAGTCTGAGGGCCAGGAGAACCAGAAGAAGGAGAAGAAGGAGAAGAAGGCCAAAGCAGAGAAGCCCGCCTTTGACTTTGAGATCGGAAAGGTAACTCGCCTGTTGTAACACTTCGTGTTGCGTATCACAGCCTTATGTGCAGACGCGTTTCATGTACAGGGTGGGCCAAAAGTAGGCTGATACTTAGTACTTTACCTTACATTTTACATCGTGATAAAAACAAACAAAACTAGAAAAGCACTCAGAGAGCGCAGACCACCGCCAGGGCAGCTCAGACCTCCACCAAAACCAATTTTTTGAAGTCACTTTTAAGGTAGCCCATTTTTGACCTACCCTGAAAATTTCATCAAAATCCATCCATAACTTTTTGAGTTATCTTGCTAACTAACTAAGAAACTAACTAAAAAAAGGCCGATGATTACATAACCTTCGTCTGGCGCTGCCTGCCGGAGGTAACAAAACGTGACAGAAATAGTGAAACATCTGTAAGCCTACTTTTGCACCCCATATAACAAGCAGTCAGCTGTATGGTTATGTGTCCCTAGTGGTGGTGTTTAATGCAACCTCATGTTGCTCTCTGTTTAAAGTAAAGATGATCTGCAGTTTTTAATGAAAGTGAGTGATGTATATGCGCGGTTGACCTTTTGAAAGAATACGTGTATGCGCACACGCACGGGTCTGTGTGCACGCATATTTGCATGCATGTGTATGAGTGAGATTGCACCTGTGTCTATAGAGAAATATCTGATTTATGTATAAGTGAGCATGGCAAAGGTGAAGTGAACACATGTGTATAAGAGAGTGAGTGAGATTATGCCTGTGTGATCTAGGAAAAAAAACGTTTATTGTTGTCTTTGGTGTGTTCGTGTGTGTTACAAAACTCTCCTTCCTCTCCTATCTGACAGGCAGTGGAGGTGCGTGTCGTCAGCAAGGCTGAGGACGGGCTGAACGTGGCCATCCAACCTTCCGAGGCGCCCGCCTTCCTACCCACAACGCACCTCTCTGACCACGCCTCCAACTGCCAGCTGCTGTGGCACGCCCTGCGGGAGGGAGACCTCGTCTCGGACGCCGTGTGCCTCAGCAAGGCCAAGCAGCTCATCGTATCCTTTCCCTCCTCTGTCACCCCGTGCCAGTACCTGAACTCATACCCTAACCCCATAGCTCAGTACATACCTCTACTGGAGAAATCGTCCATATAAATGCATAGGGAAACTTTGTAATGCCAAGATGGCGAGTGTCCGCATATATTCCGCCTATTTTGCTGCCAAGAGCCAGTTATCTGTCGAACTGTACAAATGTCATTCCAGTCATCTTGCATACATCAGTTCTTACCTCGAATGAATTCCAGAGCCTAGTTTAGCATAATTCATTGTAACTCATAGCTCCTAAAAGTGACAGAATACACCCTAACAATTTCAGACTGTTCGCATATACATGTTGGGTTGTTACACGCACAGAGAAGACAGCAGTAGGAGTTATCTAATCCTGAGGTGAACAGTCATTAAGTTAATTTACCCAAACGATTAGGTGTTCTTTTAATATGATTGGTAGTGGTTAGGGGAGTAAAAATGACTCTCGAGAAGTATCTTATATCTGTCTATTCTTTATCCCATTTAATCTAGTCCATACGTCTTTCGCCTTCTTTTGTAGTGGGTTTAGACCTCCACAGTATTTCCCTCCACCATCATTTTAAGGTGCTTCCACACTGCCCCAACAAACGCCAACCAACTCCAACATTCTAAAGTTGGCAGTTGTTGGCACCTGGCAGCTGGCAGTCTTTAGAATGTTCAGAAAACCAACTGCCAGTACACACTGCCCAGACTAAAAAATGACAAGACTAACTTTTGTCACTATCTGTTTTTGATCTTCAACATTTTTTTAACATGGGCAAAGTTGAAAGTGTACTGAATGTGGCCAAAGTAATTTTTGGTCTACATTGGTCAGACATTGTACAACTCCACCAGACCGGACCGAACATGTTGAACTCTTCCAACTCCATCCAACAAGAACAAACTAACAGACTGGTGGTCCACACTGCCCCAACTGTTGGCGTTTGTTGGAGTTGGTTGGTGTTGGTTGGTGTTTGTTGGGGCAGTGTGGAAGCACCTTTAGGGTTGGTCTAGACCTCCATACTGTACTTTTATCTTTCTTACTTTCTTACTCACTTAGGATGGGTCTGGAATGGTACCTTTTTTCCTCTTAACTGACCCACCCTCTTCAGACCCTGACCAAGAAGCCGCTGCTGAAGGCCTACCTGGAGGAGGGGGCGGCCGCCACCGAGTTCTCGGGGCTGGAGCTGGGGCTGGAGCTGACGGGCTGGGTGAAGAACATCATGCCCTACGGCGTCTTCGTGGAGTTCCCCCACGGCCTCTACGGCCTCGCCCCCAAAGCAGTGAGTACGCTGCTGCCAGAAGAGACGTGTTTTTAGAGTGTGTGTGCGTGTATGCGTGTGTGCGTCTGTTTGCATATGTGTGTGACTTGTGATTGTGCATGTGTGTGTTTGCGTGTGTGTACGTGAGGGAGAGAGAGACAGCAGTGAGTACCTGCCACCAGATGCGTGTGACTGAGATGTGGTGATGATGACTGAGATGAGACTGTGTGTTGGTGTGTGTGTGTGTGTGTGTGTGTGTTGGTGTGTGTGTGCATCTGTACCTGTGTGTGACTTCATTGTGTGTGTGCATGTGCGTGTGTGTATGTGAGGGAGACAGAGATAAAGTGTGTGTGTATGTGTGTCTGTCAGTCAGTGATGGAAATTTGCACCAGCCAAATGTTGGTAAAATAAGAAAGTGGCTGGTACATTTCTGACGCAAAACAATAATTTACTGTTGAGTGGATGGTGAATTTTGCCATTTATTTGTCAGTGGCTGGTAAAGATTCACATTTTGCAAAGTTGATTTCCACCCGTGGTGTGTCTGAGATATGTTTTGGAGTGTGTGTGTGTGTGTGTATGTGGCTGTGTCTGTGTATGCAGTGTAAGCGTTAAGCTCAGTAATGTGCAGAGCGGAAATGTAATAAACATCAGTTACACACCTTTTAAACTACAAAATGCCAAAAACATGCCTGCTAGATGTGTTCTGGAGTGTGTGTGTGTGTGTGTGTGTGTGTGTGTGTGTGTGTGTGTGCGCATGTGTCTGTGTATGCAGTGTGTAGAGGGCAAATGTACATTAAACGTCAGTTATGCACCATTTTAAATTCTAAAATGCTTAGTCAACTGAATGATTGCGTGTCTGAGTGTGAAAAGAGTGTGTGTGTGTGTGTGTGTCTGTGTTTGTGTCTGTCTGTCTGTGCACATGTATGTGGAGCAGGGCTGAATAATCTCAGGCAAGGCGGCTGAAATCAGGCATGGGACAGTAGACTACATTTAACATGTATTAGTAGACAGTTATAATAACTTTGAAATGTTTGGTCATTTCAGGCGTAGGATTGTTTCTTGCTTTCTGCTCTGTGTGGAGCCCTATGAAGTCAGATGTGTGTGTGTCTGTCTGTACACATATATGTGAATGTGTGTGGAGGCCTACGAAGTCAGATTGTGTGTGTGTGTCTGTACACATATATGTGAATGTGTGTGGAGGCCTACGAAGTCAGATTGTGTGTGTGTGTCTGTACACATATATGTGAATGTGTGTGGAGGCCTACGAAGTCAGATTGTGTGTGTGTGCGTCTGTGCACATATATGTGAATGTGTGTGGAGGCCTACGAAGTCAGATTGTGTGTGTGTGTGTGTGTGTGTCTGTGTGCGTCTGTGCACACATATGGGAATGTGTGGTGGAGGCCTATGAAGTCAGGTGTGTAATGTAGTCTAATGTAAACTCGGTAGGACAGTGTTTCATGCTGTGTTTTGGCTTGTGTTCTTAAGGCACAAACACAGCCGGTTGGTTCATTCCTTACATGTGTGACGTGTGTGTCTGGTTGGCATGTCTCCCGAAATAAAACGGCTTATTATTTTCTGTACTCGTTCTTGTCATCCTCTAACCCTCCCTCTTCTCCACTTGTTTTTTTGTGCACTGAAAGTCTCTTTTGCTTGTTGAGTTTCTGTGTGCATAGTTGCAATCCTCTCCTTGTGTTCAGTGCCAGTATTAAATTCACTAGGCTGAATGTGTTGTGATGTTGTTGGGACCATAAATGTGTTTTGGGATGCTGCCAGCGTAGCCAGTTATCACAATTAATTCGATTGTTTAGTTAAAACAGTTTTTCCTGACAGCAGGTATTTGTCGTCTTCTAGTTCATTCCAGTCCTAAAAGGCACGTTCTGTGATTCAAATCCAATGCTCGTTTATTTGTATTGCTTTCATAGATTTTGCTCCTAACAATGTTGTCTCACAAGCTGGCGGTTAAGTGGTGCTGTTTGTATGCAGTCCTGGCTTCGCAAATGGGGAAACAAGCACAACAGCAGCTTGCAATGATCCTTAAAACAATTCCAGCCACAGTGGTACAAAAAGGAATGGTGTAATTTGATTCGCAATTAAAATCAAATTTGAGCATCCCTTAAAGAAACACACTTGCCTTTGCATCTTCATTTAGTTAACATTTGAATGTGTTGCATGGTAGCTATGTTGACAATAAAGGACAGTTTTGTTTATTTTCAAGACCTTGCCAGCCTTAGGGAGCTTGAGCAACAGACCCGCATGTTAAAAATGACCAAAATTGTTCTGGGTAATTCTATACAAAATTTAGTTGACATGTTCACATTGTCATATCTCTGGAATGGTTGAAGTTGGGAACCTGAAATTTTGTGAGAAAATCAGAAAAATCTGACACATGGGTGACAATTTCTCAGTTATAGGAAATACTGTATGGAATTACCCTTCTTTAATGTTCACAAATGCAAACGGAAAATATAAATTTTCTACTGTCTTTTTCTCTCCCTCTCTTCCCCTCTCCTCTCCTCTCCCTCCATTCAGGCCATGAGTGACCGCTTTGTGACGTCCACGGTGGGCGTGTTCGCGGCGGGCCAGACGGTGCGGGCCAAGGTCAGCAACCTGGACGTGGAGAAGCGGCGCTTCCTGGTCAGCCTGAAGGCCTCAGAGCTGAGCGACGCGGAGGGAGAGGGGCAGGAGAGACTGATCCGGGGCCTGCAGGAGAGGCGCGCCGCCATGGAGATGATGTGCCAAAGAGGTGAGAGAGAGAAAGCGAGAGAGAGAGAGAGAAACACACAAGACACAGATTCACGCAAGAGCCCTCCTCAACGGGGCATTGTGTTGCTGTGACAGTTTGAGCTCCATCTTGTATGTATGAATTGTGTTATACAAGTAAAGATTATTATTATTATTATTATTGTTGTTGTTGTTGTTGTTGTTGTTATACAGTTCATAAGTTTACATACCCTGGCAAAATTGGTGATTTCTTAACTATTTTTCAGAGGATATGAATGATAACACAAAGTTTTTTTTCACTCATGGTTATTGGTTGGGTAAAGCCATTTATTGTCAAACACCTGTGTTTACTTTATTGAAATCACAATGACAACAGGAACTGTCTAGATTATTCTCTGAAAATGGTTAAGAAATAATCAATTCTGCCAGGGTATGTAAGCTTATGAGCACAACTGTACACAACAAGATTAAAACATTTACAGTTGTTTGTTCCAAACATATAGCTAGCACTTTGCCACCTTAGCCAAATCTGAGAGCATCAGTATATACCACCTTCATTTTATTAATCTTTGCTTTACTATAATTACACCATAGTTGTGTATATTGAGTACAGTACAGAAAAAATGACATTGCTAGTCACCTGTGTAAATTATAACCTCATTGAAAATAAATAAGAAAAATAGATGATATGAAAACATTACCTGGGAAAAAATCTCTGAAATATAAAAAACAAAATATTTTATGCATTTATAGATTTGAAAAAGACTGTGTTCATACATAAAAACATAGAATGATTGACAGAATGATCTATTGACAACCATCTGCTGTGACGACAATAAGACTGTTCACAGTTCATCTCTGAGGGGAACCATTTCGTCATCGCTCAGCTGAAATGTTCCACAGCAGCACAACAAACAGTCCTGGTTGACATGTAAGGGACCCAAGCAATCCATTTAGGGACATTGAACGTGAGTGAGTGTGTCTATGTGAATCTCAGGGACATCCTGGAGATCCCAGGGCAAGGTGCTGTAAAGCTGATGCACTATCACTGTCGAATGGGCATCTTGAAAAGTGTATGCAGAGATTAGAAAGTAGTGCTTTTTGGATCATGCCTTAGGGCTCATTCACACCGACTTGAGCGTGTACAGCACGTAACCGTGTACAATATGTTTGCATAGTGAGTGACAGAATACGCTCAGATCACACATGCGGTGTGAATAGTCTATTTTTTTAACATGCATTCCAGACGAATACGGACAAAAAACAGGCACGTGCTGTATACGCAGAGTGTTTGGTGTGAATCAGCCCATAGAAATGACAGGATCTCCAGTATACATTGAGGATCATTTTAAAAAGTACATCAATACATTCCCAAATCAGAATAATAAAAAAAGACCAGTATGCATTTGTTTTTGCTCTTGGTGTTTTGTGTGGGTAGATGGTTGGTCCTTGACTGATTATAAAATGCTGACGTAGTCAGGTGTGTTGGCACTGAGCCAGGTGGGTGCACAGGTGCTAATTAGGGGTCAGGAAACCACCCAGAGTGAGAAAGCACCCCCCCACCCCCCAGAGTGAGTAAGCACTCCCACCCCCACCCCCCACCCCCCAGAGAAGGAGGCAGAGGAGTCACTGCACTGCGCTAATGAGCTGTTTACACACTCTGATCCTAGTGATGGAAGACTGTTTTTATCCACATCTGTTAAATCAGCACTTTCTCACTCGGTCTGTCTGTCTGTCTCTCTCACTCTGACTGTCTGTCTGTCTGTCTGTCTTTTTTTCTCTCTCTCTCTCTCTCACTCTCTCTCTCTCTCTCTCTCTTCTCCTCTCTCTCTCCTGCTCTCTCTCTCTCTTCTCTCTCTCTCTCTCTCTCTCTCTCTCTCTCTCTCTCTCTCTCTCTCTTCTGCTCTCTCTCTCTCCTGCTCTCTCTCTCTTCTACTCTCTCTTTCTCTCTCTCTCTCTCTCTCTCTCTCTCTCTATTTCTCTCTCTCTATTTCTCTCTCTCTCTCTCTCTCTCTCTATTTCCCTGTTGCCTTACATCTCTACTATGCCCTGACATCTTTCATCTACACATCTCTTTCCCCCTCTATCTTCACCCCCCACCTTCTTTCTCTCTCTCTCCCACTGTTTTCCTTTTCTCACTCCTTCTCTCTCTCTCCTCTTTCACTCCATCTTCCTGCACGCTCCTCCTTGCTCTGTCTGTCCCTTTCTCTCTCTCTCTCTCTCTTTCTCTCTCTTTCTCCTTCTCTCTCTCTCTCTCTCTCTCTCTCTCTCTCTCTCTCTCTCTCTCTCTCCTCGCTCCTTGTCTCTGTGGTTCCTCTCTCTGAATCTTTCCCTCCCTCCTTCTCTCTCTCTCTCTCTCCCTCTTACTGTCTGTCTCCCTCCGTTTGTCCATTTCTCTATATCTCTCCCTTCCTCCTCCTCCATCTCTCCCTCCCTCTCTCTGCCTCCCTCCCTCCGTTCCTCCCCCTCCCTCTAGACGAGTCTGAGGTGCTGCAGCAGCTGTCCTCATTAGCGGTGGGCCGTGTGCTGAAAGTGACCGTGGATGAGCTGCGGGAGGACGGCTCCTGCTCCCTTCTCTCCGACGACCTCCCCTCCGTCCCCATCTCCGCCTCCCAGCACCACCTGACCGGTGAGGACCCCGCCACCTATGTCCAGAGCCCAGTTTCGCCTTATCGAGACATACACAAATACACACACACCCACATACACCCACATACACACACACACAGACATATACACAACTGCACAACCCTGCCACCTGTGTCCAGAGCTCAGTTTCGCCTCATCGAGACACACACACACACACCCACATACACACAAGCACACACACAGACATACACAACTGCACAACCCTGCCACCTGTGTCCAGAGCTCAGTTTCGCCTCATCGAGACATACACACACAAACACATACACACACCCACATACACAAGCACACACACAGACATATACACAACTGCACAACCCCTCCACCTGTGTCTAGAGCGCCTCATCTGGACCAGTGTTTCTCTAAGGTTTTCAGACCGGGGACCACACACCGCCACCTGTGTCCAGAGCTCAGTTTCGCCTCATTGAGACATACACACTAGGGGTAGGCGGTATAGCCTAAAATTTATATCACGGTATAAGTTGAACTATAGACGGTAGACGGTATATATCACGGTATACTTGGGTATGTAACAGTATTAACTGTTAACAGCTTCTTAATGCTGAATGTCAATATTTCTGAACGTCACCAAACACGATATAAAACATTGTAACATTTTCGTGTGGGGACTTGCTCAGCCAGCTAGAGGTTAGGCAAACCGGGACTGAGCTAAATATAACACGTTCAGAGCAGAATAACGTCGTATTCCACAGGATCCGCACACAAAACAACTAGATGAACACGTGAGAATGATAGCAGAGGAAATTATGATGTTGGGAGAGTGCAGTGAATCCGTGCCCTTTGCCAAATGGACAGAGCTGGGTCGTCAGTGACTTGCTGTCGGCGCAGATGGGTCAGTCAAGTGCAGGTGTAGCTGTCTATGAAACAGCACGACAGGCTCCTCATTAAGCATTACCTAAAGCAGTGGCGGTTCTACATTGAATTACTCCCCGGGCGAGACCCCCTCCTAAACTTGTAACCGTTTCGTTGCAAAGCCAAATCTTATGGTGAAATTAGATCTTGTGTTTGTTGAGCTAAGAACGAATTATTGTTGCAATCGTAGCATCATAACTAGAAGGCTAACAAACGTAAGAGTTATACCATGATTAACATTAGCCCTTCTTTCATAGCATGGATAACGTGACCATGCAGAGAACAGTTGCACACCTTCATCTTTTGCTCGTTTCTACACTTCTAATGGCTTTGACCTTTTTCTGTCCATCTCCTTCTGTTTGTAACTCGACAATCTACATACTGTTTTTCCCATCCCCCAACACTCTGTCACTGCCGACCAGGAGTTAAGACTAATTCACTTTGGTGACCACCTACTCGTTTTGTATTGCCCTGTTTTATTAGCCTTTCACACAATTAAAAAATGTGCAGGAATTATAAATTTGTAAATATAATGTTAGGAATAAAATGTGCGTTATTGGGAAGGAAGCTTATGTGTGACTGACTTCGCTCACTAATTGCAGAGTATTGCCCACTTGTGCATTGCATTTGAGAGACTCAGAGGTGCTGTCCCCCGCGCCCCCTCCCCTTTGCCCTTCTCTCACAGCTTCTGTGCACTGGAACTTTGTTTACAAGGTTTTCCAACGTAGCGGACTTGCTGTAGCAAACCGACCGTAAGTAATGTTACAACCGCGGAAGATGAGCAATTTTGAAAATAAGCGTCAGAATAACGTGAATTCTGCAGATTATGTTTTCCTGTTCAGTATCCGACACCTTGTAGCCAAACCATGACCGGATTACAGAAGTTGAGTCGGTCTTTTTTTGAGCTCCTTCTATTCCACGTGTTCACAGCTATTTTTCCTTCTTCCTTGTTGTGGTGACGCAATGAACTATCGCGGTAGAAGGTATAACCCAAAATCTCTACCGTTGGCCAAATTTATACCGCATACCGTTTATACCTTTTATACCGCCCACCCCTAATACACACACACACAAACACTCACATACACACGCACACACACAGACTTACACACAGCTGCAAAATGTGAACTTTTACCAGCCACTGACAAATAAATGTTTAAGTTCACCAGCTACTCAATAGCAAATTATTATTTTGTGTCCAAAATTCATCAGCTGTTGTCATATTTTACCAACATTTGGCTGGTGGCTGATGTGAATTTTCATCCCTGGTGCACACGTGAGACTCCAATTGCCCTCTTCCTGTCAGGCGAATTTCCATCCCTGAAACGCGCGCACACATGCACACACACACACACACACACACACACACACACACACACACACACACACACACACACACACACACACACACACATGGCCCTTAGTCCAGGAATAGACGGTGGCGGAAGGCCTCGTCTGCACCTAGTTTTGTCACACTCTGGTTCTACACTGAGATGGTTAAATTAAGAAATCTCTGACAAAGTACCTTAGATTCTCCAACCCTTCATACAGAGATGGGCAGGATGGGCAGTAAAAAAAGAGAGGCTGAGAGAGAGACAGACACTAAATTAATCCTGAAAGAAAATCCTTTAGGAATTTCATGCATGGTCAATGTGCAGTAGGGGGAACCTAAAAGATGTTGTTTAGAATATATTAAACAGGGTTATAAGGTTATACACGGGTATCACTGCCAGTCATGATAAACTATAAAGCGGTTATCAGTCTGGTGGTGAGAGACATTTTAGTGTGAAATCAGGTTAAAATAAACCTTAAGTTCACTTACTCAAGCGAAAGGTTTACGGGAGCTGAATTTGTCTATTTTTACAGGGATAACTTGTTTTTCACTGGGTAAAGCACATTTTAAGTGGAACAGCAACAGAAATGCCTTATAATAGACACTATGCCAGTAATAGGATCATCAGATAAAACAACGCTAAAAAAGGAACTGTAAAATACATTGAGACCCTCTCTTGAAATGGTCTATACACTCATTGAGTGTCCTGTCT
The DNA here is from genome assembly GCA_027475355.1 of Coilia nasus. Taxonomy (NCBI): domain Eukaryota; kingdom Metazoa; phylum Chordata; class Actinopteri; order Clupeiformes; family Engraulidae; genus Coilia; species Coilia nasus. Next base: position 27,022,568 of record CM050198.1, read on the forward strand.
CCTGTCCCAAATGCCCGCTCGGTTCCAGGTGTGAAGGTGACCCCCGGACAGAAGGTGAAGGTGGTGGTGCTGCACGTCGCCCCCACGACCCCCCAGATCCACGTGTCCCTGCTGCCCGCACTGCTCACCAAGAGGCAGACAGTGAGTACCAGCATCAGGACATGGCATACAGCACTCTTAAGGGCATCCAAATAATACGGCCATCTTTGGTTATCTTTAATGGGGCTGTTTCCTAAAGCATGTGTTAATTGTTAGTTTTTGTAAGCAGGAGTCAACAAAAGTTGAAGTTCATTACAATGTTTTCAGCCCATATGGTGTACCTCTTGTATTAGCGGTATTTTGCCTTTAAAAGGTTTAGAGGAGATATTTTAAAACATCTGACTTTTCAGGGAGAGGAAATGGAATCTTGCTGATAGAAAAACTGTTTTTCAGTTAAGTTGTCATACACCTTTACTCTTTTACCTAAGTAACCACTGATAAACTCATCATAGTCTACTTTACCAATATGTCTACCAATATGTCCTTGTATATGTAAGTATACTTGGCCAATAAAGCTGATTCTGCTGATTCTGATTTATTTAATTGAAAGGGAGAAAAATGCCTTTAAATTTGTCATACTGCCCAGTCAAACATGTTGTAGGTATAATAGTGGCAATGCTTTTATGTACTTTCCTAGTAGGAAGAAGCAAGAGATTTAGTCACAAGGCAAAGAGGTGTTATAAAGTCAATTTCCAGTCTAAACTCAGTTTTCAAAAAATGTGTAGTTACTGCCTCTTGGCTTTTTAGGGCAGTTTAGTTCAGTAAACATGTTCATTTCTCACAGCTGGTGAGCGGGTCCAAGCACGACGCTCTGATTCACCACACTGACGGCGACTTCGCCGTGGTCTCCCTCGGTGACACGGCCAACGTGACCGTCGTCCCGACGACAACCCACCTCAACGAGACCTTCGCCGCAGAGGAGCAGCGGCCCAAGCCCGGCGACACCCTGAGGGGAAAGGTCGTCGTCGTGGAGACCGCCTGCGAGGCCCTGGACGGCCTGCCCCTGGTTAACCGCGAGGCAGGGGTCGTCGTCAAGGCGACCACCGTGACCTCCAGCGCAGCGCGGCGCGAGAGGAAGATATCGGAGGGACGCGCCGGCACAGCGCACAGTTTCCGCTTCGGAGACGTGGTGACGGCCGTCGTCAGCGGCACCAAGCCCATGCAGGTAACGTAGGTCTGAGCGATACGAACGAAAATGTATATTGTGCTATTATTTGAACCGCGGATGGTAGACAGTAGCCTGGTAAACCCGCCCCTCGTACTTCATTTCATTTTGTACAGAGGGTCTAGACCGGAATCTCTTGAGGGTCATTTAGTCGGCCCCAGCAAGACCGATCCAATCAGCGAACAGAGGGTGTGCTCATTAGCTGTGACGTTGACCTTGTGTGCTACATTTGAATTGTAGTGCGTAGGTAGGCTAATTGCATACGGGACGACCAGGTGTTAGCGATTGGCTAAAGGCAGAGGCTTGTTTTAAACTTCAGCAGAGTCCACACCTCCAGGAAGAAATCGTTTCTGATGGTGTCTGGTCCAGACCCTTTGTACAAAATGAAATGAAGTACGAGGGGCTGGTTTATCAGGCTAGGTAGACAGTATATATTGCAATATAAATTTCAGTGTGTTCGTTCCTGGAAGTTGAGGATGTTCTTGCAAACACCAAAGGCATTGTGTCATTGTCATGCTACAGTATAGTTATCATAAATTGCAATACTGTTCTGACAAGCTTTTCTTTAGCATTCATAGTGACATAGCATGCATACAGTACTGTGCAAAAGTTATAGGCAAGGTGTGAGAAAAATACTGTACACTAGGAATGCCTTCAAAATTGAAACATCAACAAAATGCAGTGAATGAACAGAAGAGAAATCCGAATCAAATCCCTTTGCCCTTTGTGTGAGTTGATGCTGGTTTGAAGGCACCAGTACTGTATATTAATGACAAAAATCTGCGATATGGCGTGGGATCCGCGAAAGGTGAACCCGACCGTGATATAGCGAGGGATCACTGTATTTAGGAGTATTTAAGTAGAAAAGAATATGAATGTATTGTTAATAACATTCATGTTATTTCCCCTTTGTCTGTTGTTTCTCCACTGTCTGTCCATCTGTCTGGTGGGCACAGGTGCGTCTGACCCTGCCGGGGGATGTGACGGGTACGGCCCACATATCGGAGCTCCTGGAGGAGCCGGAGCCAGGGACCTTCCCCACCAGCGCACTCAAGGTGGGACAGGAGCTGCAGGCCCGCGTCATCGGGGGCAGAGACGTCCACAGCCACAAGTGAGTCAGGGGGACCTGAAGTCTTAAATACATTGAATGAATGATTGAATGAATGAATTAAGGAATAATTTCAACCATCATTCAGTCATTTATTCATTAATTTATTTGTTTGTTTGTTCATTCATTCTGTCATTCACTCCTTCATTCATTTTTCATTCGTTCGTTTATTTGTTCATTCTGCTATTCATTCACTTATTTATTCAATGAATTCATATATTCCAGTCGTTGTCATTCCTTCAATTATTCATGTATGTCTTTTTATTTCTTGTATACATGTCTTTAGACTTCAGACTTAGATGCCTTTATTATCATTATACAAGTACACAAAAGCTTCATTCCGGATTCACTTCACATCCGCTCAATTTGTTAATAGTATTCCGCTATTTACTGTTCATATGGTTTAAGCTTTATTTAGGAGAGTACATTTCTGTTTGAAGATTCCCATGACTGAAAAGTAAATAGAAAACTGTACGAAACCATCGTATGACAGAATGTCATGATTCGTCTGTAAACTTTTCCTCTTTGACACTGTGCTATTGTGAAGCTGTCTGAACCACCTGAGTCCTGATTATTGAATGTGTGTGTGTGTTTGTGTGTTTGTTCTTGTGTGTGTGTGCGTGTCTGTGTGTGTGCGTATGCGCACACGTATGTATGTGTGTGTGTGTGTGTGTATTTGTGTGTTTCTCCGCAGTTTCCTGCCCATCACCCACCCCGGCTTCGTGCACTCCCAGCCTGTCCTGTCGCTGCTGCCAAGGTGAGGAGGCGACGGAACCCCATTTAGCTGTGGCTGTCACCGTGTGTCCCCCCTGTCCCTTATCTCTCAGTGCTGCTTGGCCATCGTCTGCCTTTTCATGTGTCTAATCTATTCCCTATTGATTTGGGCACCGAAGGCATTGTAGGGGATGACTTTGGAGTTCCCTTCATTAATGCCTCTTTGTGTGTGTGTGTGTGTGCGTGTGCGGCTGTGCGTGTGCGGCTGTGTGTGTGCGTTCCTGCGTGCGTTCCTGCGTGCGTGCCTGCGAGTGTGTGTGTGTGCGCGCGTGTGTGTGTGCGCGTACGTGTGTGTGTTCAAACCTGTATGTGTATGTAAATCAAAATGTCTTGTATGCATATAGAATGATACTTATGAATTGTAAACAGGAACATGCTTTGCATTCTGCATTATTTCTACTGCTGACATAAGGACTCCGCAATGTCTGTAGAGTCAATAGCTTTGTCTAAAATGAAATGAAATGAAAATGGCTAGAGTAGAATTCAAATATAGGTTCAGTTTGCAGCAATATATACAAGTAAGACTATAAAACTATATGAGCAGGAAGCTGAAGGCAGACAAGGACCCTGCAGCCCTGGAGACAGGAGTCAAGCTGGAGGAGCTGAAGCCTGGACAGGAGCTGATCTGCTACACCTCTAAGGTAACACGTGTCCACTGATGCAGCAGGGCTTTCAGAATCACACCCTAGTTTCATATATATATATATATGTATATATGTGTGTGTGTGTGTATATATATATATATATATATATACACACAATTCAGAAAAACAGAGACACAGACACACACAGGCACAACCACACACACATATATATGTGTGTATGTGTGTTTTTCTGAATTGTGTATGTGTGTGTGCACATCTTTGTGTGTACGTGCGTATTTCTTTGTGTGCAGTGTTTGTGTCTGATTGTGTGTGCAGACATACACACATACACGTTTGTGTGTGTGTGTGTGTGTGTGTGCGTGCATGTATACACACAGGTAAGCTACACAATGCTTCATGACTGACCTCTGCTCTGCCCTCTCAGTATCTCTCAGCCATTAAGTGTCTGGAGGTGGCGGTGACCTCTAAGATAACTGGCACCGTGGAGCTGTTGGCCATGACCACCAACGTCAAGGTAACCAACCTGCAGCCACCAACGAGCTTTTTACTCTCACAACACACCAAGCCATTATGCAGCCATTCATTTGTAGTGCTAATTTATGATAATTAAGTTTATGCTAACAGGCTACATCTGACCTAGAGCATGGTTTCAGAATCAAGGACACACCGCAATACATTTGGATTTTACCTTTTTATATTATATTGTTTATTTATTTATTTAGTTTTTCGCCAGCTATGTGATGCAGTATGATATGCAGTATGCAATATAAAATACGTCAGTCACTGAAGAAATTATGAGCAACAACTGGAAAAAGTACTTCTTAAAGTACTTCTTAAATCTGAATTGACAGTGTCAGTGAGACACATGTAAAAAGCTTTTATGTAAAGAGCTGTTCAAACTTTAAATAAATAAACATTTTTTTTCCCTCTCCAGGAGGCCAAGAGGCCGGAGAAGATGGTGAAGGTGGGCCAGGCCCTGAAGGCCAAGGTGGTGTCCGTGTCCACTCAGCCCAAGCAGCTCTACCTCTCCCTCACTGGTACGCCCTCAGCACTCCTCAGACGCCATTTTAGGACAGGTTCATTATTAGTGTCAAGTCCATTTGTTTATAATAGCACATTTAAAAACAACAGAAGTTGAGCCAAAGTGCTTCGCAGATTAAAAAAAGGTCATGATAAAATGTAGAAATAAGATAGAACATGGGCTACAGCATAAGAAAGACGGTGTCGTAGCTGTTGCTGCAGCTAGTATTGCAGTAACTGTTCCTGTTTGTTTGTTTGTTTCAACATGTAAAAGGTAGGGGGGAGTAGGTTTGGAACAAAATGGACCGTTCAGGCGTTGTTTTTGTTTTTACGTTTGAAAGGGTCTGTAGACCGTTTTGAAGAAATAGGTCAGTGTAAATAAGTCCTTAGCCCTGCTTTTTGAGGTCACAGAGAGTGCCATTGGTAGGAAAAAGAATGAGAAAATGTTATGACGCATATATCGAATAATGAACTGGTAGCTAGCACTAACTGAATGGGCCATAGAAACTGACTTTCAGTTTGATTTCCCTATGTTAGTGATGTCCCTCAGTTAGCGTTAGCTACCAGTCAATTATTCTCTCTCTATTTTCTCATTCCTTTTCCTGCCAACAGCACTCTGTGACCTCGAGCAACAAGACTATGCATTAATTCACACCAAACCTCTCCTTTAAGAGAGTTTGATTATTACCGTCATAGCTGAGTGCAGTGCTTTTAGCTTGAGGCTTAGCCACTTCCAATTGGTTATAGAGTAATCTTTCATTACAGTGTGGGCTTCAACGCGGTCTCCACACCCAGGGTTGTATCCCTGGGGCTAATCAGCTCTCAGCGAACATGCCGACAGAAAGTTTGTGAGGTTTAGAATGTTTTTAAATAACTTAAAATTATCGTATTTCCTTAATGAACCCCTTGGCAGCCATTTATGTGTATTTAAGCATTTCAAATTTCAGTGTTGCACAAATGTCAGAAGAAAATCACACGGCATCCAAACCCACTTGAATAACAGTTGTGCTAGGATAATGCGTTCTAGCAATAGCAGACTGTCACCACCCTTTAATTCTCAGTCATGGTAAGCCCTAGCACAGCATGGTTCCTCTCAGACAAGACAGCCTCTATGTAGTCAACGGAGCTGAGTTGTAAGCAACTGGACTTCTTCTTGAAGCCTGAAGACTCATCTTCAGTTCCGGCCTGATATTGTGAAACCATGAGCTATATCTCTGGATCACTGGAGGTGGAGCTGTAGACCACACCCCTCCTTTGACTACCTTGACCTGGATGAAGGAGAATCCACACCGACATCCAGCCTCTATGTAGTTGTGCAAATTAAGAATTTGGATTAGGTCAAAATTAGTAAAGCTATACAGCTCTAAAGACTGTGGTATATTTTGTATAATACAGTAGTATATGTGTGGTATGTTATTGTATAATATTACATAGAGAGATAAAAACACTGGAACACACAGCTATTTGTTTTTTTTTTCCCTGCTGATTATGTCACCTTGCATTTGGCATCAGAAATGCTGAACAATTACATTCTGATATGAAAGCCGATATGCGGTGCAAACATTTTATAAATAAAGCTAATAAATACATTTGCACGGACGCCTCTGCGCTAGGATTACACAAATGTTGCGGTGCAGGTTTACAGGAACCGAACCACAGAGTGCGTCAAGCCTCACAGCATGCAGGCTCTCCTCTCTCTCTCTCTCTCTCTCTCTCTCTCTCTCTCTCTCTCTCTCTCTCTCACTTCCTCTCTCGCTCCCTCTGTCTCCCTCCCTCTTGCTTTCTCTATTGCTCTCTCTCTTGCTTTCTCCCTCTCACTCTCTCACTTTCACTCTCTCTTTCTCTCTCTCTCCCTCCCTTCCACTCCGTCCCTACCTCTCTCTCTCTCTATCTCTCTCTCATTGCTGCTGCCTCCATGGCTACCCCCCTTCTGCTGAGTCATCCTCAGTTCCTTGCTGTGAAAGAAGAGAGAGAGAGAGAGAGAGAGAAAACCACCCCTCCGCCCCATCCTCATGAGAAATTATAGTGGCGCTCTCCTCCTCGTCCCCGGAGGTGGGGTGGGAATGGGGGGATGTAATAAAACGTCTGACTCACGTCCTGTTTGTCAACTTTCCCTCCTCCGCAGGGACGCACGCTCTGGCGCCGGGGAGCGTCGTCATGGCCGCCGTGCGCAAGGCGAAGCCGCACGCGGGCCTCTCGCTCAGGCTGCCTTTCGCCGGCAAGGGCTGGGCGTCCATGTTGGATCTGTCCGACAGCTTCGCGGCCGACCCGCTGCAGCAGTTCCACGAGGACCAGCTGGTCAGGTGGGTGGGTCCCCCGCTCCTAATAAACAAAAAATTATTTTGAGTTACTCATCCATTTTTACACATCCAACAACATTTTTGTTAGTTAGAAGTTTGATGCATCTACCTCCGTCCATCCAAACCCCCCAATCAGGGTGTAGGGAAAGCTTAAAGGAGTGCTTCCAACGAGAAACCGTTTAGTACTTGCTCTTTTGAAATACGACAGGTCACCCCGAGTTGCATATGCATGCTGCACGTGAAAATGTTCTTCTAACCCGATTGCATCCATTAGTCAGTGGAAGAAAGTAGGGGGGAAAACGAGTGAATAAGAAAAAGGCCAACAAAGTGACGTAGGTTTGTAAATTAGAAAAAGCTATGCCACAGTTGTGATTACTGGAGAAGTTTTGTTGCAGCACACATTCACTTAGCGAAGTATAGGTAAGTATGTGTGTTTGTGTAGAGTGTTTAGATCTTCTATTTGGTTGACCGAATGGGCTTCGAATGATTGTAGCCTGTGACTAGCATAGCCGAGAACCTGTCATTCCCCCTGCTCCATCTCCTCCAACTAGAACAGCCTGTAACAGAAGCACTTCAAGCATTTTTTTTTCACCAAAACCAGCTCACAGGGCATTCATTAATACTAGAGACAACCACAAAATTAATGAAAACACGATGGAAGTACACCTTTAAAAAAAAAAGAAATGTCAAGTACCAATTCCAAAATGTTCACTCATTTACTAGAGCACACTGTAACAGGAAACACAACCATGTACCTCACACACTATGCAGTGTACACTATATAGGGAACAAGTTAACATTTCAGATACACCACAGGTCTCTGTAGCAGATAGTCAAGAACCATGTACCTCACACACTATGCAGTGTACACTATATAGGGAACAAGTTAACATTTCAGATACACCACAGGTCTCTGTAGCAGAGAGTCAAGAACCATGTACCTCACACACTATGCAGTGTACACTATATAGGGAACAAGTTAACATTTCAGATACACCACAGGTCTCTGTAGCAGATAGTCAAGAACCATGTACCTCACACACTATGCAGTGTACACTATATAGGGAACAAGTTAACATTTCAGATACACCACAGGTCTCTGTAGCAGATAGTCAAGAACCATGTACCTCACACACTATGCAGTGTACACTATATAGGGAACAAGTTAACATTTCAGATACACCACAGGTCTCTGTAGCAGATAGTCAAGAACCATGTACCTCACACACTATGCAGTGTACACTATATAGGGAACAAGTTAACATTTCAGATACACCACAGGTCTCTGTAGCAGAGAGTCAAGAAGGGTCAGCGAAGTGAATGAATGAATTATTAATGGATGGATATTGAGAGGAAGAGACTTGTGAGAGATTAGGCTTCATTGATCCCCTTAATTGGAGTGAATAAATAAATGAGTGCTGTTTAATGTGATGATGTCTGCATATAAGTAAGGAAAGCTTTCTGATGACCTGTGCATGTAAGTACAGCCTTGCTTTCTTTGAGTACCTCAAAGAGGGCAAGAAATGCCTCAGAGTCAGTCAGGAAGAGGTCACGCCTGTTGACTTTTATGGCCATCCATATTCCATAAATATGCTTGTGATGGGCTGAAATGAGAATGTAAAAGGAGAATTTGTGTCCGTTTCCAGGTGCTTCATTTTGGAAGCCAATGAAGAGAACAAGTATCAAGTGTCGCTGAGACCATCAAGGTACATGATTTCATTCAGACCTAGCATCATAAATGTCTCAACAGCAGATTTCCTTTATATCCTACAGGATAAATAAAGTATCTCTACTCTACTACTATTTCCACTCCTAACGCATAATGCATCTCTTTTATCGTATTTGGCTTGTGTTCTGGGAGTGTCTGTCTGCACGCTGGTATAGATGTCAAAAGGCAATATACTGACCCACCAAGATCTTCAGCAAGCATATTTGATGGGTTTGAATTGTTGACATTGTCAATTAAGTAAAACTTTTAGCATCTATACCAGTTTGTGGACAGTCTTCTATTTTGATTCAGTGTACATTTTGTTCCTGCACCTGACATTACTGAGGTGGAATGTGCACACATACACTCTTTTTTTTTGCTGTGGTGCCATTGCAGGACACATCCTGACAAGAAGCTGCCAGTCACAGACGTAGAGGTGCTCTCTCTGGAGGACCTGACAAAGGGACAGATACTCAGGGGCTATGTGTCCTCTGTGGGAGACAAGGGAATTTTTGTGAGGTAAACTGCACAGTGTTTGTGTGAGGTAGCAGAAGTTATTTTATCACCAAAAAATAGTACATTAAGTTGCTGAAAATGTGCCTTTTCTTTAATTGTTATGTTGTTTAAACTTCGAAGCTGTAATCACCCATATGATTAAATTTAGAGGTGCAATAATTATGTTTGCCATGTCTGAAAGCTAAGTGTTACTGTTGCTAAGCTTGTGCTGTTAGCCCAACTAAATTGCAAAGCTAACACCATAGCCTTAGGGCTCATTTCCACCAAACACTCAGCGTGTACAGTGTGTGCCCGTTTTCTGTCCGTATTCATTTAGAATGCACGTTAAAAGATTAGACCATTTCCACTGCACGCGTGATCTGAGCGTATTCTCTCCCTATACAAACCTATTGTACACAGATACGCGCTGTACACGCTCAAGTCGGTGGAAATGAGGCCTTAGTGTACCAATCACACTTGACTTGAGATGTCTTTTTGTCTTACCTTTTGATATGAATCTTCTCCTTTTGTGAAACAGGTTATCGAGGAATATCACTGGGAGGGTGGAGTTCAAGAAGGCCACTAACTACTATGTGAGCGACCACAGTCTCTACTCCAAACACATCCCCCAAGATCGACTGCTCACTGTCAAAGTTCTGAGGTAAGATGACAGGAGTACCAGTAACCCATTGCACATTAGCACCTCCTAGACTACTCTACTCACCTCCACACTTAAGTGTGCAGCTGTGGCGTAGTGGCTAGGGACTTGGTCTTGCGATCAGAAGGTTGCCGGTTTAAATCCAACCCTACCCGTGGTTGAGATGTCCTTGAGCAAGGCATCTAACCCCACACTGCTCCAGGGACTGTAACTGAAACCCTGTAAATATCTGTAAGTCGCTCTGGATAAGAGCGTCAGCTAAGTGTACTGTAATGTAATGTAAAAGGGGTACTACAAATGAGATTTTAAGTGATAAACCTGGTTTAGTTCACCCAGATATAGTTTTAAAACTGTTAGAAAAAGAACCAATGGCTTTATTCTCTTAACTATTGCCATTAAATAGGCTTATCTTCTACCAGGTTTACCATTACGTCAGTGAAGTGTGCATGCCAAAAGCGTCATGCACTGTCAACAATAGTCATTTAAGGGCCCAAGAATAATTAGGCATAGAGCTGTGTGTAATTCAGCACAATGACGCATGGCAGCTTGTGTTTTAGTATAAGAGAAGTACATTAATTATTGATGGACAAAGCTTGTGTTTTTGTTTCTTTTGTGTTGTGGTTGTTCGTGTTGTTTTCATTTCCCTCTTCACTGAGTCAGAATGCAAATGCGTCTGTGCTCTGGGAAAAAAACATTTTTACCTGTTAATGCCATAATGACTCAACTATGCCGTTGCTATTGACTTCCTCCCTCCCTCTCTCCCTTCCTTCTAATTAAACCGCTTGATATAAACGAATCCCCAAACAGCCAGATACGCAGGCACAGTACAGCTCTAGGGATTTTGACTTTTAGCCCTGTTAGCAAAGTGCACGCTTTCATCCTGTAGTTGCAGTTACTTACAAGTGCATGTAAGGGTTATAATTTAAACTAGAATATTGATGAAATTATTGTGTGTATATTGCATAGGTTGTAAGCTAATGTCAGAATTAAAACAAAGGCTTGCCACAACTTTGTGTGTTAGGAATCAATATTCATTTTTTTTTAAATGTGTTAAGTTTTCCACAATATTATAATTTATTGAAGAGGTGCCTGTATTTCTCTCCATTTCTATTGCTTTCTTAATTTCACTCTGTCACTGTCGGTATATCTGCCATCGTCATCTGTGCTCAGTATTATGTCTGGCATTTTGGTGAAGGGCAAAGGGGGGGGGGGGGGGGGGATCTGTGGTTCTATTGAATTCACCGGTGCTGTTATATGCATTTCCTCATCTGTTTGTAAGAAAACATCATGTTTTTATTTCACCCCCTGACATAGCAGACTTCTCTATGGTGTACATTTGTGGTTACTGTCGCACTGTACGCACAAGTCATGGAAATTTGATCATTTTGGGGCCGTTTTGTTTGCTTATTCGTTTGTTTGTTTTGTTTACTAGTGTGGACACCGAGAGCGGCCATGTGCACCTGTCCACTCTCCCAGAGGACACTGGGAAGGCTGACGTCCTCCCAGAGTCTCTCCAGCTGCCCTTCAGGAAACGCCTGGAGAAGAAGAGGAAGAGGAAGATCTCTGAGACCATAGTGGTGGGGTTTCTCTCTCTCTCTCTCTCTCTCTCTCTCTCTCTCTCTCTCTCTCTCTCTCTCTCTCTCTCTCTCTCTCTCTCTCTCTCTCTCTCTCTCTCTGCTCTTTCTCTCTCGCTCTTTCTCTCTCTTTCTCTATATTTATCTGTCTGTCTTTTTCTAGCTATCTATCCATCCATTCATCCATCCATCCACCCATCCGTCTCTCTGTGTGTCATCATTTCTCTCTCTCACTCTCAATCTCTGTGTCTATCTCCCTCTCTCTGTCTCTCTTTGTACAATGGAGAAAACTTTGTGATCACCATCCATGTAAAAACCACTCAAGTTTTCCATTTGCCAAAAACGTGTAAATGTTATAGCGCTGAGTGTTCTTTAGTGAGGGTATTATTCATTGATTTGTGTGTGTGTGTGTGTGTGTGTGTGTGTGTGTGTGTGTGTGTGTGTGTGTGTGTGTGTGTTTCTGACTGAAGGAAGCACCCGTGGTGGTGGTGAAGAAGAGGAAGAAGAAGCAGAGCAGCACAGAGGACAATGACAGTGGGGTGGAGGTCTACTTCAGAGAGGAGGACTCAGACGCCCCGAAGAAGGCTGCCTCAGTAAGTAAACCACCCCACCCCTTACTCTGATGCCTGTCTTTGTGGATGCATTGAGCTCAGACACCATCTGCATGGTGTTCAGTCACTGATATAAGATGTGTTGAAATATGGGATGATGTCTGTAATATGTGATGTATGTATGTATGTATGTATGTATTACAGACATACATATGTATATGCAGTGTTTCCGCTATGTACAAATGACTGCGGCGGGCCGCCGCACCTTAATTTTTACCGCCGCACCTTCAGGAATTCCCACTACCTATTTTTGTATTCCACTACAAATTTTACGTTGCTTGCCCAGTGTTTGCGTTTGGGCCAAAGCGGAGTTCCACCGGCCGATTTAGCAGTTACTTGATTGGTTTCCACAGGTCGCCGTGAGCTCTGATTGGACAACGTTCTGCCTGAAGCAGCATAGCCAAGCCAAACTGAAGTAAAATAAATCGCTACTACAGAGCTGTCACTTAAGATGCTAAATTAGGAAAGGTGTTGAAGATGTTGTTACCTTATATTTCCAGTGATTATGTTTCGTTTTGTCACATAAGTAGGCTACTTTATGTAAAACTTTACGTAAAACTGTTAGTAGGCAACGTTTAGGTTATGTTAGACAAGACGTCTCGTTTGGCCTCCCGGTCTTCAGTGGTAGATCACGCGCTCACACACTGAGGGGATAAATAGGTGTAACGGATGCCAGCTAGCAGAGCTCGGCGTAGAACATTAGTAAACCTTCGTTACATAGGCATATCCACATCCATATAGCTCTCTTAGATAGATTATAAATGTAAGGACGATTTTTACAGCTCATCACCAGAGCTCTAGTTTTCATTTGAGCCGACTGATAGAGAGAGATCTAACGTCAACGATATCTTTCGATTGCCGATGAGCTTGCTTAAGTATTTCGCCCAAAAAAGAAAGGAGAGAGATGAAGAAACTCGTCAGGGAAGATTCGTTCGTGTAAAATTTAAGTCATTCGAGCTAAGGATGGGCATTGCTTAATAATTAATATTAAAGTTGGCTATTCATATTGATAGCCTGTGGAAACTTCAGACCCTCTTCCTCGTGTTTTACTATCAAAGCCATGACGTCTGTATTAACTAGCCCACCTCAGTTTTACTATGAGATGTTCAAGCTCCTTCTTGTCCGAGTCTAACCGAGTCGACAGCTGGAATTGAGATGAACCGCCACCGTCATTTTACAAGGCTCCGGTGCGCGCTGTTCAAATGTTGTTGCAGGTGAATTGTTGGCTATTTATTTACGCTCCATTACAGTGATGACAGTAAACTTGGACATAGAGAATATGTGATGTCCATCCCTAATTCGAGTATGTATGATTAAACACAGTCCTCTCCCCAAACGTCAGCGTTTGCTCATCTGCCAAATGCCATATCAGATCACAAATGGTCAAAACCACGTTAATTTCAAAATGTGCACGTAAATGTTTTGAAAATATGAATGTTTTATTAGAGTAGCAGTAATCAAGCAGGGGAGCAAAATAGGCTGGAACAAAGAGAATGTGAAGAGAGGGTAGACAGAGAGGAGAGCAGCCAAAAAAAGGGCAAACACAGGGCCACGGACCTCCTGTCAGCGAGTTCCCCCAATAGCAAGCCTTAAAATTGTTTTTTAAAAAACCCAGGAAAATTAAGTGCTCTGAGCAAGCCTGCAAACTTTGCCACTGATTTCCAATAAATGTGTACTTGTAGTAATCGTGTGTTGTGAGATTTATGTTTAGGGGGGTGGGGGTAAGAGGTCGCTCTGGCATTGGTGAAGGGGGAGGGGGATTTAGTCTTCCTGGCTGTTTTCTAAAGGTTATGGTTCTTCTTTCAAGACTAGGTTTATTCATTTATTCCCTTACAAAGGGTCACCATTTTAGAGTGTTGTGTCAAAAAAAAAAACCCCTCAGAATGCTCCTGTATCCTCATACTAGGGTCGATACGTCGTACGTCGTATGTCTGAGCGCAGGTCTTGCCACCGCACCTTCAGACATTTTCTAGGGGAAACACTGATATGTATATGTGTGTATGTACCTAAATCACTGCAAGTCACTCTGGGTAATGTAATGTGTCTATACACTTAGCTGACACTCTTATCCAGAGCGACTTGCATTTATTTAGGTACAGGGTACAGCCCCTGGAGCAATGTGCGGTTAGGTGCCTTTCTCAAGGGCATTTCAGCCATGAATAAGGGTGCAGGAGAGGATTAGTTATTTACTCCCCCACCCACAATCTTCCTACTGGTGGAATTAAAAAAAAAAAAACAATGGAAAATTAACATGGGAAATCGCAATGACAAAATTAAAAAATGCCATGTTATGTATTTCTCTGTAGAAGGCCAAGGTGTCTAAGAGCTCCACAGAGCCAGCACGGCTAAAGGTGTCGGCAGGCTTCTCGTGGGACACCACCCTCAGCTCACTACGCCCAGCCACGGCCGCCCCCGACCACCAGTCCAGCGATGAAGAGGAGGAGGAGGAGGAGGAAGAAAAGCAGCCGACGGAGAAGAAGGTAACACAGATATGCATCACGTGCACACACACACACACACACACACACACACACACACCAGTATACTCAGACCAGTCAAATGTCCTTTTATGTGGTCCCTGCCCACAAACACACACACACACACACACACACACACACACAGTTTTGATTGTGCAGT
>CM050198.1:27042261-27069761 GCA_027475355.1 Coilia nasus
TATGCTTGTCTGTGTATATGTATGTGTGTCTGATGTGAGTAAGAATATGTGTGAGAGCCTGTTCAACAAGCCACACAATCCACACAGGCACACACGTATACAGCGGACACTCACTCACTCACACACACACACACACACACACACACACACACACACAGCACACTAGAGCCTGCTTCCCAATGAGTCTGAGGGGAATCAGAAAAGTCTCACACATAACACAAATGCTATGCAAACCCATGCTGCTTATTTAAACACAGACACTTGGAGACTACCACAGTTTATTTACACTCACCAATAAGTCATCCACAACATAGACCACACACACACACACACTCCCTAACAAGCCCTAAATATATGTATGTGTACACAGACATCCTCACACTGTACAAATTCAGCCAGTGGGTTAGTTTGGAACTACCTCGTTAAAATACTACTTCTGTGTCAGTCAGTACTCCAGATCTTGTTTACACGTGAATCATATTGTCGTCATTGTCGACAACGTTCCAGGCTAAACAATGAAGCCCAAACTGAACATTCTAAAGTTGCAATACCTCACACTTCCATTAGGATCTGGCTGCAGAAGCAAGCATTTTGCCATAGACTCCCATGTTAAAAAGCCCATTTCACAATAAGAATAAACTGATTTGCAGCCTGTTTAAAAAAATGGTCCGTGGTCCATGATAACTCTCAGGGGGTGATTTTTTTTTTTTTTTTTTTTTTTTTTTTTTTTTTTTTTTTTTTTTTTAATTTAGGATTTAGGCTTCATCCGGTCTGTGAAAAAGTTTGTGTGACATTACAGAGGGTTTGTCCAGTTCTCTTGTAGACATTTTATGGTAATAACACATCCCTTCCTCTCTCTCCAGATGTGGACCTCATCACCAAGTTTGCTCGTCTGGAGTTCCTGCACGGCGATAAGGAGCGTGGGAGGTCCATGTTTGACAAGGTGCTGACCACCTACCCCAAGCGCACAGACCTCTGGTCCATCTTCATCGACCTGACGATCAAACACGGAAGCCAGCAGGAAGTTCGGTGAGTAGCCCATTATAAACAAACCAGTTCAAGGCTGACAATTACTGATGCACATCTCTCTGGTGTGGAGGGTGGTGGTTTGGAGAATAGAAGTTTTTTTAAGAGTTAGGTTATTAAGGTTATTAGCGTTGCAGCTGTTCCCACAGGGTTTCTGTTTAATATGTAAGGGATAATGGCCGACAAGGTGACCAGTTCCATGGCAATAATGGCAAGGTGGAGGCGAAGACCTCTGCCAAGTCATTATTTCTATGAAACCTGTCACCTTAAATGGCCGTTTTCCCTTTTATCTCCCGTTTATATTCATGATCTGATTTTATATATAAGTTACAGTAGTGGTGGAGTGAAGTTACTTTATTGATCCCAACGGAAATTAAGGAAATAAATACCAAAATAAATGGTTGATTTGGTACTTTATAGCATCCACTAAGAAAAAAGTAGAGTATGGAGAGGTCATTTAACTGTTGGCTATGAGAGTTTTCATGGCTACCATTCATAAGTGCATTGATATGAAATGGTGATTCAAATTTTTGAGATCTACTTCGAAGGTAGCCAGTTATGCAAAGTTAATTTCCACCTCATCAGAAATCAGATTGTTAAGGGAGATAAACTGAATGATGTGAAAGGTAGCAAAAGTAGTTTGAGAACCAAATAGAAGGTGACAGGGGCTGTAGAATGATAGGACTTCAGCCGACACCGGAAACAATCAGTTTTGGAGTACAGTGGTCCCTCGCTATATCGCGGTTCACCTTTCGCGGCCTCGCTGTTTCGCTGATTTTTTTGTGTGCATGCAATCTCCTGTACAGTACAGAATGCGCTCAGCTTGTAAAATTGACATAAATCTTCCACCGTCAGCTGTGTGACTCCGAAGTGCTGTATGTTTGCAAGTGTGAACTTTGCCTGTCTGAGAAAAGTGTATAAGTGCAGTGAGGGGTTTTACAGCCTTAAAACATCTATAATAGTTGTTAAAAAATAAAGCTGACTACTTTGCGGATTTCTCCTATCGCGGGTTATTTTTAGAACGTAACTCCCGCGAATAACAAGGGGCCACTGTATACCGATAGAGGCCTATGGTGTGTTGGAAAAACTGGCTGTGCTAGAGTAGCGTACTTAATTATGTTTTCCTGCTACATCACAGAGTGCAGGGCCTGTGCCACAGTTTGCAGTGTTAAAGGTGACTACAAAAAATAAAAAAAATTCATTAATGGTGAACTGGCAACTTTGGTGTAAGCGAGTACTTAAAGCACAGTCACCCCAGTCCTCCCAGTCACAGCCCACTGCACGAGACTGTGCCAGCACTCACAACTCAACCCAAAAAAGGAATTCCCTCATTGGCCACTCTTATGCTACTTAGGCATGAGAACACATCCACCTTCTTTCCCTGTGAAACACAAAGGGAAATGGCAAATACAGCTCTGGGGAAAAAAATGAGACCACTGTAGGGCTGCTCAATTAATTGAATTCTAATCGTGATTACGATTTCAGCGCCAAACGATCTCAAAACAAATAAAATCGAGGGCAACAATGTTTTTGTCCTAATTATTTTCTACTGTTTGTACTGTACATTAGATGTATACATTAGGCATTTCTACAGTTTGTACATTAGACATCAAAGGAGACTTACTAATGTTTACGAAGAAAGGTATTAGGGAAAATCCGAAGGTACAAGAATGTTTTTTCGAAATGTTTTTGAATACATTTTCAATGAATGAAGCATGTTACTGAGGAAAACAAAATAATCGTTTGAATAATCGTGATTTCAGTTTTGGCCCAAATAATCGTGATCGACCACTGCAAATTTTCCTAAAATCAGCATCTCTAAATGTATGACAGCCATTCCCTTTCAGTGTCAGTTGAACTTGAAATTTGGGAGAAATGTTGTCAGTACTTTACAGAATAAAACTAAAATGTTCACCTTACACACATACTTATAAATAGTTAAATCAGAGAAACTGATAATTTTACAGTGGTCTCAATTTTTGAGAGCTATATGTAATTTATTATTTTATTTAATATATAAAACATAAACGTTTTTCATAATAGTGTAGTGGTCACATCTTTCTGGACACTTACATTCTCCTGTCACAACAGGCTGATCTTCTGGCGGACGACAGTTGGCCTGAAGTTGTGTTGGTCAAATCAGAATTTTTAAATGAGCACTTTTAAAAAGAACATTTCTTACATTGTTCACCACCAGGACATTCAGCCCAGCAGCAAGGACAGAATTTGGGGTTAATGTGCTCTTTGTAAATGAGTCACCTTTCCAGAAACTGCTGCTTTCCAAGAAAGGTGCTGTGAATAAATTAGCAGAAGTTTTGGTTATCTGACGATCTCTGAAAGCTAGGCATGTGAACCACTCCCAGAGGTGCATTTCTTGAAACCCACAAACGCACACTCTCTCACTCACACTCACACACACACACACACACACACACTCTCTCTCACACACACTCACACACACACACTCTCATACACACACACACACACACACACACACACACAGAGTCTACTCTACACACGCATCAGACATGCACATACTTAGGTGGTGTATGTACCTGTACTGCCAGAGGTGCTTTTCCTTCAAACATTCATGAATCTTGCACATCTACCAACCAACCTTTACCTTGAAATGATTCTTATTTTTACCCGAATTTCCCCTCCCATCACGGTTGCTCAACGCGTTCTTACAAAGGGAGTCATCCACATATCATCATGATAACGGGTCATGAACAAACAGCTACAGGAAATTATGTCAGGAAAAGCGGTTGTTGACTCTGGCTTATTGTGGTAGAGTAGGCTATTGGCTTGCTTGACTGCCAATGACTGCCTGGCTGAGTGGCTGGCTTTTAAAGCAACGAATTCTGGACTTGAAATAGTGATGGAAATAGTCTCGTCCGAACATTACCGTACCTATACTATACCCACCTATATGGTACGGTGACGTCCAGACGAGATTTCCAAAAATGTCACTATTTCAAGCCCAGAAAGCATTGCGTTAAGCCAGCCACTTTAGCCAGCAAGTCATTTCAAACAAGCCCATTGACACGCCAATTGAGCTATCCAACAGCCAATCTCTGGTCAAAAGGGCCAGCAGCAGACAGCACAAGCCGCGCACACAGGCCTGCTGGAGCATAAATGGCACATAATTGATGTGATTAGGGGAACAAAGAAAATCATTAGCCTAGCGAGCTATTCAGTCATTGAGATTCCTTTGAGCAATGGTCAAGATTGGAACGACAACTTTATTACATTCCTCCTCCTCTGGCGCGCGTGTGTGTGTGTGTGTGTGTGTGTGTGTGTGTGTGTGTGTGTGTGTGTGTGTGTGTGTGTGTGTGTGTGTGTGTGTGTGTGTGTGTGTGTGTGTTTGTGTGTGTGTGTGTGTGACTTTTGATCAGGCCCTCATTTTGACGCAAAACAAACGGCTAAAGTCAAACAGCTAAAGGCTTGAATGGTCAACATTCATCTTGTTCATTCAGTGTTCACCTGGAATGCAATGATCCAACAGTGGTACCTGACATGTTAGAGTGCTTTACCTGGAAAGTATGTGTTTGGCCTGAGGGAGGGATTCTTTTAAGGTGGTGATACACGGGGCAACTTTTTCAGCAAGGTTGCCAGGCAACAACATTACAGGCTTGTAATGTTCTAATTGGGTGGATCACAAAAAGTTACTTGCTGATAACAATGTGTTGACTATTATTATTGGGAAAGTTCCCAAACAACATCTGTAAGTAGTTTTGCCTGACAACACTGCTTAAAAAGTTGCCTAGTCTATCATTACTTTTAAGGTGGTTATACATAGAGCGATTTTTTTTGAGCAATGTTGGTGGGCAATAGCATAAAAGGCTCCTAATATTCTGTGTGGATGATGGTGACAGGTTCTGTGCTGATAACGTAAGTTCCTCTGTTAAAAAATGTGTGGCCTAACATCAGTAGGAAAGTCCCTCTGTAAGTAGTGTTGTCTTAGCCTGGTAAACCCGCCCCTCGTACTTCATTTCATTTTGTGCAGAGGGTCTGGAACAGAGACCGTCAGAAACAATTTGCTGGAGGTGTGGACTCTGCTGAAGTGTTAAAAAAGTGCCTCTGCCTTTACCCAATCGCTAACGCCTGGTCGTCACGTATGCAATTAGCCTACCTACGCACTACAATTCAAATGTAGCACACAAGGTCAACGTCGCAGCTAACAAACACACCCTCTGTTTGCTGATTGGATCGATGTTTCTGGAACATCGCAAATGTACCTCAAGAGATTCCGGTCCAGACCCTCTGCACGAAATGAAATGAAGTACGAGGGGCAGGTTTACCAGGATAGTGTTGTCTGGCAAGATTGCTTAAGAAGTTGCCTCGTGTCACTTTTAAAGTTTGTATCATCAGTTGTAGGTAAAGCTTCACGCACCCAAACTCATGTGTTTGTTTTATGTGTTTTCTCCTCCCGCATGTGTTTGCCCCACCCCACTCCACCTCACCCCACACCTGCCACCAGGGAGCTGTTCGACCGGGTGATCCACCTGAGCGTGGCGGTGAAGCGGATCAAGTTCTTCTTCAAGCGTTACCTGGAGTATGAGAAGAAGAACGGCACGCCGGAGACCATCCAGGCCGTCAAGCAGAAGGCCCTGGAGTACGTGGAGACCAGGGGGGGCCAAGAGGCTAGCTAGAGCCAGAGATGTGATATGTGTACACACACACACACACACACACAAGCAGAAGGCCCTAGAGTACGTGGAGACCAGGGGGGGGCAAGAGGCTAGCTAGAGCCAGAGATGTGATATGTGTACACACACACACACACACACACACACACACACACACACACACACATACATACATACACACACACACACAAGCAGAAGGCCCTGAAGTACGTGATCAGGGAGAGCGAAGAGGCTAGCTAGAGCCAAAGATGTGATATGTGTGTGGGGGGGGGGGAGAAGAAGAGGCTAGCTAGAGCCAGAGATATAACGTGTACATACACACACACACAGATTCAGACTAGTCAAA
The DNA here is from genome assembly GCA_027475355.1 of Coilia nasus. Classification (NCBI taxonomy): domain Eukaryota; kingdom Metazoa; phylum Chordata; class Actinopteri; order Clupeiformes; family Engraulidae; genus Coilia; species Coilia nasus. The sequence goes on from CM050198.1 coordinate 27,048,283, forward strand.
AGTGTACTCTCTGAGACGCGCGCACACACACACCATAGTCAGATACAGGCTAGTCTCACACATACTCAACGAGTGAGAAAACTCTTATCTGTCTCATTAACACACAGACTAGTTGAATATACTCTTTCTCTCTCTCACACACACACAAACAGTCAGAGACTAAAGTCAGAAGTGGTTTGCCACACAGACACACACACACACCGCACACAGATGCACATTTACATCCGTATAGGGAACTTGCAACCCTGTTTGCTTAAGATCATTTGTACGCACACCATGTTGTGCCTGCAAAAAAGAAATCGATGAGGAATGTCTTATGTGCTAACAAAGTTACCCATCTGATAAAGATCGAATCGTGAATTAGACCGTAGGGGAGGGGAGACTCCTCTAATATATTGAATGGATATGCCTGTGTGCTTTATTCAGTCGAGCGGTTGAGTGGGTGTGTGTAGACATTTTTTAATAAACTCTGTAAATTATGTTTGATTTTTGTAGATCTTCAGCTGCATCAACGTTCCTTGTATGTTCTTAAAAAAACAACAAAAAAACAAAACAAACTTGTGCTGCATTGCATTGCATTGATGCAGTAAACCTCGTGGATTTTTTTTGTAATAAAACAACCAGTGAAATAAACTGTTTGACATTTGTGATTAATTAGTCATGCACACTGTCTTGTTGCCAGATACTCCTCAAAAGGCCAGGCCAAGCAAAAAGAGAGAGTGAGACAGAGAGTGACCCACAAAAACAGTACACTTTTATTTTAAAACGGTCAAACGATACAAAATGAAACTTGGAAGAGGAAGAGACAGAATGACCTCTTAAGGCCCTAGTCATACATAAGTCACAGATGGGGAAGTGCTTCTACTTCTATCTTTTACTTCCCAATTTCTTTTTTTTTTTCTTACTTTTTCTGTCTTTTTTTTTTCATAACTGTAGACTGTTGACCACTGCTTGGCTCCACAGTAGCCAGAGTGATCATACAGTACATCTGGTTATATGCAGATATATGTTGTGATGTCACCGTCGCGGCATGTTTGCTCTCCATAGTCCACGTGAGCAGAGTAGACCAATTATTATTACACTGGATGTTGTCGGTTACAATGTGTGTGTTTGTGTCGGTGTCTGTATGTGTGTGTGTGTGTGTGTGTGTGGGGGGGGGGGGGGGTGGGGGGGTAGTAGTGGTCACTTGTAGGTGGCTGGGTGGGTAGGTGTGTGTGTGTGTGTGTTTTAACATAGTTTTCATTAAAATCTCATGCTAACTTTGTGTGTACACACGTATTTAGAGTTAAAGAGACACCCCGAAACCCACCCTCCCACCCACTCACCCACTATAGCTCAAGTTCCCATCGTCACTCGTTTTGATAACACTTTCCTTTTTAAGTTAATTTAGCTCTTTCTACATCTAAACACCTTTTTCGTCCCGCGCTTTCCTCTATATTTGTGGTGGCGCAGCACCGGTCAAATGGCCCAGGTCAGAGCGTAAGAATGAGCATTCACCCCCGCTAGTGTGCGGTTGCACAAATGAGTCACTAGTGGCCGCCATTTCCCCAACGGCTGCTGAAGCCGTCCGCCTGGGGGCTGGTGGTGGTGGTGGTGGTGGGGTTGGTGGTGGGTGGGGCCGTCTACCCCATCTTAAGTACATCATCGGCGGGTCAGTTCACATGGTGCCCATCGGGTCGATTCAGTTCTGGTCAGGACGGGAGGAGGATGGGTTAGGGCCGGTAAGGGCTGGACTGGGCTTTGCTGAGACTGGGTCGTGTCGGGTCGGGTTGGGTCGGGTCAGACCTCCTCTGGGTCCTGCGGTCCCTCGGCTCCCCGCGGCGGAGGCGTCTCGTCGGCCTGGAGACGGAGGATGGGCTTGTTGCACATGGGGCACACGCTGCGGATCTCCAGCCACTTCAGCAGGCACCTGGGCACAGACACACACACAGGAGAGTTGTGACCAGAATGTCACGTGCTGGTGGGCATTTGGTTTAGCTCAGGGTAGAGGTGTCAATCCCGGGTTCAGAAAGTAAAAACCCTGCCAAAAAATTCGATCCAACCAGCTCTGAATCAGATCGTAATGAGCACTCAATCCTAACAATGATTCGTGGAAGAAATCCCATTATCGCCATATTGCCTATTATCAGCCACTTCCCTGCTGTTCCACTTACAAGCATGGCCGGATTAACGCACAGGCTAGATATGGCTGCAGCCTAGGGGCCCCCCATGTGTGCCAGTCGGCCAGGGGGCCCCCGATTGGCCAGAAGAAAAAAAAAACTCAAATTTCATTTGCTCAAAATAAATATTTAAATAAGCAAGACGCTGATTGGCTAAATATGGTGGATGGGGGGGGGGGGGGTGTACAGCAACCTGTACCCTAGGGGCCCCTGGTCATCTTAATCCAGTCCTACTTACAACAATGACCAATTCAGCTCCCATAAACTTTTGGTTCGAGTAAATGAATGTAAAACGTTTATTTTAGACTGATTTCGCGAATAGTGGGATGCAGGCCTGCCCAGACAGATGACTGGGCCCCTGAAAAGATTTATTGGGCTCCCCTCACGTACTTTGTAAAGGGGTTTGTTTGACGTTTTGGTCTGTTGCTTGATGGCTAAGTGACTAGTGAACATTTGGCAGTAAACATTTAATTCCTGTGGGGGAGCCTCGTAAGAAAAACAAACAAAAGTTGCATAGCATCGCTTTAGTCCGCCAGCCTGTCACTCAACCACAGACGGACAGCTGCAAAGGGTAGACTCAGCATTGCTGGACATTAAGTCTTACAGAGGCAGCTGGATGAGAGAAACCTCATAATTTTTCAATGTGTTTACAGTGCTCTTGCTTCTCGAATCGTATAAGGTAGAGCCGAGGGGGCCGCTGGAAATTGTGGGCCAAATGAAAGAAAATCATGTTGGGCCCCACCCCAACCCAACCATATCATAGTCCCCTGTGAACCCGTATGAAGCTTTGGGCCCCATGAATTGTCCTGATCTAGAGGGGTGGACAGTTGGGTGTTTGAGGAATCTGAGTAACAAGCCTGGCTTCAGAATAAGTGGAAAAACCTCTGAATAGAATAGCCCTGTGGCTTCACTCCATGTGTGAAATAGTCATTTCCCCCTCCTGTTAGAAGATTTATAACTTACTCTGAGTTGATTTAGCCAGGCTTGTCACTTGTCCACATTTTTTGAAATACACCACTAAGAATAACAGACGGGAAAGTGCAATATCAGGTCTCTGCAGCCAAACCTGTGGAGCAAGGAGCTCTGTGCTGTAAATGGCTTTGGATAAAAGTTTCTGCTGACAAACTGACTGACTGAGAAAGAAAAATAATCCCCAGTCCCCAGGTTAAAGGATTTGATTTAGCCAACAATGGCGGTACACAGCCACCTCATCCATCACAGCTGTCTGCCTTCTTAAACATGAAACGTTATGACAGCTAACCCCCGCGGTTAGCCTTAGCCTGATTGTTTCTAGATTAGCCACTGCAGCCAGTAAAACCAGATGTCTGACGAGGAAGAGGGCTATTGGCCCTACTGAGTCTTTTCACTGGGCAGGAACCACACATGCTTCCTGGGGGGGGCAAAATTTAGATTATATAGACATTAGATTTCTATCGCTGTAATAAGACGTTTGCTGTCTTGCAATGAGTTTCTGCTGTGGACTTTGTGCCGTTTCCATTAACAGCAGATACCTGAACTGTTTAACTTAGAAGGAGTGCAATTACTGTAAGGAGATACAATTTTGAATCATTTTGAAGTGGTATCGCACAGTATTGTCTCTCTCTCTCTCTCTCTCTCTCTCTCTCTCTTTCTCTCTCTCTCTTTCTCTCTCTCTCTTTACGTGCATGTGTGGTGTACTTCAGCTGTAAAACTTTATGTATTCTCACTAAGAACAGTAACTTCACTTCTGCATATATTGTAGTAGGCACAGCTTGATTGCATTGCTTAGTTATCATCGCATTTCCCCCATATCGCCACCAAAACAGGCTGTGGGGTGGCAGGGCAGGGCAGGGCCTCCTGGGGAGGGAGGATGGGGGGTTTGGGGGGGGGGGGGGGTACTCGAGATGAGACAGATTAGCTAGACACAGAGTGAAATCAGCTGGGGCTCTGTCTCGGTCTCGGCAGCAGCAGCAGGAATGGAATGGAATGGAAAAACCCTCAGCCATGCTGGGCATCTGCAGATAAGGAGCCCCAAGCTGACCTCAGATAGTGGGCCGGCAGCAGCGGCTGAGGAGAAACATCACATGGACCCGATTCTGGGAAAGCTAGGGGTGAAATGAGGGCGACCTCCCCCCCTGCCTGCACTGCACCTGAATGTCGTTATTGGACACGTTAAGCTCTTTGCTGTCACCGCTCTGCCGTAGTGGAGGATGATTAAATCTTCCGCTGATTGATAGGATAGAGCAAAATAACTGTCAAAATAGCTGTCATAGTTTCCTCATGAATGAGTTCATTGGATGGTCCATGTTCACACCAAAGCATTTTATTTTATGTATTCTTTGTTTTACCAGGCTAGTCACATTGCAACAGTAGTCTCTTTTGCAAGTAAGCCCTGAGGCAGCACTTAACTAACAGCAACAGAAAGACACTATAAGCAACATGACACTACAAAGCACACAACATAAAAACAGGCAGCATGTTGGATACAATCTGAGCCAAATATTTCCCTTTGCCTCAGCTGACCTAAGAAGCTTCTAATTACAGGTGTACAGTCTGACTTCAGGAAGTAAAAAACCCTGCCATGTATTTTTGTACAATTAACACAGGTGATTTCACTAATTTGCTGCTCTACCTGTCTTATTATTTTTGTGCTGGGTCAGCGGGTTCAGTAAGTACAGTAAGTAGTTGGATTAAAGCAACACTAAGTAGTTTTCGTCTTCTGTCGGTATTGTCTCTCATTCGAACTACAGACACATGGACTGCTCCTCCAAACTTACTTATTGGCTATGCAGGAAGGCAAAGCAAATTCAGAAGTACCTTTCACCCAGTTACAAGTTAATGAACCACTGAAACGAGTTTGGAAACATTGTTTTAAGGTTGAAAAAAAAACTACTTAGTGTTGCTTAAAATATGTGGGAGAATTTTTACTTTCTAAAGTCAGGACTGACACCTCTACTCCTTGTATCACTCACTCAGACCGTCTTTGTTGTGTTCTTCAAGCTCAGTCTTGCCATTTGTCTGCTGTTCGGCAAGAAGTTGGCTAAGATTGCCACAGTATGTGCACAGCACTCCAAACGCTGAGACGGAGCAGTGGGAGTGTGATGATGAGCTGGGGGCAGTTGTGGTCTAGTAGTGGTTAGGAAGTAGGTCTTGGGATCGGAGAGTCGCAGGTTTGAATCCAACCCTACCCTACCCATGGCTGAAATGCCCCTGAGCAAGGCATCTAACCCCACACTCCTCCAAGGACTGTAACTGAAACCCTGTAAATAACTGCAAGTAGCTCTGGATAAGAGCATCAGCTAAGTGTAATGTAATGTAATAATGATAGGCGGCTGCATGCAGAGGCATAGCTAGCCAACAGGCAGCACAGGAAAATGTCTCGGGCCCCCAGGCAGGCCTTGGAGGGCTGACATCCTTAAAACTACAGTGGTGGCAATACAGTTTCAATGAAAGTGATGGAGCCCTGACAGAGTTCTAGAACCGACTCTGGAATGCATGACTGCAGTAGCCTGCTAGGGAGATGACATTAACGGACAGGGTGTATGTACCAAAAAACCCTAGCTGACAACAGAACTCACAACACGCCTCCAGACGCTTGGCAGAACAGCTAAGACAGCAATCCAAATCAAAATTACGAAATGGCAACAAAGGATTGCCAAGGAGGTAGGATGAGGTGGAGACAAAAACAAGTGCAAACTGTGACCTGCCCAGGTATGTCACCTGACATGAATGAATCCAGCAGCGCACCTTCATGGAATTTCCAGCGTGAAGGTGCAGCACCACAAGCCCTCCAGCAAAGGATCAGCAGAAAGAAAAAAAAATGAAGAATGGCAGAACTTCTCCATCTTCTGAGAAACATAAACTGCCTTCATGTCGAAGAGTACTGAGCACTCGTCAAAATAAATGGTTGACATGTGACGTACTAAAATTTAGATTATATTGACATGAGATTTCTATCGCTGTAATAAGAGGTTTGCTGTCTTGCAGTGAGTTTCTACTGTGGACTTTTTGTTGTTTCCATTAACAGCACATACCAGAACTTTTCAGCTCTTAGAAGGAGTGCAATTACTGTAAGGAGATACAATTTTGAATCATTTTGAAGTGGTATTGCACAGTATGTACTCTGCCTCTCCCTCTCCCTCTCCCTCTCCCTCTCCCTCTCTCTCTCTGTCTCCCTGTGTCTCTGTCTCTCTCTCTCACTCTCACTGTCTGAGTGTGTGTGTGTGTGTGTGTGTGGTGTACTTCAGCTGTAAAACTATATGTATTCTCACTAAGAACAGTAACTTTATTTCTGCATATATTGTAGCTGCTCGGCTTGATTGCATAGCTTAGTTATCATCACATTACCACCATATCGCCACCAAAACCGGCCCGGACACACTTTATTTAACTATCTTGTTTACATTAGTCAGGTACAGTGTAACAAAGTGTGCAACAACATGTAACATTATGTACTTACACTGTACCGTAGGGTTAGGATTAGGGTTAGTGTTAGTGTGAGACCAACAGGCCTTATGGTCTTGCGTACCTCAGAGCAGCTCTTAAATAAATGTGGAACTCTGTGTTTTGCTTTTGTCACACTGACAAAGGGCCTGCACACAATAGGCAACCAGCAGAGCCTTACACCTCGTCCATCAACAGACTTAAGCTGCCATAACAATGTAATAGATTCAAATTACTCCAAGAATGTTTCCACCACTGCTTGTTTTTTTTTTTTTCAGACGTTGTGTGAGAGCTTCCACCTGACTGCCTCAACAGAACACAACAGGAACGTGAACACACTCCCGACAGCACAATAGAACCCATTCAAAGACTTCTCCATGTGTGTTGTTGTTGTTTATTTTTTTTATCCCCTGACTCTTAACAAACAAAACAAGGGAAACAAAACAAATGTGCTAACCTGCTGTGGACTGCCGTTTTACAATGCAAACGCTGCTGTGTTGGACTTTAGAATTAGAAATGTCTCCGTTTCTGGAATGCTATCAGAATAAGGGTATTCCTTGCTGCCAAAGCTCTTAGGGCCCCTGCTAGGACAGACAGGAAGACAGTCCGCCGGGCCAACAGATCGACAGGGGACGTCTGCTAATGCATGGCTCTTATAACACTTTCACGGCTAAGTGATTGGAGAGAAGAAGAGAGAGGTAGAGAGAGGCAGAAAGAAGGGGATAGTTTGAAAAGGAGAAAAAATGCTAGATAGACAGATAGACAGATAGACAGATAGATAGATAGATAGATAGATAGATAGATAGATAGATAGATAGATAGATAGATAGATAGATAGATAGATAGATAGATAGATAGTGTGTGTGTGCATCTGTGGTGTACACCAAAACAGGACGGTTACACGTCACTTTACTGTCCCCGTTACCCCAATTTGGTACATATGTAATACTGCACCTTAGGGTTAGGGATACTGTTAGGCATGTACTACAAAAATGTAGATACACTGAAAAAGAAACTGTCAAATAAAATGTTACAAACAGGCCTTGTGGTTTTGTCTACCTCAGAGCCACGCGCAGATACAGCTGTGCTCATAATTTTACACACCCTGGAAGAACTGATAATTTCTTAACCATTTTTTTAGAAGATATGAATGATAACACAAAAATGTTTTTTTCACTGATGGTTAGTAGTTGGCTGAAGCCATTTATTGTCAAACACCTGTGTTTACGTTTACTTAAATCACAATGACAAAAGAAACTACCCAAATGACTCTCTGAAAAATGGTTAAGAAATCAACAATTCTGCCAGGGTGTGTAAACTTATGAGCACAAATGGAAATAAGGGATAAAGAAGGGAGACAATGAACGACAAATGATTTGAAAAGGGGAGTGGAGAGTAAAGGAGAGACAAAGGGTGGAAAAGGAGAACGGAGGGAAAAGGAGAGACAGGTGGCGATGCGAGGGGAGAGGAGAGGAGTGTCTTACTTCTTATGGAAGGTGTGAGAGCAGGGGCACACCCCTAACTCGTCTCTGCTCTTGAACTCCTCCAGGCACACGGCACAGGGCTGCTGCAGAGAGAGAGGGAGAGAGAGAGAGAGGAGAGAGAGAGAGAGAGAGAGAGAGAGAGAGAGAGAGAGAGAGAGAGGGAGAGAGAGAGGGAGAGAGAGAGAGCAGAGAGATAGAGGAGAGGAGAGAGAGAGAGAGCAGAGAGAGAGAGAGAGAGACAGGGAGAGAGAGAGCGGAGAGAGAGAGGAGAGGAGAGAGGGAGAGAGAGGGAGAGAGAGCAGAGAGAGAGAGGAGAGGAGAGAGAGAGAGAGAGCAGAGAGAGAGAGCAGAGAGAGAGGAGAGAGAGAGAGAGCAGAGAGAGAGAGAGAGAGAGGAGAGAGAGAGAGAGAGAGAGAGAGAGAGAGAGAGAGGATGTGACAGAGAGAGAGGGAGGGAAACAGCAGAGAGAGAGGGAGAGAGACAGAGAGGGAGCAAGAGAGAGGGAGAGAGAGGAGAGAAGAGGGGTGAGATCTGACCTGTCTCAGATTCATGTGGCACAAACAGAAATACAATAAAGGAAGTGGAAGAGAAAACAAAGAAGAAAAATGTGTGTGTGTGTGTGTGTGTGTGTGTGTGTGTGTGTGTGTGTGTGTGTGTGTGTGTGTGTGTGTGTGTGTGTGTGTGTGTGTGTGTGTGTGTGTGTGTGTGTGTGTGCGCGTGCATGCATGTACATGTGTGAGTGCTTGCGTGCATGTGCATGCATGTGTGTGTGTGTGTGTGTGTGTGTGTTACACACACACTGTGGGGTTTTGTTTGGCAAATGATGCCAACAATCAGCGTTCGCTGAGATGTAGGTGTGGCTCTTGTATAGGTGAAAGCTACTTGAGTAAAGGTGTTTGTGTGTTTGGGGCTAGTTGGTCTGATTTTTACATGCACTTAAGTATGCCGAATATGAGGCTTATTCCAGTTTTGATCAAATTCGGGGTAAGGTGTTTACATGAACCCAGAGTAATCGGATTATCAATATAATATATTAATATCCCAGTTTACATGAAAAGCACTGGTATCCCGATTTCTTGTTACACAGACAATGCTGTCAGAACCTTTAGTATTCGGGATAAGGTGTTTACATGCCACAGTATCCTGGTTTCTTTCAGAGAACTCCACCTAACATATCCTGATTTCTCAGAAAATGGGATGGGCTTATTCGGGATACTGCATCGGGAAAAAGTGTTTACATGCACAAACGCACAGCCAGGATACTTAATATCCCAATCATATTCAAGATACTTAAGTGCATGTAAATGTAGTCATTTACTCCAAGAATGTAAAGTAAAGCTATGAAAGGAAGTTAATATAACACAAGAGACACAAATGATTAAGATATTAGCACTTACTCCAAGCAGAGACAGCTTCTTGCCTGCCCCTTTAAGAACCACCTACAAAAAAAAAAAAAAAAACATTGTTAATGCCAGTACCATCTTGTGTTTTTTTTTAAATATAAGAAGCTGCTGATGAAGTTCAATTGTGTCAGTGTTAGGGTGGCACGGGGGAATGTCAGATGGTGGTGAAAATTCAAACACTGCCCTGTGAAATGTCTTCACTTACTTTTTTTAAGCTCACATCTACACCACTCCAGGAAACACACACACACACGCGCGCGCACACACACACACACACACACACACGCGGACACACACACGGACACTCTAATTTTTATTTCGCATCATCATGTCTATGAAGAGAGGTCACACACACACACACACACACAAACACACTTTAATTTTAATTGTGCATCATCATGTCTATGAAGAGAGGTCACACACACACACACACACACACACACTTTAATTTTAATTGTGCATCATCATATCTATGAAGAGAGGACACATATGAGGGGCCGTTCAAGACATTATTCATTCTGCCCCTCTCACATACATATATTCTCACTCTCACATACATACATAGTTTGCACTCATATACATACATTTTTAACACTGACATACATATATTTTCCTCTCACATACATACATTCTCTTTTCACATATGTTCATTTTTTACACTCACATACATACATGCTCTTCACACACACATACATTCTCATTTCACACACATACATATTTTGCATTCACATACATACATTCTCCTCTCACATACATACATTCTCCTCGCACATACATACATTCTCCTCACACATGCATACATTCTCCTCTCACATACATACATTCTCCTCTCACATACATACATTCTTCTCTCACATGCATACATTCTCCTCGCACATACATACATTCTCCTCGCACATGCATACATTCTCCTCGCACATGCATACATTCTCCTCTCAGATACATACATTCTTCTCTCACTCTTACCACCACCCTCCCCCTACCACCACCATCCCCGTTTCATTGAAATTCGAATGGGACGCGTGTGTAGTTTAACTAATAAATTGGTCCTTACGTCTTTCTGGAGTTGTTCATGATTTTTGGAACCATGTGTCATAATCCGCAACTGTTTGTGATTATTTCAAGCCTAATAGTCTAAGTTGTTACTGTTTGGATTTTAAGAAATGTAGCTTTACTTCAGGTCAGGCAGTAACACTAACTATGTTGTTGTTAGCGCGCTAACGCTAGCGAACTACGCTAACGTAATGGTTTAAATTGAAAGCTGTCACTTTACTCACCAACACCCACCTAGATACTGTTACTGATGTTAGCTCAAATGGACAAATTAATATAAAGGTATCAGGTTACAGCAATGTGTTAAATTCAAGGTGAGTGAAGTTAGCGTTTAGCACATTGGTGTTGTCATAGTTAATACTATTGACTTAAATGAGCTAGTCCGTTAGCTTGCTAGCTTGCTGTACAGACAGACTAGGAGTTTGTTGGCATCAGTTTCGATTTGCGATGGGCGATTAATTTGAATAATGCCCGAATTGACTGGTGGTAATGACTAAATCTTTACTGCAGTATACAACAGTAATACTGTTGTAAAAACTGCAGCTTTGATACTGCAATACAGCTGGTAGCTACTGCAGCGCTAGTTGCTAAATCATTAGCATCTCAGTCATAATACCACACGTCAGTGAGTCTGTGGGGGGGAGGGCTTATCTTAATGTCATGCTAATGGCCACTATTCGGCGAGAGTGAGGCAAACTTTAAGAGGAGTTTTCTCAGTTTTGTGTTTTAAGGTGTGCATGCTTTCAAATGACCACCAATTCTTCAAATATTATCAGATTTCCATGTGCAAGACATCATTGGAAAGCTTAGAAATTACACTTTCAGAATCTGTGAATAACTCAAAATGCCTCTCGGACGAGTTGTGGCCGGTTTTGCTGTGGCCGGTCACATATAGTTGGAATGAATCATATTTGAGGAGAATGTATGCATGTGCGAGGAGAATGTATGCATGTGCGAGGAGAATGTATGTATGTGAGAGGAGAATGTATGTATGTGAGAGGAGAATGTATGCATGTGAGAGGAGAATGTATGTATGTGCGAGGAGAATGTATGCATGTGCGAGGAGAATGTATGTATGTGAGAGGAGAATGTATGCATGTGAGAGGAGAATGTATGTATGTGCGAGGAGAATGTATGCATGTGAGAGTGAGAATATATGTATGTGCGAGGAGAATGTATGTATGTGAGAGTGAGAATATATGTATGTGTGAAGGCCAGAATGAATAATGTCTTGAACGGCCCCTCATAGACACACACACACACACACACACACAAACACACTTTAATTTTAATTGTGCGTCATCATATCTATGAAGAGAGGACACCGAAGCGCCTGCTGTGTGCACAGGGGCATGGCATGTGTATCATGCATGCATGGGCACCCTATGCTCCAGTGCTGTGAAGGTCATTTCTGAAGGTCTAGATTGAGTTTCATCGACTGTATGTGTATGGCCACCACGGGTGTTAAATGGAGGCGATATTTATAACACACGCATGTGCACCATTACTACCCATACCACATACACACACTCTCTCTCTCTCACACACACATGCAGCCACGCACACACACACTCACAAACTCTCTCTCTAACACACACACACACACACACACACACACACACACACACACACACACACACACACACACACACACACAAACACACACACACACACACAAACTCACACACACACACACACACACACACACACACACAGACACACACACTCACAGACACACACTCTCTCTCTCACACACACACACAAACACACACACACACACACAAACACACTCTCACACACAAACACACACACACACTCACAGACACACACTCTCTCTCTCAAACACACACACACACACATACACACACACACGCTATAGGTCCTCCTTCTATAGTTGTGTATGCTAACTCTGACACTGTACCTCGTTGTAACTGTACTGCTCACACACACTCTCTCTCTCTCTCTCACACACACTCACAACCACACACTCTCTCTCTCAAACACACACACACACTCACAACCACACACTCTCTCTCTCAAACACACACACTCACAACCACACACTCTCTCTCTCACACACACACACTCACAACCACACACACTCACAGCCACACACTCTCTCTCTCAAACACACACACACACTCACAACCACACACTCTCTCTCTCTCACACACACTCACAACCACACACTCTCTCTCTCAAACACACACACACACTCACAACCACACACTCTCTCTCTCAAACACGCACACACTCACAACCACACACTCTCTCTCTCTCACACACACTCATAACCACACACTCTCTCTCTCTCTCTCTCAAACACACACACACACTCACAACCACACACTCTCTCTCTCTCACACACACTCACAACCACACACTCTCTCTCTCTCAAACACACACACTCACAACCACATACTCTCTCTCTCAAACACACAGACACTCACAACCACACTCTCTCTCTCTCTCTCAAACACACAGACACTCACAACCACACACTCTCTCTCTCAAACACACACACACACTCAAAACCACATACTCTCTCTCTCAAACACACAGACACTCACAACCACACTCTCTCTCTCTCTCAAACACAACCACACACTCTCTCTCTCTCAAACACACACACTCACAACCACATACTCTCTCTCTCAAACACACAGACACTCACAACCACACTCTCTCTCTCTCTCTCAAACACACAGACACTCACAACCACACACACTCTCTCTCAAACACACACACACACTCACAACCACATACTCTCTCTCTCAAACACACAGACACTCACAACCACACACTCTCTCTCTCTCAAACACAACCACACACTCTCTCTCTCTCAAACACACACACTCACAACCACATACTCTCTCTCTCAAACACACAGACACTCACAACCACACTCTCTCTCTCTCTCTCAAACACACAGACACTCACAACCACACACACACAAACACACACACTCACACACACACACTCACACACACACACGCTTTAGGTCCTCCATCTATAGTTGTGTATGCTGACTCTGACACTGTACCTCGTTGTAACTGTACTGCTCCCGTGGCCCCTGCTGTTTCAACCTACATGGACAAGCAGAACACAAACAAGTAAATAAATAAATAAATAAACAATGAAACACATAGGTAAACACACAAATAAATACTAACACACAAACACATTCTGATAACGTGCGTCTGTCAGCATTGGCAGCTGGCCCAGAGCCACGGAGGACAGCATAACATATTCGCAGAGTCTCGCTAGGTGTAGCTGATTATTACTTACTCTAGAAGCGATTGTGCTATTCTAATAAAAAAAAAGAGATTCTGTCTCAGAATAGGCACAGCTTGTTAAAAAAAACCCTTGGGCGTTCTCGAACTTTAGCAAGGTATAGTCAAAGTGAAGACTACCAAAGTGAAGTATACAAGTCATAGCCAAACTAGGCTAGCTACAGTGCCTACACGTTTACATATTTTTCTTTGCCCTACAAAGCGGTAACTACATATTTTGTCAAAACTGGGCTTAGACTGGAAATTGACTTTACAATGTGACTAAATCTCTTGCTTCTTTCTATTCAAAAAGTACATAAAAGCCCACCACTATTATATCTACAACATATTTGACTGGGTACTATGACAACTTTAAAGGCGATTTTTATTCTCAGTTTCAATGTTCACGTAGTTATTGCACTTTCTCTTTGTAGGGCAGAAAAAAACCCCTTTGAGCTAATATGTAAAGCTAATATGTACAGTAGATTTAAAGTACTGGCTGTTTTTTTTTAAACAACTTGTAAATGGCAGTCTAATATGTAGTAAAGATCTATAATAGTAATAGAATGTGTAATAAAATGCATCTCCACAAATACATATAACAACTGATATGTGTTATTATTGGTCTTTTGTCCAAAGCGAATAGCAACAATGTAACATTATGTTATGTTTATGTTATTTTAACTTTATGCTGTTGTGTTGTGTTATGTTATGTAACGTTACATTAATGTTACGCTAATGTTATGTTACGTTACGTTATGTGTTTACATGTATGTTTATTTAAAGCTCTGACGCTGACATCTGCTTTGATGGTGATATCAAGTGGCCCAACGTGATGATGACGTTCTAAAAAGCCAGTAAGACTGTCCCAGGATCAGTGGGAGACTCAAATGTCAGAGATTATCGCCACGTAATGAGAGCTACGCATCTGAAACCCGGTTATGACTCAGAACTCAGCTTCTCTGTGTGTCTAGGCTCCAAAGTGGAACGAAGGTGACGCGAGGGGTCTGACCCAGTGCGCAAACAAACACACGCACACACACAGAGAAAAGTGTGAAAGAACGGGAGGGAGAGGGAGGGACAGAGAGAGATAGAAAGAGAGAGAGAAAGAGGAAGATAAAGGTTCCCAGGGTGTCTAAGTTCACACAGGGTTTGACTAAATGACTTTTCATGTGCGTCACACTAATTTGGGTGGGTGTATCTGGGACTTTTGCTTCCATTTGGAGGTTTTGTGCATTTGCTTTTTGAAAAGGCATTTGAATAACTGCTTTAACCGAGGCTCCTGATATCTCAGCCTGATTAAAATGTGCCTCTTTGTGTGTGTGTGTGTGTGTGTGTGTGTGTGTGTGTGTGTGTGGTGTGTGTGTTGGCAAAATATTACTTTTAATTTGTGTTTTTTTTTAAGTCAGCAAAGAGAATCCATGAAAATGGCATTCAGATGGAGGGCATGAGGGCTTTGTCCACACACAGATTATCCTGAGATCAGAAAGGGTGGCAGCTGTCAGCCATGCTGCAAGGCAGGTGGGTGGGGGGAGTTTTGTGTGTGTGTGTGTGTGTGTGTGTGTGTGTGTGTGTGTGTGTGTGTGTGTGTGTGTGTGTGTGTGTGTGTGTGTGTGTGTGTGTGTGTGTGTGTGTGTGTGTGTGTCTGTGTGTG
Source organism: Coilia nasus (assembly GCA_027475355.1). Classification (NCBI taxonomy): domain Eukaryota; kingdom Metazoa; phylum Chordata; class Actinopteri; order Clupeiformes; family Engraulidae; genus Coilia; species Coilia nasus. The sequence continues at coordinate 27,063,730 of CM050198.1, forward strand.
TGTGATTGGCAAAGCTGCTTGGCTTGCATGTGTGTATGTGTGTTTATGCTGAAAATGTATTGGGTGGGTTAGTGGGTGGGTTAGTGGGTGGGTGGGTGTGGATCACAGTCAGTGAACACACATACTGTGAGCCAATTTGTTGTGTGTCTGTGCATATGAATGTGGCTGTTTGTGTGTCTGTGTTGATCTGAAGAGGGGTACAGGGCTGAAACGCCATTTTGAAAAATAAAATTAAGAAGTGTGTGGCACTTTAGTTTTTTAGTCTTTTGTGAGTATACAGACACAGACATGCACACTGTATGTATTATTATGAATTAGCGTCTGTAGAATCTGTAAATGTATTAGGGTGTGTGTGTGTTTGTTTGTGTGTGTTTCTTTGTTTGTTTGTGTTTGTGTGTGTGTGTGTGTGTGTTTGGTTATGTAAATGTCTGTGCTATGTAAATGTCTGTCTCCATCTTGAGTCTTTCGTGGTGTTTCCCCACCTGAACAGCAAAAGAATTATGGGTAGTAACGTATGTGTTTGTGGAATGTATTATTATATTAGTGTGTGTGTGTGTGTGTGTGTGTGTGTGTGTGTGTGTGTGTGTGTGTGTGTGTGTGTCCTGACCTGAAGAGGTAGCAGCAGAAGATGACGCTGAGCATGAAGACGAAGAGGCCGATGCCCAGCACGATGACGTAGACGTTGAGGGGCAGGTGGTACACGTCCTCCGACGTCATCTCGCAGTCCGAGCGCTGCAGTCCCAGACTACAGAGGCATCCTGGGAATGGGGCACACACACACACACACACACACACATACACACACACAAAAATCAGACACACACACACACACACACACACACACACACACACATCAGACACACACCACACATCAGACACACACCACACATCAGACACAGAGAAACAATCTATCAATCAATCTAATCAATAAGATCAACCAATCAATCTCACTGAGCACCGAAGCATCCTCGGAGTGCTGCAGCTTCAGATTCTCGCTATTTTGATCTCTATTTATTTCAGTTTTACCTTTTGTTTTGGTCTCTATTGATTTACTTAGTCTAACCTTTGTATTCCTGAGTCTTAATTTTGTTTGGTGTTAAAATGGTGTTATATTCTGTGCCTTACTTATGCTATAGCCCATGTTCTATCTTGATTTGCAAATGTTATCACTACCTTTGACTGTAAAGCACTTTGGGTCAACTTTTGTTGTTTTGTTTTTTTAAATGTGCTACATCAATAGACTCCTAAATAAACAACAAACAAAACATTAATAGACTGACTTGACTTGACAGAGGCATCCTGGGAAGGGCACACAGAACTGAGTTGTACTTTCTTGAGTGAAATTCCCAATATATTGTGTGTCGTTTAGTTCTGTTACCCATGACGGTATGTATATGCTATGTGTACTGCATTGCATGAGTTGATTGACTGAATCACTAGTTCATTCCAAATGGCACACTAGTTCCCAGTGAATCCACACCAGGTGTGACCTCCTCATCTGTCCCCATCCTCAGGTGTGAGCGAAAGCAGCCTTCCTGTCTTCCTGCCTCAAATGACATTAAGAATAATTTATATCCAATCTCGCCCTCCCTTCCCCGCCGTTACCATTTGGTGCTTCCCGTATCTCTCCTTTCTGCCTCCTGATTAACCCTGCAGACGTTGATTGGAACCCATTAGCAATAAGCTCCCACTGTAACAAAGCCCTGTTTTTCACATTACACTTAGCTGATGCTCTTATCCAGAACGCCTTACAGATATTTACAGGGTTTCAGTTACAGTCCCTAGAGCAGTGTGGGGTTAGATGCCTTGCTGAAGGGCATCTTAACCACGGGTAGGGCAGGATTCGAACCGGCAACCTTCCAATTGCAAGACCAACTCCCTAACCACTAGGCCACAGCTGACACAGTTAACTTTATGGTAATGACCTATGGTAATGACCTGTTTTGCCCAGACAGTTGCCTAACTGTAAGTACAGATCAAGAGCTACCAAGGCGAACAGGTCACCGAGGTCACTGAAGAAGCTTCGCTGTTGAATTTGCTTTGTTCGCTCATGACATATCATTTGAAATTTCATTCATCATTTGGATTTAGCTCAGTAATAACGGACGTTGGTAAATCTATGTATTCGGATTGGTTTCCGCCGAAACGCATCATAGGTCATTACCATAAAGTTAACTGACTTTTAACTTCTCTTTTTCAATCTGGTCGCCCAATTCGCTGACTCTCCATAAACAAATAATGACCTCTGTCGCTTCTGCTGTGAACACAGCTTAATTCATATTAATCTAGGGTGGGCCTAAGGTTTTACACCCTTTCTTGCCTAAGAGTATTTAATGTCTGACCATTTCTCTGGCTAATCAGAGATACGGGTGAATCTTGATTGTGAAGTCAGTTTCTCTCTTATTTGGTGCACATCATTGAAAGAATAAAGCCTTTCTCCTGACTGATTATCCTGACTAAATCTCCAGAATCATCTGTGGTACAAAATTACCATCAGGTCCTCCAGTTTTTCTGGTGCGGTAGTCCTGAATGACCGTAGAGTCTGAGCAGCAGGGACTTGCAGTACACAGTAAATCAGAAGCCGACAAAGTCCTGTTTCAGAGTATTTTATATTTCTTAAAGGGCTTCACAGAGAAAGAGTGCAAAAGTGCAAAAAAAAGTGTGAGGTGCAGATGTTTTAGTCCCAGGTGTGGACACGCACACACACACACACACACACACATACTAACACATACACACACACACACACAGACACACACACACACTGGCTAGAGAAGAGTGAGGACACACACACTTCAGACACAGTACCAATCAAGCCTATGAGGTAAACCAATCAAATCAATTGATCTAACAGAGGCATCCTGGAAAAAGCATAGATGCATTAAAACACTGAGGACCAATCAAGTCAATAAATCTAACTGAGCACTGAGATATCCACAGATAAACACTTAATAACGAATGAATTATCAGTCTATCTATCTATCTATCTATCTATCTATCTATCTATCTATCTATCTATCTATCTATCTATCTATCTATCTGTCTGTCTGTCTGTCTGTCTGTCTGTCTGTCTGTCTGTCTGTCTGTCTGTCTGTCTGTCTGTCTGTCTGTCTGTCTGTCTGTCTGCCTGCCTGCCTGCCTGCCTGCCTGCCTGCCTGCCTGTCTATTGGCCTGTGTGACTGGTTGTCTGCCTCCTGCACACCTTGTCTGTCGTTCGCATCACTCTGCCTCTCTCCTATCACCTCTTCATCTCTCTCTTTTTTTCCCTGGTCCCCCAGAGGGATTGACCAGGTATTGCAATTACCCTGTCCGTCTGTGCCTGTGTGTGTGTGTGTGTGTGTGTGTGTGTGTGTGTGTGTGTGTGTGTGTGTGTGTGTGTGTGTGTGTGTGTGTGTGTGTGTGTGTGTCTGTCTGACTGTCTGTCTGTCTGTCCGCCCATATGGGGGGGCCAGGTTGCCATCTCTGATTGCGCTTGTTTCTTTTAGTGCCCATTCTGCCCTGTGTGAGTGCCACTGCGTCTGTGGTACAAGCCCAGTGTAAATATTTGGGCAAGGAGAGGCGGAGCCAGGAGCAGACATGATCAAAACAACCATGAAGCAGGAGGGAAGGGAGGAAGATGAGATTACAGGAAAGAGAGAAATAGAGAGAGAGAGGGAGAGAGGGAGAGAGAGAGAGAGAGAGAGTGAGAGAGAGAGATTAAACAGTGTGATATGATGACTGTACACCTTGAAAGATATACGAAGAAGATATGGTGGCGTAAGCATCACATGGAAGTGAAGAGAAGATGAAGATGAAGAGAAGAGAAGAGAACAGAAGAGAACAGAAGAGAAGAGGAAAGAAGAGGAGAGGAGAAGAGAGGATGGGAGAGGACAGAAGAGAAGAGAAGAGAGGAGAAGAGAAGAGAAGAGAAGAGAAGAGAAGTGAGGAGAAGAGAAGAGAAGAGAAGAGAAGAGAAGAGAAGAGAAGAGAAGAGAAGAGAAGAGAAGAGAAGAGAAGAGAAGAGAAGAGGAAGATGGGAGTCGGAGAGGAAAGCACAGCGTGCTCCTGGCGGCTGTCCCACCTCCCCCGTGCCAAGAGGAGTCTGGGTAATTGGCCGTGCACAAAGCAAACATGGACGATTGTGGCGACACTTCCGCCATGCCACCATCTGGTACTTTGAGATGGGGGAAGGCAGCTGGTGTGTCTGTCTGTGTGTGTGTATGTGTGTGTGTGTGGGGGGGGGGGGGGGGGGGGGGGAGACGCTATTCAGAAAAATCTCTCTCTCTCTTTCTCTCTGCCTCTCTCTCTCTCTCTCTCTGCCCATGTATCTGTCTCTATCTGCCTCTCTCCAGCTGTCTATCTCTCTGTCTGGCTGCCTCTCTCTTTGTGTATTTCCCTCTTTTTTGCAGCTATCACAGATGCATTAAAACCTTTAAGAGTGAGAGTTTGAGAGCTTTCTAGCCACTCTCTCTCTCTCTCTCTCTCTCTCTCTCTCTCTCTCTCTCTCTCCCTCTATCTCAAGAGTCAATTGAGCCATGTCAAGTGGAGTAGCATCTAAGTGCATGAGTCTCTGTTAGAACAGAGGGAATCCTTTAAAAGTTCAGAGGCATCAATAGGGGGGCTGCTGACAGTGTGGAGATTACAGTGGGCTTAAGAGATTGTCATGGGTCGAGGGTTTTAGGTTTATAACCCAGGAGGTGGTTGGGGTCAAGGATAAGGTAGAGAGGGAGGGGGTCTTTGGTTGTGTGTGGGGGGATGGGGGGGGGTGTTGTTGGGTGCAGGGGGTTAATGTTGAGAACCTTCTGCCAAGTCGAGAAAGAGAGATTTAAGATTAATCCCATTTGGAAAGCATTAGCACTATTCGAAACTCAGGAAAAAGAAAAAAAACATAATAACTCATACAACATGTCTGCCAACTCAAGAGATTCATATATTTTATGGGGGGTTCTGGATACAGGGAGGAGAGTGTAATTAGCTTAACATGACCTGACAGTGAATAGGAAACGTCTCTCAAAACTTTATCATCATAAACAAACATGTACACAGATAAAACACACACACACACACAAACACACACACGCACCCACACACACACACAAAACCCCGACATTGTGCAGAAGCCTGTCTTTCAAAGTAATCTGAATCAGTCATGTTGTATGGGAGCAAGCCCCACATGTCTTCCAAATAAGCCCCCCCCCCCCCCCCCACACACACACACTGACTGGCCTACAGCTTGCTGTCCCCATGGCAGACATTTCGTACAAGACACTTACCGTTACACCATTGGAATGGTTGCATGAAACCCGACACCCAGGACTGCCGCTGTAAATTCAGCTCCAGTTGGAGGGCTTGCTAGTGGTGAAGGTAGAAGTGGTGGTGGCGATCTGTGTGTGTGTGTGTGTGTGTGTGTGTGTGTGTATGTGTGTGTTGGGGGATAGGGGGGTGTCTTTGGGAAGGGGGTGGGGGGTGCGTGGGGGGTGACAGAGGTCTTCCAGAAACTACTTTCTGTCAGGAACAAGGGGAAGCTCCAGGCTCGCAAGCACAGCTTCTTTCAGTGTCTTTGTTCTCTTTTTCCACTTTCATAAAAAAAAAGCCAAACTGTAAACAGAATCCCTTGAAACAGAGTTGGTGCACTTCAAAGACAAGTCCACTGTCAACAATACACACAACCTTTTGACCTGAATATGCGACCTTAGATCTTCAGTATTCCTCTTGGATGGCTGTCATTCCGTATAATCCAAAATGTTTGTTTTTATTGGTGTATTTCGCTCTCTTGTCTTTGTCTTCTTTGTCAGTGGTGCTGTCAGCGGTTCGGTTCGGTCCTACTGCCTCTGACAGAAAATGCAAAGCCGTCTGTTATTATTGTGTATTTTTGTCCTTGAATCTCTGCCGAAGTTGATGATGATGCTCCTAGAGGAATGCCGAGATACAATGTCAAACACCAGCGCGGACAGCAATAACAACAAAAGATATCTATCGGTGTGTCAATATATGCATGCGATATCATGCAGTTACCACGACGATATAAACACTTAATTTGTCATCTAACACGT
>CM050198.1:27074761-27109761 GCA_027475355.1 Coilia nasus
ATCTGTCCTTACTCAGCTAGCATCCAACAACCTGATGCTATGTTCACAGGGTGATACTCCTCTGGCCATTCTGTAAAATCCAAATTCAGTTTAATTTATTAAATGCAAAGCAAACAATTATACAGTACAGTGTACCTTAAAGTAGTGACTTGGGTAATAAATAAACATTAACAGTATAAACCGTACAAAGAGCAAATGATAATTACACATTAGAAAAACTAGAAAAGCACTCAGAGAGACCACCAAAATCTAATCACTTTTAAGTTAGCCCATTTTTGACCTACCCTGACAATGTTATCAAAATCCATCTATAACCTTTTGAGTTATGTTGCTAACAAACAAACAAACAAACAAACTCCGATGATTACATACCCTCCGCTGGCAGAGGTAATGACAACACTGAACATGTGTAGTGTCTAGCAGCCTACCATTCCATACTAACAGTGAACTCAGCCTACATAAAGAAATATTTATCTAAGGCAGTTTATTGGAAGAGTTCAGTTAACTGAGGTAACTGATGTGCCAAGACAAAGCTAAGAGTCCTCCTGTCTGTTTTGAGAGTCAGTCGTGTGTATTTGGTCTTGTGTCTTGAGGGAGGAGGGTGCAGAACATCTAACCTTCTAGAGCTTTCTCAGGTACACAGCAAAAATTAAGTGTTAAAGTTTCAGGGTTGAAAATTTGGGAGTCGACTGTAACTCCCAAAGTGCATTTCTGGTGTCCAGAGCTGGGGTTCTCTCACATTTTCAAAGTGTTAATTTAACTCTATAGCGTGGGGCTATATAAACCCTCAAAAGCGTTAACATCAAATCTACACTTTTTACTGTGTAGCAGCTGTCTTGGGATGAGATCAGTGAATGGCCCTTTACTGGGCCACATCTTAGACACGAGTGGCCTGTATTTCAGATCTCTGTAAACCCAAAATCAATCATCAAAGTCAAAAAAATCATTTTGTAGTTTTGTTTTCGTTTGTGCGTGTTCAGACAGGTCCTTCATAGCCTGGTAAACCAGCCCCTCCTAGATCTCTAAGAACCCAAAAATCTGCCAAAGTCAAAAAATCATTTTGTAGTTGTGTTTTCGTTTGCGAGTGTTCCGGCAGGTTCTTCACACCGTGCTGTAGTACTCGGCCATCTCCTTCATCTGCACGTAGTGCGCGCCGCCGTTGCCGACGTGTTCGTGGCTGGCGTCTCCGTCCGGCCCGTCCCTCCTCAGGCTCAGCGGCGGCTTGCAGGTGTGCCAGTTCCAGAGCACGCGGTTCATGTCGTCCTGCGCGCGGATACCCAGCAGCTTGTCCTCGTCGCTCATACGCCTGTCCTCGTCGTCACTCTCATCGCCGCCACCATCGTGGTGCGGCCGGTGTCCGTGGAGACTGCGCATCTCACCGCTGATGCTCTCGAAGTACTGCTGGATGCACACCTTGGCGAAGCTCTTGGCGTGCTCCGTGCACGTCTCGTCGAACATCTTGCGCTCGATGTCGATGTAGTGGGACCAGTACTTGGTCTTGAGGAAGGCGGCCTGCGTGAAGCAGGGTCTGATGGCTCGGATCAGGAAGGCCGCCGTGGTGATGAGGAGGAGGAAGAGCCAGCCGAATGCCTGGGACACAGAGGACATTTCATATATTTTTTATAGTATTTTGGGGGCTTTTATTGCCTTTAAAGCAACACTAAAGCACTTTTCCTTTTCGGTCGCCCTACAGGTTGAAAGCGGAATTGTCTTTCTTAGGGCTGATTCACACCAAACACTCTGCGTATACAGCGCATGCCTGTTTTCTGTCCGTATTCGTTTAGAATGCATGTTAACAAATTAGACTATTTACACCGCACACGTGGTCTGAGCGTGTTCTGTCCCTATGCAAACATATTGTACACGGTTACGTGCTGTACACGCTCAAGTCGGTGTAAATGAGCCCTTATGTCTCATTCGAACTACAGATTTTCGACCCGCTTTTGCAAACTTGCATCCTGCAGTTATAGCCCATGGAAGGCCTATAAGTGAATTCAGAAGTGCCTTTCACCCTGTTACGAGTTGCTGATCCACTGAAATAATTCTTGAAACATTATTTTAAGGTTGAAAAAACTACTTAGTGTTCCTTTAATTAATAGAAGAGTGAAGATATGGCAGGAAAATTAGAGAGACGGGGGGGGATGGGGAACGGATCAAGAAATGACCCAGGGTGAAATCAAACCCTGGTCCACGGCTTTATGGTTTAGTCACCTGAACCAACTGAGCAGCAGGAAGAGCCAACCAAATGGCTGAGACATGAAGAGGTCATTTATATTTATTTGTATCAAGTGCTGCTGCTGCTGTGTTTGAACCTTAAGCAGTTCGTAAGTTACTCTTCCTGTAGTAGGTCAAAGGACTGAAAGCTTGCTGACTCCAGTAAAAATTTCTTTGCACAAATGTGAGTGTGCGGACTCACTTGTCTTTCACAGGCAGAGCATTTAAAACATTTTTAAAGCCCATAATCGTTCCGTCTGTAATTATGGATCATATTGTTTTTCATAATTTCAGTGTGGCTGATTTTAATGAGAGGGACTCTGCACATGGACTGCACTTGTTTTATGTAGGATAATTTTTAGAATGGTATTTAGGATGAATCTTTGCGCTGACCCGATTTATTGCAGTAGAAGCTATTTTAAGGGATCATGTTTAGTAGACTGTGTGATTGTGTGTTTTGGCTCAGTCTAGCATGCACTCTACTCCCTGTTCTACAGTAAATCCTCTCAACGATTCTACAGGCCGTAGCCACTGGAAATGTATGCTATTTAAACCAGAGACAGGGGAGGTCTTGCTCCAGGACATGCACTATATCGTGTTGGATTCGAACAACGTCTCCATGAGGCCTATCATTAAAAATTAAAACACTATGACATGTACTAATATGTTCAGTGTAGCTTGATGCAGAGGAAACAATAATTTGTGACCACAGTCACATTTACAAAACTTGAGACTGTTTGTGTGTGTGTGTGGAGCCACACTATCATTGGAAGTTAATGGGAGGTAAGATGGGGGACGAGTTATATAATTTAAATATCTATTTTATTCATGGTGCGTATCATTTTATTAAGTGTGCTTGCTCTGTTCAGCACTCAGGCTGATGATGTCATAATGTTCTGTTCCAGTGTGAGTGAGTGAGAAAGCGCCCATGTGTCTGAGAGAAAGGGAGGCAGACAATAGACAAATACTTTGCTCCACTCTACACTTTTACAGTAAGAGCTGTAGAGAAAACAACCATGTAAAAACATATGAGCTGTGAGTGGTGTGTAGAGCCATTTTTTCACTGAATTAAGTTGAAAACTATGTAAAAAAGAAAAAGTTCTGTGCCCTCAAATTTTTCCTGTGAACCATATTAAAGGAGAACTTTGGTGTAAAATGAAAATTGGCATGTTAAAACATCATACCGAGTTGGTATGGAGTGTTGGTATGGAGTGTGGAGTTTCTTTGAGCTGTTTTAATGGTTTAAAAATAGTGTAGTCGTCATGCTTCGTCTGAGGGCACCTACCACTTCCATTGTTAGCCTTCTGGGACAAACGCTAAAAAATAGTTAAACTCTGAATGCAACAGGCTAAATCAATTTTGCTCCTCAGTACACATACCAACTCGGTATGATGTTTTAACATGCCAATTTTCATTTTACACCGAAGTTCTCCTTTAAAGTCTTTCCAGCCAGAGAGATACTGAGTAAGCGAGAAAGATGTTGAGAAAGTGCTAATAATTATGCTAACTATTCTAAAAATATTAAGCAATTAACTGTGGTAAGTGTTACTTAGCCAACTTATCTAATGTTTGTTAGACGTTATGCTAACAATGTTAATATTGCTTACTATGATAAAAATGTTAAGTAATAAACAAGGTAATAGTGTTACATAGCTAACTTAGCTAATGTTTGTTACCATTTATGTTAACTATGTTAACTATGTTAAAAATATTAAATAATTAATTGTGCTATTAGTCTTACATGGCTAACTAAGCTATTTAGCACTTATGCTAACAATGCTAATTATGCTAAAACTCTCAGCTAACGTTTGTTAGCAGTTAGAATGCTAACTGTGCTAACAGTGCTAAGGAGGACTGGGCAAGTTGTCAAGATTGGGAGGTAAATGTATGCATGTAACTTTTGAACCAAACATCCAAATTTCAAAAACTTGGTATCACTGGAATCCTTGGCAAAGTCCAAGTTCAAAGAATCCTATGTTGTCAATTTCCACACTAGTTTGCTGTCACATCCAAGCACACATTTTTGCATTTTCTGCCTGAATGCAGTTTAGTGTTATCATTATGTTTTAACTATGTGACAGGTAAACCAAACAAAAAAGCACAACACTGCTTTATTGACAGACAAACCACTTGAAACCACAATGAAAGGTTGACAGAAAAGCTGATGTTTGAGTCAGTCAGACCTTCATCAGAATAAACCAACGGCGTCTTTACCTGTGACACACATCGCAGGTACCTGGTGACGGCCTCCCTCACCACCATGTGTCCCCCATCGTAGATGTCCTTGCACGGGATCTTCGCCAGCATTCGCCTCATGTCCTCTTGGGTCACGTTGGCATTCTCGAAGTCAAAAGTCACGTTGGTGAAGCGCCGGGCATCCACGTCCAGCGAGTAGGCGCACAGGAAGCTCTTGCCGTCCATCAGCGTCACGGAGATCCACACAATGGGCGCAATGAGCGAACGTTGCGATATCGAGCAGAACATGTAACGAAGAACCGTGGGGTCCTTGCCACGCTTGCCCATGGGTCTTCTCCACTCCTCCGCCAGCATGGAGACGTTGTTGTTGAGCACGAAGCCCAGCATGAAGAACCAGACCGGCGGCACGACCAGGATGCCCACGGCGTAGGCGTAGTTGTACTCGGGCAGGCAGGGGCAGGTGAACTCGAAGGCCGAGTAGAGCTGGGCGGCGGCCAGTGCCATGATGCCACAGATGCCATTCATGAAGGACTCCTGGTTGGACTGCAGGAACTGGAACATCATACGGAACTTGTCCATCTTGGCGTCTTCTGAGTTTACAGGCCTAGTGTTTCCTTATCAAGACCTGGAGAGTGTGGGAGAGAGGGAAGACCACTGTTATTTTTTTGTAAGTGCTTGTAACAACTCTTAAGGTCCGCTCACACCAAGAACTATAACAATAATGACAGTTATAACTACGATCATGTGGGCATCCACACTGAAGAACAACATTTTAATGGCAATATTCTCGTCATGTTAAAATGTTTTTATAGTTAATGATCGCTCTAAAAATGATCCCAGCAATATCGTTCAGCCTGCTGTAGTCATATGTGAACAGTGGCATTCAGAAAAGTGGAAACCATTTTTACCAAAAGTTCTTAGTGTAAGCGGGCCTTTAATGCTGTCAGAAAAAGGGGAAAAAATAATGACAGGATGTGGCCAAGTGGTTAGGGAGTTGGTCTTACAATCGAAAAGGTTGCCGGTTCGAATCCTGCCCTACCCACAGTTGAGATGCCCTTGAGCAAGGCATCTAACTCCACACCGCTCCAGGGACTGTAACTGAAATCCTGTAAATATCTGTAAGTCGCTCTGGATAAGAGCGTCAGCTAAGTGTAATGTAATGTAATGTGGAGAATCACACCTCCATCTTGACTATAAGCATAGCAGAGAGGTGGAGAGATATAATTCTGGTGCCGATGAGGCTTAGATCAATCCAAATTAAATCCAATTTGGAGTTTCTCTCTCCTTTCAAAGTCAGTTACAGCCTGGGCAGATTTAGGTACTTATACTCAGTTATAGACTCATTACAGCTTACTTACTCTGTATGCTATGCACAGGAAGTGCTGTACATCAACTTTCAGATGAAATAAGAAGTTACAGTTACAGACCCTGTCAGACGTTTTGATGTATGACCGGGTATGACAGAAAATAAATATAATTGTTTTTTCTAAAAAATACACAATGTGAGTCAGCATTTTGAAGCAGGCCTCGAAACTGACATAAATCAAAGCAGACAAGCCCTCGACCCTTCTTCATCAGTGCCTGTTTGGGCTTACCAAATCAATAATTTAATTTATACTTCATGTCTAATACAGTAAATTAAAAACAACTCTGGTTACTTACTGCACCGAACTGTACTGTATTGCTTTCTCCCGCAGATAGTGTTTTGTTTGGCCACTTGTGATGGACGCTGCAAGTTAGAATGACAGCTTGCGTTGACTTTAAGCAGGAGAGGAAGACCCTTGCAAATGAGTCAGCATCGACAGTGAGAGTCAAGTCGTTTCTAAATAAAAAACTACCTTGCCCCTCCCTGCCCAAACACACATCTGCGCACGCGCACAGACGCGCGCACACACACTCATCCACACACACACCCAGAGGAGGAGAGAGACACTGACAAACTCAGTTACTCTAACTTCCCCATTTTGTTTGATTTTTATATCATGATGAATCAATTTTGTGTCATGTTAACATATTTAATCCCCATGTTTCTTTATTGGAAATAGCAACAAAATACACTGTAGTTGTTTCCCTCCCTTTCGTTGAGGGATGAAAAAAGAACCCCATATTTACATACAAGATGTTACCATAGCTACAGCACGTAGTCGCCGAATTTATGCAAACTCCCTACCTTGCCACATTCAAATAAAATATTTAAAGCACCGGTCGCTTGAACCTGCAAGCATGCCTGAAAACTTCAATTAGCACAGAGCCAATTGGAATCTCCAAGCATACATTAGGAGGAGTATCCTATCACAAACAGCCAAACAGCCAAACTGGTCTGACTGTATTGCTTTTGTTACATCACACCTGTGTGTACATGCGTGCGTGTGTGTGTGCGTGCGCATATATGTTTCTGTCTATGTGTGTGTGTGTGTGTGTGTGTGTAGCATGGACATCAAACAAAATGAATGAATAAAAGAGGCCTTGTGGGTTGACCTGTCAATTGTTTGACATTATGGTGCTGCAGTACTAGCGGTTCCTCTTAGCAGCATGCAAGATTGTGCACCTGCCTCTGTGCGTGTGAGTGTGTGTGTGAGAGAGAGAGAAGGAGTCATATTGTCTGCCAGAGAAACCAGTTACCACCACAAAAGAGTCAACAAGAGAAAAAACCCACACAACAAAGGTTTCTGCTGAAGACCAACTTCCATCTGCTCTCAAAACTCTCATATCTGTCATCTGCTCGGCTTAGTCTCACACGTATTCACAGATAATTCCTTGAGTAAATGTAGCATAACAAAAATGGCTGTCCGAGGAACGAGAGACAATTCAGTTGCACCACTTTTGATGTCATCGTGTGTGTCGTTCTCTTGCCCTATATGGCTGTAGCCTGCTAGCCCGCGCTAGTCGTACAGCTAAAAAGAGAGTTACACCCATCGTGCAAGCTGTGACACTGAGACTGTGTGGCTTCCTTTGGGGCCGAGAGAAAAAAAAAAAGAACCACTCTGCTCTGCACAGGAAGTGTGTTGTCACAGCAAGCTTAAAAAGTGACAACCTGCATCCTTTACAGGAAGACAGAGGACTGTGTGTGTGTGTGTGTGTGTGTGTCTGCACGACTAACAACCGTTCTCTGTTTTGAACTTTCTCTGCCTGCTGTTTGGGATAATATGTCTTCTTGCTGAAGTCTGGTACAGCTGCATTAGGTAAGCGTTATCCTAGAGTTTTGAAGAGAAAATGCTTTTGTGCAGTTTTTTTATGGTAGGAAGTTGCATCAGCTTAGAGTCTCTGCAACCAGGAACTTATGTGCATGGTTGAAAAGTAAAATGAATGAAGTGCATCAGTACACACAAAGTTTTGGCTATTGTGTCTGTATAAACTGTGTGTCTGCCTTTGAAGGCCATTACTACAACTCATGTGACTTATTTTCACTAACCTCAATTTCAAAATGGTTAGATATTGTAAATGCCTATTTATTACATATCACTGCTGTAGCATTGCTTCACAGTGCACAGAGATATGATCATGAAAGCGGGTTGCTTCCCAAGATGGTCGAATATTTCAGCACAGTTCTTTTTCTCTATCACAAAAGCCTACATGTATGTACCAAGTTCTACACAGGTGTTGGTGCAGTGCTTACCATTATTAGTTTTATAGCTTAATGTTTAAACAGTGGATGCCAGGTGTGTGCCTTGCTATCTTACTAAACTAGGACCATCTCCCCAAACTCTGTCCTTCTCCTCTGCAGAAGACCCTCCAGGAATGCAGGACACTCTTCTGCGCGTGTTTGTAGTGGTGGCAGGCCTGCTACTCCCTAAGGAGCACCCCGGTGTTCTGGAGCCCAATGATGACATTATCAGTGGGATGCAGGAGCGAGAAGGGGTGTTGCAGAGGGAGCGAGACAAGCTGGAGCATGAGCTGGATGCTGTTGCTATGGACACGACGCTGGAGGACCAACCGGACAGACTACAAAGCCACTCTTCTCTGCAGCCATCTGACCCGAATTTGGGGCAGATTATCACAGATTCAAATCTGTCTGTGCATGAGGGACAATCCACAGTGATGGGGAGTTTTTCCACAGAAGGTGAGAAGGAGACAAACGAGGAATCTGAGCCTGCAGACAAGAACTTTCCCCAAGGGAAAGAAGCTCTTCAGCTTGAAAAAGAGGAGCCATCAAGTCTCAGTGGGGAGCAGCTACCCACTCAGCAGGAGGTGACCTCAGACCACCAAGACCACCCTGCAGGGCCTGAGGCATCGAGGGAAGAACCAGCAGAGGGGGAATATGATACACCTGAAACTATCCACTCTTACAATGCAGAGGCACCAGTGGTAGAAAAGAGCGAGCAGCCACCTCGCAATGACTGTAAAGATCCTGAGGTGAATGCAAATGGATGTGAACATCAATGTTCTGACAGTGTAGAGGCACTGAAGGCAAAAGAAAAGGGGAAGCCCTCTACTGATGACCGTAGAGCAGATCCTGAAGTGAATGCAGAAGGATTTAAAAATCAAGGCACATCTAACAGTGGACAAAAAGTGTTACAATATGAACAGCAGTTAGATAATAACATAAGGAGAAAGCCAAGCACCAAAGCTAAGCCAACATCCTCTGGTAGTGATTACATGTGGTACCTCTGCAATGCCTACTCTGCATTCTCCCTCATCTACTTCCTCTTCAGGTTCCTGAGGGGCAGCTCACAGGACCAGGAAGTGGTTGACTCTTCACAGCTCAACCCCCAGACCCCACACCCTATCACAGCAGAGGTCCACGTCCCAGATCAGGGCACTCTGATGGACTTCTACAAGCGCTACGTCCATGTGACAGCCCGCGAGAGCCAGAGGGTGTGTGAGTTCGTTGAAGGATTTGTGGATGACCTTCTTGCGGCCGTGAGGGAGACGTCCAACGATCCAGTGGACATGGAAGTGGAAGACTTCATGGAGGTCGGCAGCCTGTACGAGTCCTGGGGCACTGGGAGGACCTTAACTTGTGACCTCTGGGTGCCCTTGGCTCCTCGCAAGCCATACAGCTTCCAGGTCCAGCTGTTGAACGAGGGTGGAAAGAATACTTCTGACACGCACGGCTACAGGAGGGTGAAGTTGGTGAAAGGAGGACGGAGTGTCACCAACGGATGCCCATGCAGTCAGACTAGCAATGACAACGACATGCTGTGCCTGCTTCACACAAACGACAAGAGGGAAGACGGAAAGGACGCCGTCACAGATGCCACAAACGGCCCGCTGTGCTGTGACAACACCCCTTACCTGTCGAGAGTCGCCGTGGCCAAGTGGTTCCGATTGGCTGTGCGCAAAGCCTGGGAGCAGACGTCGCACAAGTACGAGCTGGAGCTGTCGTTCCAGAGTCGCGAATCACCGGGCACTATGAAAGTTCGCTTCCGGTCAGGAAGGTCAGTCCATTTCAACGTCACGCCTGTGGTGAGGTTTCAGGACACAGATATTTATTTGGTGCCCTACTTTGGTGCAAAAAGGGAGGACCGCGTGCCGGATGCCCAGTGGCCCCTCTCGTTCGCCCACTACGAACGGAGGCTCCTTGGGTGTCTCGGCAAACGCCTTCCGCAGAACGCCTGCCACCTCCACTGCCTACGGACCCTGTCCTTCCTGAACAAGAAGCAGACGGAGCTCTCGGGCGACTGTAGTCTTTCGAGCCATCACCTCAAGACCGTGCTGCTCCACCTGCTGCTGCAGAAACAGCCGTCGGAATGGGGTGTGGAGCACTTCGCTGGGAGGCTGCGCGACGCGCTGGACTTTCTCAAAACGAGCCTTCAGAAGAGGTGGCTCGGCCACGCGCTCGTCGGGAACCCTCTGCTGCCGCCAGAGGTCGGGTTTCCGGCACACTTGTGTCAATCAAAGCCCCTGAATGTTTTACAACCGCTCCTTTGTCAGGGCCACCAGTACACCAAGACTGTGCAGCACTTTGAGGAGATGCTGAAGAACATGCCCATGCTGATACGGGAGTACATGGACGTACAAACGAAGGTCGTTCCTAACTCGTAAAAATGTGATTTAGACAAGACTGACAAAAACTGTGAACGGTGAAGTACATTAAGCTCAGTGTTGGTTTGATACATCAGCATGTAAAGTCAGTGCTTGTGACTAGACAAGTCTAATGCATGTTTAACTCTAAAGCACCACACATTTCCACAGAGCTTTAAACAGGTCTACAGTACTGGCAAACCGTTTGAGCAATTCCACTGCCACAATTTGAATAGAAACTGTAACAAAATAATGGTATTATGTACATGATCATAGTGAACAATATAAAAAACAAGTAAAAAAAATTCTGAAGCAACAGTGTGAGAAAGCCAAGCTTGGTTGCATTGCCAATATCTTCAGCCATGACTGTAGTTCCAGACAAATACTGTGTCATTACAATTTTTTTTGTTCTTTGAAGAGTAAACTAAGCATTTGCATTTATGAATGTTCTGAAAACGCAGGGAAGACTATTGGTGGATCTCAAGTATGTGTATGTATGTAAAATCCAAACCCTGAACTAAACTAAAAAGTTGTCAACCTAAAACATGAGCCTTATTTATATTCTCCCATGAAAAAAAGTGTTTAGTAAACTTGGTTTATAATACATAGTGGAATTTTCTAACCAGAGGGAAAACATTCATTTGGATGCATTCTGGAAACCTGTCAAAATGGTCTAGGTTTTATAAACTTATTTGTGAACTACTCAATTATGTTTGTGAACTAAACCTAATCTAAAAATGCACAATACCAACATTATACAAAGGCCCTAAACCCTCCTCCATAGCGGGTTTTAATTGGTGGGCCAGGCCCCAAAAGTGGGTCATGGAGCTGTTCTGGGTGGGCTGCAGAGCTCTGTTAAAAAAAATGGTTATAAGGATGAAACTGGTCTGTGTAGGTTTATTCTTATGTTAAAGGGGTGGCAGGGGTCACCAAGTTGGTTCTGACTTACTGGTGATGGGGAAAATGTGTGTTGCCCTAGGCCACACCAGTTAAGCTCTAACCACTGCTCTATAGATTTAGCTCAACTAAAGTGTGCCTTTTACAATTACAAACATATATAGATAGACATTCAACAGCCATCCCTTTAGTTTAGTCATTTGAACCAACTTGAACCCCTCTACCCCTGCTTAAAGCAGTGGTATCCAGCACACACTAATGACCACACTGATTTTTTTTTAAGAAGCAGAAGTGCAAAGTGTCCCTTGTATTCAATTGTAAAAAATATCATATTTTGATATGATTGTTTGCTTGTGATATGGAACCCCTTCAGTTGGTTACCTAGTAATGACCTTCATGATCCTTGGATAAAGAAAAAGGCCAACACAGTTATACATGTAAAACACAGCCAAGATTTATTTTCTCCAATTTATCCACGTCAATTTTGTCTGCCCCAGTATATTTCAAATCCATCATGCGAGTCGTCTGCGTCTATGAGCTCAGGAATGCTGGCCACCTTGTCAGTCCGTGGCGCAGACTTCTCTGTCCACTCAGGCATCTCTAACAGCAGGCTGGACAGCACCTCCTTAGGGTCTGGCAGAAACAAGACAAAGCACTGTAGACCACTGCTGGCAGGTTACCTCTGATCCAATTCAGCTTAGAGCCTAGGGTTCTACAAGGCCAGATGAAATTTTGTTGATGGGAACCTCCATTTAAAAAAAAGCCAAGTGTGATTCCCAGCCTACTAAAAACAGACGCCATGCGAGTCTTAAAGCAGCACTACGCAACTATGAGTGCAACTATGCTGCTTAGAGCTCCCCCTAGTGTCTCCAAGTAAATAGACACAGACTCTGAGGGTTTCAGGACTGACACCCAGATATTGCAAGCATGGCATTTTGTCCACACACAGCAGGGACGGTGAAGTAAGTCTTCATTCACCTGGTAATGACACATTTATGCACCTACCGACTTATGAAGATAATGAACTTGAAAAAAATGCATAGTGCTACAAGGCATTGCAAGCAGACACATGCAGACATCATAACAGGTCATGATCAGCTTGTGAAGGATCCAAATATGAACAGCACAGATATCAAACTCACTATTTATGCCAGGGGCATCAGAGGGGCAGCCAGCAGACTCACAGCAGGAGCACACCTGGTCAGCACCATAGAGCTCCGTCCACCTGTTGGGGAAACCAGGAAAGCAGAGGGTGTCTGTGAGTGTGTGTGTGTGTGTGTGTGTGTGTGTATCAGGTTAGAAACAGAGGGTTTGTCCAGTCTGTGACACTTTGTACTTCTGCTTCTGCTAAAAAAAGCTGTATTAAAAGCTGTGCGGCCAATGGTGTGCGCTGGATACCACTGCTTTTAGTTGGTTCAAATTACTAAATTAAAGAGGTGGCTGTTAAATAGACATTCACAGACCGGATGAATCCCAAATTGGTTCCTGGCACAGGAATCACTGCCAATTCTTTCTATAAATGTCAATGTAAATCATCTGGGGACTAAACCAGGCTGTAAATGTTTATTTTTATTGTGAAAATGTTTTTTTTTTTTTTGACATGGGAGTCTATGGAAAGTTGTTCACTTCTGCAGCCTGCCCCCAATGGATATGTGAGGTATTGCAACTTTAGAACATTGAGTTTGGGTGTCACTGTTTAGTCCAGAACCTTGCCACTTGGTTAGAAACCACGAGAGAAACACAAACAGAATGTGGACAGCTGACACCTAGGTCAGGGTGATCTTGAAGTTGCCATTTGGAAATTCGACAGGAAATTAAGATGGACTGTATAGTGAATATTATGGACACAACCATAGACCCATACACATACGTGTGTGTGTGTGTGTGTGTGTGTGTGTTTGTGTGAGAGAGAGAGAGAGAGTGTGTGTGTATACCACGAGAGAAACACAAACAGAATGTGGACAGTTGACACCTAGGTCAGGGTGATCTTGAAGTTGCCATTTGGAAATTCGACAGATAATTAAGATGGACTGTATAGTGAATATTATGGACACAACCATAGACCTATACACGTGTGTGTGTGTGTGTGTGTGTGTGTGGGTATACCACGAGAGAAACATAAACAGAATGTGGGTAGTCAACACCTTGGTCAGGGTCAGGGTGATCTTGAAGTTGCCATTTGGAAGTTCAACAGACAATTAAGATGGTGACGGCAGGCCTTACTTACTTTTTAGTGTCCTTGTTGTAGGTGCAGGACTTGGCAGTGGGGGTGGCAGTGCCAGGTCCCAAGGCTATTTCACAGTGGATGTACAGAGTCTGGGAATACAAAAGCCACAACATCCAAACTATTTAACAAATTTGTAAACCAGGCTTCTCAGGAGGGGAAGGGGGATTTAATATAGCCCCAAACTAACAAACAAAAAAAACAAGCAGAAGCCATGTCATGGTGATTACACACCACACAGTGTACACAACAAAACTAACTCTGCACAGCAAGAAGTCCAGTGTTGAATTGACTCTCACAGAGTTGATTGTAACACTTTTGAGGGTTTATAGCCCCACACTGTTACAGGTAACACCTTCAAAATGTAACATAACCCTCATTCTGGACACAATTTAAATTCGAAAGCCTAAAAATTACACTTTGGGAGTTAAAATGAACTCAAATGGCACTACTGGCAGTTGGTGGATTTGAACCTGCGATCACAAGTTACCTTAACCACCAGGCTACCACTGCCCAGCCTGTTAATGTAAAGACACCAGAGGCAGCCTTCCAATGGCAACTCTAAAGATCTTGAATTGAATGCTAAAGGGATTTAAACACCATAGTGGACCTCAGGGTAAAGTAAGGTAAAATTGATAAACATCCAGATACAACATTTACACAAAAGGATTTTACCCTCCGTCCTGTTGGTAGCACAGCAGAGTCCCTGAAGACAAAGGCTCCAACTGAAAACCTTAATGTGGTCTTTTCAGAATAGGGAATGAACTTGGAGTGTGCAGTGACCTTGCTGTCCTCCATGCATCTGCCAGAAAAAATAGGACATAAAATAAGATTCCCGAAATTAAGCAAGTAGGGTTTTAAATCACACACATCCATATAAATCAGTATCCTGGTAAACAAGCCCCTCATACTTCATTTCATCCTGTACAGAGGGTCTGGCAGTGCTGTATTGAGAAACGATTTCTTCCTGGAGGTGTGGACTCCGCTGACATTTAAATAGTGGCTCTGCCTTTGCCTAATCGCTAACGTCTGGTTGTCACATATGCAATTAGTCTGCCTACGGACTACATTTAAAATGCACACAAAGACAACTTCATCACTCATTAACACTCAATCTGTTCGCTGATCGGCTAGGTAAAATTTCTCTCTAATACAGCAATGTCAATGAAAGTACTACCAGACCCTCTGTACAAAATGAAATAAAATACAAGGGGTTGGTTTACCAGAGTAGTAAATCGGGTGCAGGATCCAAAAAAAAGTAAAACTGTAAAAGAAATAAAGATCCACTCCCATTAATGTTCTTTGTTATTTTAGTAGTGACATTTCCAGCCCTCGCTGTCCTTCCTCAGACTTCAAAGCAGTATTGAAATAAATGATAAATAAGACTCAGATATGACATTTTGAGTTAATCAGCTGCTTCTAATAAGCAGCCATTCATACCTACCCATTCTTATCAACCACAGTGTGTTTGGGTGAAGAGCTGGGGTCATTGGCTGCGGTCATGTAGCACTTGTTAATGTAGACTCGCTCAAAATCGTCTGCAGTCTTCGACGGGAGGCTTGCACTCTGACGGCTCGGCATCTTGATCTCGAAATTCATGGGCGTGCCAATGGCAAAGCTCTGGCCAGGCATGAGTGGATTCCAGTTAGCTAAAAAGCAGAACGAAAGGGGTAGAATTTCATGAACATATGCCAAACGGTCAAAATAAAACCACATTGCACTAGGGCTGCACAATATATATTGAAAATATCGTGATATCGCAATACACAATATCATGATATACATATCATGAAACATGGCTTACAGACATTACAGAAAATGACGTTACAGACATTACTGTAAGATGTTTCATGCTCCACATATGAAGATATTTGGAAAATCAAATGGAGTCCTACTGCCCTTGATATCCACCCCATAGGCTGCGCACTGGCTACGGCCTAGCGGTGAAGATTAAGCTGAAAGATGTTAAAACTAGATTTAAATATTTGTTTATTTATCGCAAAACATATCATCGCAACATTCAGCAGTGTTACCGCATAATCGCACATTTCTCCACATTTCTTCAGCCCTATTTTTACCTCCACCTGCACCTTAAATTTCCATAATGAGATCCCTTGCCTGCATGTGCACTCACCATCATGTGGCGTCAGTGTGACGCGCGACGCTGGAGACAGGCGGGTGAAAACGGTGCCAGAGCGAGTGTCCGGATGGAAACCGATGGCATAGGCATTGAAATGCCTGCAAGCAGTTGCAGAGATGAGTAATTCATTTTAATTGCAAATAAAACACAATAAATGGAGTGCACAGGAGAAATGGGCATAGCCACAAAGTCACATTTTTGAAGTTACACCCCCTCCCATCAGTAGTTGCTCTAAAACCCCAGCTTTTTCAAAAGTAGTTCTGTGAATAAGTGAGCACAGTCTTGAGCTACTGTAGAAGCATTTTAAAATAGCATTTACCTGTAAAATCAAAATTAAACTGCACATTTTTCCTGTTTGCTCAAAAGCATCTTAGAGAAAGGAAAACATACAAAAAAAACACACACTTGTAGTATTTGCAATGTACATCAACTTTAAATGGCAGGTCTCTTAGGATCATTCCAGTGTCCGGGGGCTTGTAGGTGAGTGTGATGGAATATGTGGCGTAGAGGTTCCCATCCTACGACAGCACACACACACACACACACACACACACACACATTGCCTGGATTAGTTGAACATACGCCACTCTAGTTCACCACTGCCTAGTCGCTCCATCCAGCATAGGCCACCTCCCACCAGCTCATGCTCTGCTACATGATTGACAGGTCAGTGGAGCCAATGTTCCAAGCTGAACACAGCTGGTCTTGGCAAGAACACTCAATTACACTGAACACACAAAAAAAAAAAAAAAAACACAACGATTTGCCCTGTAGTCCTAAAGATGACATCGGAAAGTTTGCATTGGATGCTTGTTTTTTTACTGACAGGGAAGTAAAGGAGATTGAAGAGAGAGAGAGAGAGAGAGAGAGAGAGAGAGAGAGAGAGAGAGAGAGAGAGAGAGAGAGAGAGAGAGAGAGAGAGAGAGAGAGAGAGAGAGAGAGAGAGAGAGAGAGAGAGAGAGAGAGAGAGAGAGAGGTAAAGAAAGTGAGAACAGGAAAGTGAAAAGGGAAAAGAGAAGAAAGGAGAAGAGAAAGGAAGAGAGAAGGGCAGAGAGAAGATTAATTTAGAACAAAACTGGAAAAAGTACACTTGTAAACACTGAACATTACATTATAAATACTGAAATTTACACCAGAAACACTATGGACACTAGGCCAAACAAACTAGTTACACCTATAATATTATAACAGTTGTAATTTATATAGTCACAAACACCCATACCGTAAATGTTCTACCACAGTCCTTGAGGTAGTAGAGAAAGTAGTAATGCTCTGCAGTAGCCTCGTTGACTGGGCAGGTCCCAACCTTCAGGTACCTCCAAGCATCAGCTGGCTTGCCAAAAACATCCTTCTTGATCCTTACATATATGCGGTCCAAGTGGCACAGAGCATCCACTTTGCCCCACTGGGCAGGTGGCTCTTCTCTGTGTTCGGGGGGCAGAAGCTTCGGTATTACCTCCTCAGGCAACGGCCTGGTGCCTTCCTCTGGATTAAATATGTCCCTGCTGACCGGAGACATGTCTATGTTGAACAACGGTAGCTTTAGGAGAGGTAGGAAAGGAGGGCTTGTCTTGAAACTAGGACTTACGGACACCTCTGAGTACCAGCCACCTTCAAAGTCACCCGACGTTTTTATCAAGGCCTTTAGTTCTTCCCACGACTCACTGGGTTTATCAACATTCACTGTACCGGAATACTCTACTGGGAAACATCCCACTCTATATAAAAGAATCAGTAACGTTAGTCCGGATATCATTTTGAAGGACAAGTGGTTGCCAAAGAACGCCCGGGGGTAACGAATCGGCAGGTAGCCTACGACTAATTATTCTTGGCCAAAGATGAACCCCTCGTTATAGAAAGGTTTTTTAGATGCGTTTTATAAAGGAAGTGGTCATTGCTGACACCTACTGCCAATTAGACGAGATGCAGTCATAGTTGGAGCTAACAAGCCGCATCCCAAAATCAAACTTGAACTCGCTCAGGTGATACTGATTATGTAGTTAGTTTTGCAGATACACTTTGTTACAACACCCTAAACCATTTAGTGTATGTATTCTATTTTACATTTTCAAACCCCTTCCAGACGATTTTCTTAAATCTTGGACGACGCTAAACAATGTTTGACAAGACCTTAAATTGTCAGATGCTTCAGTCATCCTCCGTAATCTGAAAGCTACGATTAGCCTATTTTTTGCGGCTAAAGCAAAGACATTCCAGGTGGCCTGCTATGCATACAGAGGTGCAAAATGTAGCCTATAGCCTAATACGATGATGAAATAATTAACCAGTTTTTAAGTGCACAGAGGAGCCAATAGACTTTCCCCACCTCCGAGCCACACACACACACCTCCTTTTCAGTTTGTTCTTACAGGAGAATCTAAGAGATGGGCCAGTAAGTACCATTTAAGTTTTAAGGTCTTAGAATTTTCTTTAATTGGTTCAGCTATTCATCAGAGGTGTAACTCCAGAAGGCAAAGCAAGTTTATTTGTATATCGCATTTAATACACAGTGCTTTACAACAATAAAAGCAAACAATAGTATGTATAAGCATAAAAGATGAATGTGAATGAAAGTGTAATGATAAACAGTAAATGCTTAAAAGCATAAAAGTAGAATAAGTATAATGTAAATAAAAGTCATATTTCATATAAAAGAACAGAGTAAATAAAGGTAAATCAGAAGATGAGAGGTGAAAAACACAGGTGAGTTTACTAAGCCTACATGTAGTGAAGTCACCGTTAAACATCTGCCGGATGCCTGTCTGTCTGTGTTGAGATGTGTATGCAGAGGCTGAGAGTGAGTCAAGCGTCCCTTGTCTTGTAGATTTATGGAAGTGCCTCGTTTCGCATACCCTCTGTCTGTCTGTCTGTCTGTCTGTCTGTCTGTCTGTCTGTCTGTGCGTGCTCCATATACCCCGGCTTAACCATGACTAACATGAGCTACAAGCCACAGGTGACATTTTATTCACCCCATAACCGAAGAAAGCTTTCCGGGGCCCAGCCACCAGGGGGCCCTGCAATAATCGGATCTTTTCAAGGGCCCAGCCATCTCTGGGCGGGCCTGGGTGGGACCCAGGGGAGTGGGTGTTTATAGAACTTTAGCTGTGGACTTTGTAACCTTTCATGACTCATAGGTTCCAAATTCTAAGCTCCGGGGTTTTTGCCAATGTTGAAGTAAGACATACCGTACCATACTTTAGAAACCAACCCTTATGGCCAGGTGTCTCGTTTGTGTTTGTGTTTCATAAACTGTGCTGTTTCAGTTTTTTTGCAGAGGCTCATATTGTTGATAGATAATTATTTAGTGTCAGATGCATATTACTAATAATTTGTTGTAAATTACTTATCACTATGGTTACATTTAATTGTAACTGTATCATACCATATTAGAGGGGAAAAGGTGAATGACCACAAGTCATCTGAAATCACACTATTATTCTGACTGAATTATAGCAGCAGATGAATTTCTGTGAATGGAGGGAAGAAGTTTAAAATCGTGCCAAAGTACAGTTGTGTACATTTACTGCAACATTGTACTGTCTACCTCTTATACAGGGCATAGAAGGTTTCTATCAGATATGATCCTTGCGTGTACCAGTGGTGTCGGATATCAAGTGTGTCAGCAAGATGGAGGCATCCATCCTGTTGTTTTTCAATACGGTGGTGGGTTCACGACAGGAGAAAGTGCTGGAAAAGCTCAGTTTTTGAATTACCTCCCCCGGTCATGTTTCCCAGGTAATTTATGGTGCTCTGTCCTGTCCTGGGGCAACTTATTAAATGTCATCTGAGTTTTTTCAAATAGGCATAGTGATTCACCAACAAAGCACTCTCGAAGCCTCTCCTATGAAACCAGTGCCTTCCGGCTTCTGAAGAAGCTCAACTTAGGAGCAGGTGCCACAGCTAAAACCCCTCAAGGGTCAGAAAGAAAAAGAGAAAAAAATAACATAAATCAAGACTGTCTGTTAAGCATCTGAGGGATTTTTCTGCCTGTTTCTTCACTTAGCAAACGTCTTTCACCACTAAACACATTTTGGAAAATTGCCTGACATGTTTTTGTGGTTTGCAGGTTTTTAATCAAGCATGTTGGTTTTAAAATACACTGGTTTCATGTGATGTGTGACATGGTGGTTTCTTCAAAGGTTGGAGACCATAAATAACTCCTAATCTCCCTAATTGTCCTTTCATCTGAACCAACAGTAGTGTGATTCATAGCTTTTATGTTTTGGCTGTCCAGCATGCAGCTGTTAAATTCTGTGTTTTTATTACTGCATATAGTCACATAATAGTTAAATAGTTTCACACAATTTCATAAGCCAAAAAAGGAGTTTCCATTCTGAATAGAATAGAATAGAATAGAATAGAATAGAATAGAATAGAATAGAATAGAATAGAATAGAATAGAATAGTCTTTATTGTCATTGTGCCATGTACAGCAAAATTTAAAGTGCCATCTAAAGCAGTGCATTAAAAGCACATAAAAGTGCATATACATTTAAAATACAACATAAAAACAGCTAGATAACATAATAGTCTATGGTGAGAAGTGTCCTTTATGAAGTTTTGTGGCTTCTTGAGTCACCTCGAACTGTGCAGCTCTGTGCAGAACTGTGCAGTGTGGGGAGAGAACAGCCGATGACCCTTTGTGCAGTTTCTACAGCCGTGCTGTCTTTTGGGCAACTGCATAGTGTGATGGTTTCACTGTTTTAGGGCCAGGACTTTGAGCACTGAGCCTCTTGATTGCCAAAGATGAAATTAAAATGAATATTTCTGTAGTAATTACAGTGGAAATCTTAAAGTGTTTTTTCAGGGTTCTTTTGGTTGGTGTACAAATCACAAACAGTATTGCTAATTGTTCTCCTGGGAGGTTCGTTAACCTGCAGTGACTGTATAGGCATATTTTTTCAATTTTATTTATTTGCTTTATTAGCTTTTCATTTAGTAGTTTAGTCACTCCTACAGCAGCGTAACTAGTTATGTATCCTATCTACATATGCGAATTTCCAGGTGTTTGGAACATATAAAAATACAAAGAAGATAAAAATTGTTTGCCTTTTGCTCAGGTGTCCTGGGTTCAATGCCCATGTTTCTCTCAACATTCTCTTGTCTCAGTTTAATCTCTAATGTCCCAGACTAGTTTGTCCAGATACCATCAACAGCACAGTTCATAGTGATAAAGTCAACTGATGTGTTTTGCCAATCCATATGAGGAGTCCATGGCGAAAACAGGCATAGTCACAAAATCACATTTTTCAAGTTACTCCCCCTATTGGTAGTTGCATTGAAACCCCAGCTTTTTGAAAAGTAATCCTGTAAATAAACAAGCATAGTCTTGAGCTAGAAGCATTTTAAAATACCATTTACCAAAAAATACCATTTACACCTAAGTTATAAATTGCATTTTCTAAGTTTCTGCATTTTGTGACAATGCTTTTCCCCCATGGACTCCTCTATTTGATCACACCATGTTTTAAAACAAAATATTCTTACATTTAATCTCCATGATGTCAGAAACCTCCCTAATGCTGCTTAAGGTTTGTTTTTTCAACCTCACAACTGAGGTAACCATGCAAGTCTTTTTCTATAATTCATAGATTTGTCAAATCCTAGCTCTAAGATTTTGACAGCTGTTTGTTAACACTGTAGGCAGCTTGAGCTACTGCGTACACAGAGGCAAGGGCAGGCATGTGCTGATGCTGGCATTCGTGAGCAGGGTACCTAAGGCCTTACCCACACTGCCAACTGCCCTACGGTGGCATTTTGGTAGCGTAAACAATGAGCTCTTTTTTCTGGATGGGCTGTGTCCTCACTCGCCCCCCTCTGCACAAACGCAAAAACACACACACATGCACACACACACATACACATGTACTCACGCACACACACACACACACACACACACACACACACGCACGCACACACACACATACACATGTACTCACGCACACACACACATGCATGCACAGACACATTCACTCACACAAGTGCATACACACACACACTCAAACTCCGTCTCTCTCTTACACACATTCACACAAACACACAAAGACACACACATACTTACTCAAACCCACACGCACCCACATCCACACATGGCACACACACACACACAGACATACACACACATACACACACAAACAGACACACACACACACATACACGCACACACACACACACACACACACACACACACACACACACACACACACACACACACACATCTTTTACTCACTATCAAACACACCCAGCAAGCATTTGCAAGCGTAATATTTTATTGTTTTACATCCATCTTTTAATACTATGTTTACTATGTTTCTCTGGCACAGTCAAAGACTGTTTCCACTGGCATCTAAAACAACACTGGCATCCCTCCACTCAGAGAATATGCCTTGAGGTTGGCTATGTTGTGTTCGTGCTCCAGGATGCTGCCTTAGGATACTGGAGTGGTTTTGACATGCAGCTTTTTCCAGTGAAATGCAACTGAAATTCTGTGACTGTAAGCTGTCAGGTATCAATCAAATGCTTTCGCACGCACTTACAGTCATCGTTACTTATAGTTAAGTCCAGGGGGGGGGGGGGGGATAGCTGGATATGATGACTAGTTTACAAAGCTGGATACGATGGTGCTAGTTTACAAAGCTGGATATGATGACTAGTTTACAAAGCTGGATATGATGGTGCTAGTTTACAAAGCTGGATATGATGACTAGTTTACAAAGCTGGATATGATGGTGCTAGTTTACAAAGTTGGGTATGATGACTAGTTTACAAAGCTGGATATGATGGTGCTAGTTTACAAAGCTGGATATGATGACTAGTTTACAAAGCTGGATATGATGACTAGTTTACAAAGTTGGGTATGATGACTAGTTTACAAAGCTGGATTTGATGACTAGTTTACAAAGTTGGGTATGATGACTAGTTTACAAAGCTGGATATGATGGTGCTAGTTTACAAAGTTGGGTATGATGACTAGTTTACAAAGCTGGATATGATGGTGCTAGTTTACAAAGTTGGGTATGATGACTAGTTTACAAAGCTGGATATGATGGTGCTAGTTTACAAAGCTGGATATGATGACTAGTTTACAAAGCTGGATATGATGACTAGTTTACAAAGCTGGGTATGATGGTGCTAGTAGTGAACAAAGCAGTACTGAAGATTAATCGAGGGTATACTGAACAATACATTACACACAGTTAGTTCTTTAACAGAAGAAAACTGTGTTGTAAAAATTATGTTTCGTGAATCAGATTCTTCAAATTAGCATCTGTTTACCTTTATTAGCATTGTGCACTCCTAGCATTATCATAGGGGCAAGCTTCATGGACTGAAATGTTAACTGACATTTTTCAAATTACAAAAGTAAATGAAAAGTAGCCAACATGTGCTCAACATGTATAGAAACGATTTCAGGACTATTGGAAAGTATTCTCAGGGTCTAACTACATTGGCTAAGAATATGCCAAGAGCAAATGTTGGCTTCCTTAAAGGCCTTGACAAAGAGTTTTTAGCTTTGTGTGCACTCTTTGTTTATGCATAACGCCCACAAATGTTATTTAATAGTTTTGGGTTTTCAGTTTTGTTCTGAAATGCAAAAGTAATCAAAAAAAAGTTCTGTGGGTTTGCTGACATTCATTCCTAATGACTTGGCAAGTGTATAAATTTATGTTATCTTAAAAAAATAATTAAAGTCAGAATTGGGGCAAAAGTCGTCTTGCCTAAACTTGTAACGTTTCAGTGTAATATTTCAAACCACTAGCCATAGGCAAATATGTGGCAGTTATGGTATCTCTCATTCTGCTGCCCGAGGTTAATCGAAACAGAATAGAGCCCCATCTCACGTTGCACCACCTTAAATCAAGCTGAAAGGAAACATAGAGGAACCCAGGCACCAATGACCCACTGAAATAGCTAAGCAAAGTCCAGAAGTCCAGAATGATTTTGTTGTATAAATGCATTTATAAACAGCAAAAGTCCATTATAATGATGAGTTTATGTTCAAGTGACCTTTCAATGTCCTCAAAAACAAGAAAAAAACAAACCTAGGGGAAAGTGTATGCATTGACACAAACAAAAAAATATATAAATATAAAACCACCACATTGTCTAAAGTGACCAAGGTTATGTCAGGTTTCTCGAAGCTCTAGTAAGAACACAATTGCTTGCCCTACTTAAAACCATTTCTCATACACATGTCAGTGCTCCAAAGCATACAAACATACTGCAGTAACTCTCCCTATCACTGCATTTTCCTTCTGATATAAGGTGTATGACCTTATGATTTACCTTAAATTACAGTTTTCTTTCTTTTTTCATTATATATTTTTTTAAATTTACCTCATACTTATTTTATTTTTAGCCCTTTAAGCATTTACACTTATTTCATCTTTTATGCCTTTACACATTGTTCTTTGTTAGTTTTGTTAACCCTATGGGCCCTAGGCTATTTTCAGGGTATTTTTACTACCTTTACTTTTAAGCTCATATCTTGGTCATTGTAAGGGCCATACATACATGCTATGTCTTGTTTTTTTTTTTTTCTTTGTTAGTTTTGTTAAGCACACTGAACTGCCTCTGTGTTTGAAATGTACAAATAATCTTGCCTTGCCTTGCCTATGACTAGAGTGTGGCCACACTGCTTTGTCGAAGGTCTCCCAGCTCATATCACTGTGATGTGGGGTGAAAGTCCTGAACTGGGCTGCAGGGGCTCCATCGACATCATTAATCATGTGTTGCCATAGAAACTCATTAGGGCCTAATGAAGGCCATTAGCCGTTTGGTTAATGATGGTGCTCCTCAGATATTTCAGTCGAAGACTCACGTTAATCACGTCAACGGACAAAACTCAATATGTTACTAGTGTCCATTTTCTCTCTCACCACCACTCCTCCAATTCTTCTCTCAGTTCTGTCTCTCATTAGCTAACTAAGTGATGGGAATGTTACAGAACAACAGGAAGAGACTGAGGAACTGTGATCAGTCAGTGAAAATCACACACTGTGTTTCATTTCACCTAATGTCTACTGTCTACTTAGGTTGAGAGTGCTTTCCACACTCAGAGAGTACGAAAAATGTGTGAGGTAAGCATTGTTCCAACTCAAACTCTGCCTGTCACACTTACTGGAATTGACAGTCGTGTTATGTCATCAGAGCTCACCAACCAACAAAATAAAAATTCACCAGGAACAATAAAAAAAAATCGTCAGTGTCATCTTGTTTCTCATTTTGTTGTCACCCCCTTTCTCTGCTGCACTTGCACTCTCAGAAAAGAAGGTACAGAATTGTACTTTTAGGGGTACAAAGCTTGTCACACCGGCAGTACCCTCAAAGGCACATAATTGTACCTTTTAACCACTGTTTTTCAACTAGTTTGTACCTTCTCCAGGGCTGAATAGGTACACATCAGTACCTTAAGGTCCAAATATTAGCCTTTCTTGGTACATTAATAGGTATTGTACCTTAAGATACAGATTTGTACCCCTACTGTCCCCATATTTCTGAGAGTGTGGGGAATGCTCTCCATCACAAATCTGTCCTCTTATTGCGGACACTAAAGCACTAGGCCTATATAAATGCAATATGTGATATGCAACATTGGGAGTGTTAAAAGTTCAGGGTTAAACATTTGGTAGTTGATTTTAACTCCCAAAGTGTAATTGTAACATTTTTGGATTTAAATGGTTAAGTGCAGAGGCAGGGATATTTGACATTTTGAATGTCTTCATTTAGTGCTGGAGAGTACAGAGCTATATAAACCCTCAACGAGTGCTAAAATTAACTCTGTGGGGGTCAAATCTGCACTCGTCTTCCTGCTTTGTGTAGCCAGTGGTGTGGGGGCAGGGGACGGGAGGTGTGTGTGTGTGTGTGTGTGTGTGTGTGTGTGTGTGTGTGTGTAGGTGAAGTGGGGGCAGGAGAGGGGAGTGGGTGTTGTGTTGGGCCTAGGCAAGGGCATGAGGAGTCTGGAATTTT
Organism: Coilia nasus; assembly: GCA_027475355.1. Lineage (NCBI taxonomy): Eukaryota > Metazoa > Chordata > Actinopteri > Clupeiformes > Engraulidae > Coilia > Coilia nasus. Next base: position 27,100,366 of record CM050198.1, read on the forward strand.
ATTTTCCTTTAAATAATAGTATAATTTAAAGATCACAGTAAATGTTGCTAACTAATATAAATGTAATGTTTTGGATAAATAAATCTTTTGATTGATGGGTTGAATTTTGAATCTAGCCTGCGTATAGTATCATTGGGATCTGTTTGTGCATAGGGCCCAGAATTCAGTGTTATGCAGTGGTTATGCAGTGTGCTGCCTATGAGGGGTTTTCTTGAAAGGTATTTGGTGGGCAAAGCATATTAGACTGACAGAAGTAATGCTGCTACTGGGGGATTTGGGCTGGGTCTGTGTTGGGCTTGGCTTGGCTAAGCCCCCAGTACCTTTTAAACTCAGTTCTTATCCAACAGTGCCATTGGTTTCTATAATTTTAACCTTTATATTTTTAATTCTTCACTGTTTTCTTAGCCTCTCTCTTTACTTTTTCTTTTTTCTTGTCCATACCTCTGTCTCTGTTGTCATCTGAAATGTTTATGTGTTTCCTCTATTAGTCTGTGTTTATTTTATTTCATTTTTTAAATGTCTGTGTGCTTACAGTTGTGCTCATAAGTTTACATGGCTTCTTATAGTTTCTTAACCATTTTTCAGAGGATAATTTGGGTAGTGTCTGTTGTCATTGTGATTTAAATAAAGTAAACACAGGTGTTTGACAATAAATGGCTTCAGTCAACCACTAACCATGAGTAAGTTATCATTCATATCCTCTGAAAAATCATTAAAAAATCATCAATTCTGCCAGGGTACGTAAACTTATGAGCACAACTGTACATGTGCTAATATTGCATGTGTCTTTGTGTGTTGTGTATTTATGTTGGAACTTTGTTATTTGCTGCCAGCTTGGCCAGGACTTCCTGGAAGAAGAGATAATGTATCCCAGTGGGACAATCCTGCCAAAATAAAGGATACATAAAAAAATCCTAACAACACCTCTGGTTGCAAGATGAACTAAGAAATTCAAATTTAACATTTCTCTCAACATACTTCATCACCTGATTGTTTTTGGTATTATTTGTCCACTGGGTATATGTCCTGACAATATGAATAACAGGAATGAGTCTCTGTTCATTTGGTGGTTGTAGTGTGTCTGTCCTTGTGTGTGTGTGTGTGTGTGTGTGTGTGTGTGTGTGTGTGTGTGTGTGTGTGTGTGTGTGTGTGTGTGCCTGTGTGTGTGTGTGTGTGTGTGCCTGTGCGTGTGTGTGCGTGTTGCTTGGGTGCGGGCATTGAAGGACACACCTGTGGCTTGGTGTCCACGTGTGAAGAATACCTCTGTTTGCATTTTTTTTTCAGTTGGTGAGTTTCATGCCAGAGACAGAGTGTTGAGGGGCCAGTGTGGAATTTGATAGGATGCTACGATTTCCATACAACTGGAAATCAAATGAATCACCAAATGGTGTGAGGGATAAACAGAGAGAGAGAGAGAGAGAGAGATAGAGAGAGACACAGAGAGAGAGAGACACACAGAGAGAGACACACAGAGAGAGAGATTGATGGAATGTATTGGCAACCATTTGATACCTGTTGCAGTTCCTGTTAATCACCATGTACCACACACACATAAACAAATAAACACACACACACACACGCACACACACACACACACACACACACACACACACACACACACACACACACACACACACACACACACACACACACACACACACACACCTGCTTTTCGGTTTTGATCTCCTGGGAGAATCTAGGGGCTGATGCAAGTTCCAAGTTGAAGTTCACGTTCATTTCTTTCATTGGTTCAACTACACTACAGCTATTCATAACACAAGTTACTCCAGAAGACTTTAAAGTTAATGAACTCCCCACTCCTCTCTCAGACATGTGTGCAAAACATACACAAACACATCAAACACCAAGACACGTATATGCTGTGAGGCATTCTTTGATTACTCCACTAAATGTATATGTCAAATGTCCCCTTGTCATCTGTGTAAGTGATGGTCCAAATAGCAGTCAGATGTGTTTGCATGTGCTTGTAAGACTATTAGTCTGTAATGAATGCAGGTAAGGTGAGAGATATTGAAGTGATACTAATGCAACGAGTAACATAATCAGATTTTTATTTATTTTTCTGTAATTTAAGAACAGCAATGACAAATCAGGTAAAACTGATATTCAGATTCTGTTTATTATGCATTAGATGCTTCAGTTTTGTTTATAATATATTAAATATACAGCGTTTTGTAATGTTTAAAATTACACTAGAACACACATAATTCTGGAATTATTTTACACACGTGGTGTAAAAGGATGGATGCTGAATTTCCACATTCATTGAACTGAAGGTTCATCTGAAATTCATTTTCAGTTCAAGTCAGGTAAAAAAAAATCTGTTTTTGTCGTTTATTTTTGAAAAACACTGCCCGAGGCTATCTACTGTGTGCCTGTCACAAGCTGGAGTTACTAGCCCTCTCCCCTCACTCTGTCCAAACTTGTTATCCATTAAAACACAGTCAGTAAAATGCAATGCATCAAACGAGCTAGGCACGAACTTCCCTGCAGGAGCATTAGTCATCGCTGAGCTTGGACCAAAAGAATTAAAACATCGAGAGCTATTAAGGATAAATATCGGGGTATTTGGAGCGTGGTCGCTCATCTTCTCTGCAAGCGTCAAAGCAAGGTAAGAGCTCTGTAATTTTTTTTGCGGTCTGTGCAATAACTTTGCTCTCTTTTGCTCAAACTGCATCGGGTAGTGTTGTACCTGGAGTTTACTGAACAGCAACTTCACACTTGTAAATCATCACTTCAGTAAAGACTTGTAAGTTTAAACATGTCAAACTTTTGGCGAACTCCAGTTACAGTTTCAAATTGGTAGCTTGACTAATTGTTAAAGGCTTGCTACATGACAAAAGTGACGAAGCGTGATTGTAAACCAGGTGCAAATAAGTGGTATAACAAAAATGTTTTTCAGGACAGGTGTGATTGTCAGGTGTTGTACTATTCAGCCCAGCTTTGATGTATGAGTCAAGGTCATTTCCATGGGTAATTGTTGCGGACATTGCGAGAGAATACAACACATTTGAGATGTGTAGCCTAGCCTGGGGGTTACTCTAATGACTTTTTCTCAAAAGGTATAGGTTGCAGCCAGCCATCGTGTTATACACTTGCATCAGAAAAAAATCTGCTAAAGGTTTGCATAGACTACGACCAAAATAGCATGATGCCTTTTAACACACCAGGTACCCAACAAGGTAATGTTGTGGTAAAATAAACTACAATGTTAGTAAAATAAACTACAGTATACACTGCTTTTTATAATATGATTCAATTATACTACTTACATAATACATCATTGAAATATAACTGACTGGTTTCCAATATTTTATTTCCTATTCTAACACATTATGTACTCATAAATGGACACATGATGTTATGGGCACATTGTAGGTGTGTCTGTAGTATATTGACATTCACTTTGAGTTGGGAGTCTTTTCCCTAGTGTCATTACTTTACAGACAGATTTGAATTTGGCATCCTCAGGCAAAAAGCTAACTGAGTGCATACTAAACAAGATGCGGGGAGGGTTTGGGCAGAGAATATTTGCAAAGGCTGCTGGAAAGGATGCTGTGAATCTGTGTAGCTGTCATTGAGGCAAGGATTGGTTATTTTAATCGAACTCACACTTAAGCACCCGGATTTATGAAATTACATTACACTTACAAAGCCATTCAGTACAAGTATTGTTATGTGTAGATCATATACTATAAACCATACCTGGCAACATTTGTGTATACAACATCCAGGCAATTGTAGTAGCAGCTGTCAAACATATTGATTTATTTATTAATAAAGATTTTTAGACATAAGTTACAAGAGGGTAGATTGTAACATTGTAAGTTGTAAGAGAAACCTGAGAACAGAGTTTTTTTTCATTGATTTACTTCCTAGATCCCTTGAGGGAAATTTGTGACTGCGTTTACCCCATCAGTTGGCTAGTCAATCACACACACTAACCTGGAGCAGTGGGCTACCTGCCTGTGGCGGCGCCCGGAGAGCAGTGAGGGGTTAAGTGCCTTGCTCAATGACACTTCAGCCATGATTCATTGGTCGGGGTTCGAACCCGCAGCCCTTTGAGTTTTGAGCCCAAAGCCCTAACCCATAGACAGATTTACATATTGGCTGCTGGTGGCTAGATATTTCTTGTTATTGATTTTTCTTCTTAGCACACAGCTTCACCATGTTCCTCACCTCATAAACCTCCTAATGTAGGCCTCACCAGTCTCTGGTTAAAATATGATCCAGACATCTCTGAGGGATTTTCAAAAATAAAATAAAAAAATAAAATAGACATGCAAGGACTGGCTGTTGTGGGTGGAGGGTTGAAAGCATGATTTATACTTTCTTGATCCACAAGAGGAGGGGGATCTTTTTTTTTGGCTACAATGACAGGATATTGTTGCGTTCTGATAAATCATGACTTGTCTCATACTAATTATGCCTTATCTTAACATGATTGATTAATTGGCTTTCTTGGCTAGTAATATGACGAACGGGGTGTTGTATACTGTTTGGTGCTAGTTGGTGGAGGCATTGGAATTGTGCTTTTACAGACATATTCCCTGAGGTGCATTTTCTTGGATTAATTCAAAAGTGATGAAAAAAAGGTGACCTAAATGTTCATACTGTGCTATCCAGAGGCTAGCATACGTCAGTGGGGCCAGGTTCCAACTGGTTCATCATGTAGTTTTTGGACGCCTTGAGCTACTGCACCTGACAGTAAGAAGCCCCACCCTCAGATTAATTTTAATTTTTAAAGGTCCATGGATAAAATAAACATGACAGACTTGCTGCCAACGCGCTTGGGCATGGGTGAACACTCGGTTTCAGCTCCGCCATAGACGTGATTGAGTTGGAATTTTATTTGTCAATCACCTCTTCAGTCAAGTGCTAGCTCCTCTTGTTACTAAAACTCTGGAGACCTGATTGCTCTATCAGTCTTTCATCACAGCACTGGATTATGAAACGTTTTCATTGAAAAGGTAAAAAAAAAGTCTGTTTTGAATCGACCTTGGTGTGGCCAACTGTCATGAAGTTTGACATACCTTCTGTACCTTATGTTGGATGATTATGAAGGACCTTTCTTGAAAAGGTAAACAAGTCTGTTTTGGTTTTGGTAAAAATCAACGTTAATGGAGATCAGCTGTCATAAAGTTTGATATCACAGAAAAAAAACTCCCGCACACTGGCCTCATTTGCAAATGAGGCCAGTGTGCGAGAGTTTTTTCTGTGACTTAGGTGACCTTGTGGCTCTCCTCCGACGCACCTGGCAGAAGGAGGTGTGCAAGAAATCTCTTTTTAAAAATAACGTTTGATATACCTTCTATACCTTAGTATCATATTGGATTACGGAGAATATTTCTTGAAAAAGGTGAACACTTCTGTTTCATTTCTGGTAAAAAAAACAAACAAAAAAAAACAACCTCAATGGTGTTCAACTGTGTCATGAAGTATGATATGCCTCGAATACCTCAATCACCTCTGCATAGTTCAGCCAGAGAATATGCTTAGCCTCTGGTGGGAGAAAGTGACAGCTAGCTTTATAGATAATGACAAGCCGCTCTTTTTCCTTTTTTTTCCTCTAAAGATCTCCATTCTTGTCATAGTTCCCATGTATGTGTTCATACATACATACATGTTTTGTCTTGAAATAGTGAACATGGAATGGACAATTTAACATCAACTAAGATTATCAACGCGGACGGAAGCTCGGCAGAGTCTGCCAAAGGTGAGTTCTGATAATCTAGTGAGATATGTCCGACGTGTTCAGGCAATTTGGTAATTCTTTAGTGCTGTCATGATGTGTGACATGACTTGTAGGGGTATAAGAAGCCAGATGAATGTGAGTAAATGGAGTGCAATTATGCATTGAGTGAGTGGTATGTGTGTGTGCGCGTGTGTGTGTTTGTGTGTGAGAGAGAGAGTGTGTGTGTGTGTGTTTTAATCCTTAAATGCTAACACATATATGCAATACACACACACACACACACACACACACACACACACACACACACACACATACACACACACACACACACACACACACACACACACACACACACACACACACACACACACACACACACACACACACAGCTATCTGATGGCCTTCCAGTCTGTTTACCTGTTTTTTCCTCTCTCCCCCCTTCTCTCTCTGTCTTTCTCCTCTCTCTCTCTGTCTCTCTCTCTCTGTCTCTCTCTCTCTCTGCCTCTCTCTCTCTCTCTCTGCCTCTCTCTCTCTCTCTCTCTCTGTCTCTCTCTCTCTCTCTGCCTCTCTCTCTCTCTGCCTCTCTCTCTCTCTCTCTCTGTATTTCTCTCTCTCTCCTTCTCTTTCTTTTTCTCCTCTCTCTGTCTCTCTCCTCTTTCTCTCTCTCTCTTTATCTCTTTCTTTCCTTCTCTTTCTCTTTCTTTACCCTCACTCTGCCCCCTTTCCCTTTCTCCTCCTCCCTCTCCTTTTCTCCTCTCCACTCTAAATTGCATGCCCCTGTCCCCTCAAGCAAGCATGCAGCGTCCATAGTAAAACTCCCAATTCAGCATCCTGTGTGCCCAGGGCTCAGTTTTAATTGCCACATCGACCGTAACTAATTTCACACGTATATAAACGACACTCTCGTCTGTTTCAGCTGTTACTGAGACGGTGACCACTTCAACCAGACTGACATCATTACCTCCGAGTGAGTTTGGATTTTGGTTTTAGGCTTAGTTATGGCACTATAGGACAGCTAAGATTATATTAAATAATACTGTAATAATACTTGGAATGGAATGACTTGGATGACCTGGATATCATAGTTAAATAGAAATTCGGGCTGAATATTCCACAGAGGATTGGGTGTAAAGATTTTAACACTGTATACATTTTGTATTGACATTTAAGACAAATATATCTATAGAGACTGTGGTGGCTTTGTGTGTAATGTATTTATATTGTGTCATTATCTTTCACTTCTCTGCAAATTCTCTAAATGGATTACTAATGTAATGTGATAAGTGAAAAACAACATTTTGGTTAAGTAAAAGTTAGAGAGAGAGGTGGAGTAGAGAGGTTATATGCATGTGTTTTGTAAGCATTTGAACCAATGATTATTGTCAGTAGGATTGAAATTGTAATAATCAAACCATATCCAAACCAACATGCAAAAGGTTCTATGAAATGTTTTAATTCTGAATGAAACTCCATGACAGACAGTCAAGACATTAATTTTAATTTATAATTCTTCATAAATCTTTAATTTATATTTCTATCTCTGAAATACACTGCATATGAACTAACATTGTTATTTTGGTGAAGTCAAGGTCAGACGAACCTAAATCCAGGCATGCATGTTCAAGCATAAGCATTTTGTGTCTGACGAGCGCTTGTTGTCATTCTACGGTTTTTCCACCAGAGGGCGCCAGCAGTTCTGTTCGAGTGGTTTCCTCTAGCAGCTCCTCTGGTGGAGGTGCGACAGTAGTGGAGAAGAAAGTCATCACTCAGAGCAGCGGAGGCAGCACCAGCTATGTCATCTCTTCCTGTGAGAAAACACACAAACCCAAACAAATATCATTTTAAGAAATGTCATTGACAACGATTGAGCAATTCAGATTTTTTTTTTTAAGTTCTAAGAGCAACCCTATTTTCTTTTATGTTGCATCTTTAGGTCACACCTGTTACTTTCAATGTAATATGTTTATACAGGTTGGATTGACTTTTAGCCTGTGATCTGAGTGTCTACTTACACTATAATTCAACAAACTACACCTGTCAATAATAGTCAAACTCAAGTCAGACTCAAGCCTAATGGCATTTCCTTTATCCTGTTTTCAGTGTAATATTTCCATACAGGTTAGATTTACCAATTTCCCGTCACTTGTGTCCATCTCCACAAACTATACACACTATAACGAACTATATACAAAACAACGCTATTCCACAAACTGTACGTTGTATACGAAGTCGATAATGCTGCCCTACAAACGCAAAGTACAGTAACTTCGCAAACATTGAAACTGAGAAAAGTTCAAAGTTGTCATACTGCTCAATCAAACATGTTGTAGGTATAATAGTGGTGATGCTTTTATGAACTTTCTTAAAAGGAAGACTCAAGACATTTATTTACAACACAAAGACTGTGTTATAAAGTCAATATGCAACCTAAAGTTATTGATGGCATGTTCTTGCCCTCTCTCTGCCCCTTCCGTCCACAGCCTCCAGTGGGCTCTCAGTAGAGAGTGGGGAGGGGGCATCAGGCTCTTCCTCGTCCACCCTCGGTGGTGGCGTCACATCTTCATCATCATCATCATCATCATCCTCAGGAGGCCCCACCGTCAGGATCATCTCCAAGGGCACCAAAGCAGGCTCTTCGTCCACCACCACCACCTCTTCGTCCACCCCCTCCTCATCCACCTCCTCCTCCTCAGCAGCTCTGCTGAAGGAGGTCGTGTCTGGAGGGAGCAGTAGCGCAGGAGGTGCAGTAGTCGAGTCGGGTGGAGGAGGCACAGTGTCTGCTGGAGGCTCCAGCTCGGTCACTGTCACCAAGTACAGCAGCAGCAGCAGCAAAAGCAGCAGCACCTCCGCCAAGCAGGCTTCTTCATCGTCCTCCTCTTCCTCTGCGTCCGCCGCGGGTGGTGGTGGTGGTGGTGGTGGTGGAGGAGGAGGAGCTGTGGAGGGCTCTAGATCCACCGTCGTCACTAAGTTCACCTCCTCCTCATCTTCGGGAGGTGCTTCATCTCTGAGTGCTGCAAGTGGAGGAGGTGGAGGAGGGGGAGGAGGTTCCAGTTCCACCACCGTCACTAAATACATCTCCTCGTCTTCAGGAGGTTCTTCATCTCTGAGCGCAGAAGCAGGAGCAGGAGGAGGAGGAGGAGGAGGAGGAGGTGGAGGAGGTGGGAGCTCTGCGGTCCTCACCAAGTATAGTTCCAGCTCAGGGTCTTCAGCCGCCATGTCTTCCTCAGGAGGAGGAGGAGGAGGAGGAGGAGGAGGGGAGGTGACCTCCAGCAGCAAGATGGTCACCACCAAGTACAGCTCCTCATCTGGTGGTGGAGGGGGCAGCCTGGCCAAGTACAGCACCTCCGTCGGAGCGTCATTCGGGACAGGAGGAGGAGGTGGAGGAGGAGGAGGAGGAGGAGGAGGAGGAGGAGGAGGGGGGTCCAGCTCGGTGAATGTGACCAAGTACAGCTCTACGTCCATGAGTGCAGGAGGAGGTGGAGGTGGAGGTGGTGGGAGAAAAGGTTCGGCGTCGACCATGGCCTACTCCCCTCCCCCTGTGGAGAGGAAGACTGTGCTCACCACACGCTCGGTTAGCTACGAGGGTGAGTATTGGGGCCTTTTGACCTTTTGACCTTTTGACCTTTCTGTGAAGTATGTTTCTAAATTGATTGTGAAAGTAATGTGATAAGTAAGAAAAC
>CM050198.1:27114761-27117261 GCA_027475355.1 Coilia nasus
GGTTCTGAAGACCAGAAGGAAAACTGAGGGAAAGAACTTCAGACAGGAAGAAGGCAGGATGCTCTGTAGCAAGCATTTTGCTGTTTTGGCAGGAATTTACCAGTGAAGAATGATGGATTAAAGTACACTCAAATAAACTCACAGATCAATTTAAAGCAATCATCACGTCGGAGGATACACTCTAATGACTGAGCTGTGACACAGACATTGCGTTAACAGTGACTCAGGTTTCATTCTGGGTTTTCCTGCAATTGACACAGTTTTGGCTAAAACAGCTGTAATAGTAGCAATTGAAGGTAATTTCATAAGATGGTTGGATATCCTGTTTTCAGCAATATTATAATGATTAGTGCCAGATTCCTTTTGAAATATCTACCACATGTCTACCACAGCAGCAGTGTTTGCCTATGCATTAGAAAAAGCAGTGCAATTCTGTAGTCATCCAGGACAAATAAATGGATCTCTGGGTCTGAATATGTAATGTAAAAATATACTGACAAATGTATGTTGTTTAGGGATTTTATTTATTTATTTATTTTATTTAGCCTTTTTTGTACCAGGAATAATCCCATTGAGATTCAAAATGAAGGCAGTCAAGGTTTTTTTTAAGGGAGTCCTAGCCAAGACAGCAGCTTATATAGTTCCATCATTAAAAAATGGCAATTTAGCAGACAGAGTTTGAGTCTCTTGCCTGCAGCTATGCTGTTTATTGCCTTAGACAACTGTGTGCATGCTCTGCAATACAGTAGTCCTTTAGGATAAACTATTTAAACTGGGCCTGCCTACCATGACTAAAATGTACTGAATGGTCAGTAGGTTCCTGTGTATGTATTCCTAAGTGCACTGACTGGTCAACGCTGTGTTGGGATTTGTAGTTTCTGGCCTCCAGAACAACATGATGATGGGTGGAGCCTCCATGACTGCTGGACTCTCTGCTGCCAATGCTGCAGGTCTGCTTCTTTACATTAGTGTCCCTTGTACAAAACTGAATTCTGGCCAAATGACACAGATTTTAGTTATATATGCCTGAGTTGTGCTCTGTAAACGTATGACATAGCATTACTAAACATTACTTTGAAAAGTTTCAGTCTAATAAATGTCCCTTATAGTACAATGCTATTAGCAACATTCTGGTTATGTTTTACTCTAAGGATACATACATATACCTTTGAATATACCCTTAGATTTACATCATATCATACATCACACAAAACTGAATTCCGGCACAAGTTAAACACATAAGAATGTTTTTATATACCCCTAAGTTATGCTCTGTAAATGTATAGCATAGCAATACTAAACTTTATTTTACAAAAGTATCCGTCTTACTAATTGTTCCTCTTCCTTATGCAGTTTAATTATACTCTCTAGTCATATTTAACAGTGGAGTTTAGGTGTACACACTTGCATTGATATACAGTTATTATCTTTGCCACACAGTCTATGGAATGCAGAACAACCTGGCTGCCACCACCGGGGGCGCTATAACTGCAAATGGTCTCAGTGCTCACACAGGTAAGCAAGGCAGAGGTGGACAAACCAGATTGAGAAAGTAAAAGTCCTGCTATATATTTCTGCTGTCTCTGCTCTCAATACAGGTGATTTGACTTTTTAATTTATATACCTGGCTAAACAGGTGTGCTAATTAGTACAGATGGAACACTGAATCGGCGGAAACAAAATTGTGACATTGCTTCTACTTTCGGAAACTGAGATGTCTGTCACTGAAACAAGGCAACTTTAAGTTACATACAGCAGCCAGAATTTTTTTTTTGCAACATTAATTGTACTGATTCTGTACTGAGTTCTCTGTGTATGCAGCTGGTTCAGTGTTGATGTGTTGCGTGTGTTTTGCAGTGTATGGTGTGCAGAAGAATGTTGGAAGCACTGCGGTATCCGCCACATCAGGTAATTGATTTATTAGAGGGAGCCATTTAGATTAGATTAGATTAGATTAGATTCAACTTTATTTTCATTACACATGTATAAATACAGGTAACGAAATGTCGTAAAGTTTATTGTCATTACACATGTATAAATACAGGTAACGAAATGTCGTAAAGTTTTACATTGACCTTCCCTTTAACTTGAGTGTCTGACCTTTACTTAAGCCCCTACTGTAATATGCTTAGCTAAAATCAATGCCTATATATAATCCATATATGAACAGTTCAGATGGAAAACCCTCTAAGTCCATTTTCAGAAATATTAAAAAACTAAGTTGTTTTTAATAATAATTTCTTAGCTAATCTCTATCAACTGCAATTAGAATTTTATTTTCAAGTAAAAACAAATCAAACAAGCGCATTCAGAGATGGCAACCTGGTCCCCCATATGGGCAGACAGACACAGACAGACACGCAGACACACAGACAGACACGCAGACACACAGACAGACAGGGTCATTGCAATACCTGGTCAATCCCTCCTGGGACCAGCTAACAAAAACAATCCAACTGGAGTTTGACCGATAATAAAGTTTATCAAAATTCTTTAAATA
>CM050198.1:27122261-27152261 GCA_027475355.1 Coilia nasus
AGATAGATAGATAGATAGATAGATAGATAGATAGATAGATAGAGGAGTCTGCACTGGGCTTTCGCATTCTAGTCGGTTCTCTTACAGTGTGTGTGAGTAAGAACAATGAAAGATGATGCCTTCTCTTCATTTCATTATTACATTACATTATACATTACATTTCATTAAATGCTGCTACTGTAATGATACAACAAAGCTGTAATATAATAATACACATTTATATCCGTTACAGTACATGCTGTTACAATGGCCTAATAAAACAATGCTAGTAATAGCTTTTGTTAGAAGTTGAAGTCACTGTAGACTGCGGTCATATAAGAATCAATATTGGAAGAAGCATGGCTTGATTGAGAACAGTATAATGGAATTTAACAAGCTGATTTTATAGACTGTCTGGCCCCTGGAGTCTTTCAGCAAACAGTGAATTGATTAAATAAATAGTTTCCCCTATTCTAAGTAAATTCATCGATAGATAGTTTAAACATGCCTCCAGTCAATTAACCAAGTAATTGACCAACCAAACAGACATGTAGCAGAGTGAAAAAATCAGTCATACGTGAGTCCACAGTCAACAAGTGATCGACCGACTTCATGAGAAAAAAAAAAAAACATTTATTTATTTATTTATCTATTTTTTATTTCAGCCTCACTGGCATCCTCATTGAAAGGGGAGAGAGGAGAACCTGGACCTAAAGGTAAACACATATCACATCTACTAAATAACTGTATTATTGACAGCATATATACAGAAATGTTCTTTTCTTGTGTGTGTTTTTTGGGCACAACTATAACAGAAAATGTTTTTATTTCAGGTGAACCTGGACATCCTGGAGCCAAAGGTGAATTAAACATACTCTTTTGACTCATAATAAACATTTTAATCAAGGGCTTTTAAACTTTTATATTTCAGGATCAACAAAGAATTTATGTTATATATAATGTTGTTAAAACGTTTGTATAAAAAAAATTATAAGAACAATAGAGGTGGACTTGATAGTGCTGGAAGTACACCTAACTAAACAGATGTACTGTCATGTCAAACCTTCAACATGTCAACATGCCAAAATTCAGTTCCAACCTGCACTACATAACACTTTGTTCTGTTTCTCCAGGAGAGCCAGGGTTCCCTGGTGTGCCAGGTAATAACAAACTACTTTCCTTGAGATGAATGTACTCGAGGCCGTCTCCCAACAGCTTGGGCTTGGTTTGCTACACTATATTTTATGTTTATGCCCACAGCTCACAGTGTTCATGTCTACTGTGGTAGTAAAAGTTTGAGGTAAAAAAGATTTTCCCACATCCTAAAAAGAAAAAACAAAACACCTTTTATGTTGTGCTGTTGTCATTCAGGACCTCCTGGCTTGCTGGGACATCCTGGACAGGAAGGACCCAGAGGCCCCAAAGGAGGTCAAGGTGAGGTTACTGTTTTACCCTGAACATGACGACAAAGGTCCAGCACACATCCTAGTCATACAGACATTCCAAACCCTGATTCTTTCTCCTGCATTGGAATTCCAATGTCTGTGTGGTCCTATTGTAATAACACCTAGCAGAAGTCATTGTAATGCTCTGGATAGAGCCAATTCGGTATAGCAGCCAGTCAACAGTGGTTGTCACATACTGTATGCAGACTATAACCCAAAAGATGGGCTGCGATAACACTTTTAACAGCGTCAAATAAAATATAGTATTGTCCATCTATTCTCCTGATTACTGTAATGCTGTAACTTAGGAAGGATTCTGTCTGTGCTTGATTGAAGCCAGGGAGCCTAGACTTTGAGCAGTAAAGTGTCTAATCAGAAGGATACTATGGTATGGAAAACATGTTAAGAGATTTGGGGTTACAGAAGCATTGTTACCAACCTCTTCTCAAAAGTAACATTACCAGGAAAGAGGACCCAGTAGTCCAGTCCAGTGTTGCCCCATCCATCATGGTAGTTCCCTGATACAGTGAAACCATATAGAAAACTTTTTATTGTATAGTTTAAGCCTTAAAATACCCCTCCCGCATGCTGTTTTAATACATTTCATGTATGTATTATTGAATTACTACTGAATTTTGATCAATATTTATATGTTATGATATAGTTATCATAAGTTATATTATTGTTCTGACAAACTTTTCTTTTGCAAGCATAGTGTCATAGCATGCACATATTAATGTAAAAATCTGGGATATATAGCAGGACCGAAAAAAGGTGAAACGCGATATAGAGGGGGATCCCTGTATAGTATTTACAGCCCTGGCTGGCTTGAGCTGCAGGTGTGTTGTTTTGTGTCCAGGTGACTCAGGTGCTTGAGCTGCAGGTGTGTTGTTGTGTGCAGGTGACTCAGGTGCTTGAGCTGCAGGTGTGTTGTTGTGTCCAGGTGACTCAGGTGCTTGAGCTGCAGGTGTGTTTTGTGTCCAGGTGACTCAGGTGCTTGAGCTGCAGGTGTGTTGTTTTGTGTCCAGGTGACTCAGGTGCTTGAGCTGCAGGTGTGTGTTTTGTGTGCAGGTGACTCTGGTGCTGACGGGCAGCCGGGTCAGAGGGGCCGGGAGGGGCCAGCGGGGCCCCGTGGAGAGCCAGGGCCCCCAGGCATCGGCGAGAAAGGAGAGAGAGGTAACGTGGTGCCACTACACAGCTGATAAAGTCCTACCGCACCCTACACAGCAAAAATTGGTTAGTTTTAACTCCCAAAGTGTCATTTCTAACATTTTCAGAAATAGACTACACAGTTGTGGTTATTTCACATTTTGAAACTGTTCATTTAACTCTGGAGAGCGTTAACTCTGGAAAGTCTTAAAATCATCTCTGTGGGAGTCAATTCAACACTGGTCTGGTAAAGAGAGGATATGTGCCACCAGATAGACACTGCACCCCAGGACAGGGGTGTTTACATTTAGGCTTCTGTTATTTGCAGGAGCGTAGCCATAAATCATCAAAATGGGTGGACCCAGAAAAAAATCAGGTGACACATAGATTATTTTTATTACTAAAACGGTAAATCTAATGTATAGAGCGTTCTGATTGGGTGAGCCTGATTGACCCCATCCCACCTGTGGCAACGCCTATGTTATAGGCAGACACTTCTATTCAAAGCGATGTACAATACTTAAAAACACTACATGAAAAAACTTGGTAAATTTTCACATTTCAGAAAAAAAACAGAGAACTTGCACTTCACGGCAGAAATTAATGAAAGGTAATTAATCAACAAACTAAAAATATATGCTTTTAAACGTCTTTTAAAACTGTCTACACTGTCAGAACAATGTATGACTGTTTTTACATTAGGTAGAGGAAAGTTTTGACGATCCTAAGGGACCTTTACTGACAGGGGGACATCGCTTAACATTATTATTATTGATCGGTCAAATATTATATATATTATATAGGCTCAAAATCGTTATTAGCACCCTTGTCTTAGGCTGTCCCATGGTGGTCAGTGGTGTAGTGATGGATAAAAGCATATAAATGCTGATAATGTAGCTGTTAAAAATTGTGTAACAATATTAATCCACCCGTTTCTGATGAATATTGTAGGATATGCACAAAACAAATTCTGTTACTCACAGGTTTTAACTCCTCGGCATAAACTTTGCATAATCACCGTTCTTTTAATCACTACACTACAAAAGCACAGTGGTTAGATGTACGTACAGAAACATAATTTTCACTTCTGGAGGATAACACCCCCCCCCCCCCCCCCACACACACACACACACGGTCTGTCTGTGGGGGCATAAATTTGCCACGGCGTCACCTCCCAAGGCTCACATGTTTTATTAGTGAAAGACTGCAACCCGTGGGGCATGCAGGAAGAGCCTTTATGCAGTGGAACTGACATTTACAGTTACAGCGTTATTTCCCAAAGGGTGTGTGTGTCTGTGTGTCTGTGTATGTGCATGCTACTGTAGCAATTTCATGACCACCAAACTGGGAAGAAATACTGCAGGAAAGTAATTTAAAAAGGGAGCTACGATGGGGCCAAGGACCAGAGTGTCAGACGGGGAGAAGAAATGTGAATATGCTTGGGGACAGCCAGCCTTGGCCCATGTTGTTGTATTTTCATTTCATTGAAAGCTGTAAAAAGAAAGAATAGTAACAAACTAGAAAAGCACTCGGAGAGTGCAGACCTCCGCCAAGCAGTTCAACCCCTCTACATTTCTTTAATTTTGTCAATGGGGTTTCTCATGTTAATTTTCTGAGTTTTTTTTTAACCAGTGAACTCATTTTCTCCAAAAAAGAATCTTCTAGAGGCAGTGAGATACCGACATATTGTAAACATTTTCGACAGATACGATACATGACTTTTTGAGTTATTTTGCTAACAAACAGACAGACAGACAGATAAAAACATAACCTCCTTGGCGGAAGTAAAAAATCACATTTTGTCATTGTGCTAGCACCACACATTATAGAATAGCACTGCACATTCTTAAGTACACGCAAAAATACATTGTTTTTGTTCATTTATGTACTTAATGGAAATAGTTACAGCTACGTACATGATTACTAAGCTCCTCAAATAAGTAATGTTTTGCTGAACAAGATTCTTTCTGAGGTTGGCTGTTCTTGGTTGCTAGGTTCCCCTGGAGAAGCTGGAGCACAAGGACCTCCAGGGCCAGCTGGTCCAGTTGGTCCCAAAGGTAAGATCGTCGTCATCATCATCATCATCATCATCATCACCGTCATCATTACCATCATCATCATCATCATCACCATCATCATAAACAACATCATCATTATAAACATCATCATCATCACCATAAACAACATCATCATCATAAACATCATAAACACCATACGTGTTTCACTCAACTTTTCACTCATTGGTTACTTTTTTATGTGTCTCAAAGTGTAGGTGATTTTGTTATGTTTCCTGTGTTCTAATGTCGTCTGTGCCTAATGTAATATAAATATTATTTGAATCAAACCAAAAATGTGTGTTAATTCTGCCCCATTCAGGTGAAGCAGGAGGACATGGTGCTCCTGGTCTTCCAGGTGAGATTGTGCCCAATTTATACTGCTGGCATTGCAGTACTTACCAGTAAATAAAAAATATATTTTAGTAACCCAACCATCAAAGTCACCACTGCCAACATCAGACCACTAAAATATAAAACATGTTTTTGCAGGTGCTCCTGGTCCTCAAGGTTTCCGTGGAGATTCTGGAGAGCCTGGGCCAAAGGGTAACACATGTTGCTAGTAGTGGTGGGGGAATGGCTGTTTTTGTCTAAAGAAGTTATTTGATTTATATTTTGTCTTTTCTCAGGTGACAAAGGGCCAACTGGTCCTTCTGGAAACAAAGGTATTTGAGTAGTTGAATTATTATTATTTTTTCATCACTGGAAGATAGCTGGGAAAAAACTAAATTGTTAACAAACGCTGTAATACTTGACTCTAATCAGGTGATCCTGGTGAGAAAGGACCTAGAGGTGCAGCAGGTAGGCGTCGTGTGACTTTTTAAATTTCAATTCTTCCCTTGACACACATATTTTTGCAAGAAACATGCATAAGCTGAATTGAGAACAAACCTCAAAGCAGATAGCACACATTACAGAAGAACACGAGTAGAAAATAACATAACCCCAGGTGTGCATTAGCATAGTGTGTAGCAAACAAATTCACTTTTGGCATGCTGCCATCTGGCTAGATTACAAATGCCTTGACAAAATGCCTCAACAAAGAGAACGATGGCACCACATTTCCTCTTTTTCTCTCAGGAGAACCTGGCCAGCCTGGACCACAAGGACCCCCTGGGGAGAAAGGACCCAAAGGATCCGTTGGTGAGTGAGCCCAGTCACACTGTAGATATGTTGTGATAGATCTACTGTGTCTAGGTATGTGTTTGTGTGTGTGTGTAAGTGTGTGTTTGTGTGTGTGTGCATGTGTGTGTGTGCATGTGTGTGTGTGTCTTTGTGTGTAAGTGTGTTTTTGTGGATGCGTGTGTGTGTGTATGTTTATGTTCATGTTTGTCTGTGTGTATATATATGTGTGTGTTCCTTGGTGTTCCTTGGTGTGGTGGTGAGTGTGTGTGTCTTTCAGAGAACAAACAAATGTGGCACTAACATATTTGCTCTAACAAGTGTCATGGTATGATTGCTAAGTGCCAGGAGCCCTCCTACCTTCTTCCTTCTCTCTCTCTCTCTCTCTCTCTCTCTCTCTCTCTCTCTCACTCTTTCTCTCTTTTCTCTCTCTCTTTTCTCTCTCTCTATCTCTCTGTCTCTCTCTCTCAAACACACACACACACACACACACACACACACACACACACACACACACACACACACACACACACACACATACATATAGATATCTTCATGTTTATTAAGCCAATGGCCTTGCACCATCTGTCAGTGTCTGTGTGAGTGCACTGTGGCGTTGCTGGCAGGCTGTGCTGTGTGGTGTGGTGGCAGGGGCCCCATGTGTGTGTGTGTGTGTGTGTGTGTGTGTGTGTGTGTGTGTGTGTGTGTGTGTGTGTGTGTGTGATATCCCCCCAGTGTTCTCCGCTCTCATTAATCTCCATCTCCAGGTCTTCCCGGAGCAGATGGCGAGAAGGGCCCACGCGGTGAGTGTGCCAGGAGCCCAATCACGGGGAAGCATGGAGCACACAGCCGTAGCCCAGCAGGGGTTGCGTTTTGTTTTGACGTGACTTTTAAAAGCCATGGAAGCCATTTTTAGTGGGCTTTTCCACTCTAGACTCTCATACGTATATATTGTACTGAAGAGGTTTTCTCTCTGTATGAAAATGTAATGTACTGCACATATTCGAAATGTAATAATTTGGAAAAAAAAAGAACATCATGTTGTTTCAGAGTTAAATTTGTATTTATTATTTTCAAGCCATTTTAGTGTGCATTTCCAGTTTAGATGTATAGTATAGTATATGTTTTCGTAAGTGCATGTACATGTAATATAATGAACGTGTTCAAAATGTATTGTATGTAATCAATTAAATGTCCTGTTGTTCCAGAGTGGTAGTGGTACATTCAGAATGTAATATTCAGATAATTATCAATGCAACATATAGCTAGCCTGGTAAGACCCGCCCCTCGTACTTCATTTCATTTCATGCAGAGTCTCTGGTCCGGAGGCTCTTGGGGAGCATTTGGGGACTAGAAAATCTAACGCTCCAATCAGCGAACAGAGGGTGTGTTCGTTATCTGTGACGTTGACCTTGTGTGCTACATTTGAATTATAGTGCATAGGTAGGCTAATTGCATATGTGACGACCAGGCGTTAGCGATTGGGCAAAGGCAGGTGCACTTTTTTAAAACTTCAGCAGAGTCCACACCTCCAGCAAATCGTTTCTGACGGTCTCTGTTCCACACTTTCTGCACGAAATGAAATGAAGTACGAGGGGCGGGTTTACCAGGCTAACATATAGCACCATAATCACCTACATAATTGTCCAGTATCATTGTCACTGGTTGAGTTAATTGATTGCATGGTCTGTCAAGGCCATGGAAGCCTGTAGGAGCTCTGGTTCCACAGTAGCATTTGAAAATACTTCTCCTCCATGAGCACTGTAAATAAGTGGCCATGTTTGATTTTAAAGGTGAACAAGGACCAGCTGGGTTGCAAGGAGCCCGAGGACCTGCAGGCCCACCAGGAGATGCAGGGACACCAGGTACGAGCCGTGTGTTCACCATACTTAGTCTGAACAGCTGCCACCTGTATGTATATATTAGTGATAGTGGTAACATGACATTCACTATACTTTCATATGACTATTCCTGAGGTCTTCCAGAATACAACCATACATGTCACTTTTGCATTTATGTTGTAATTGTAAATAAAAAAATATTAAAAATGTCAAGGCTTATCAGACTGCCCCAGAGTGCCTAAAAATCCCCAAACCCTGGGGGGGTTAGTGCTATAGAAATAATATGTGCATTGCAAAGCTGACAGAAGGAAATGTATCACACATCAGGTAGATCCTTTTGTGTCCTAACTCCTCAAAATGTAATCGAATGCCCTGAAGTGTAGAACAACTGCATATGTTTGTGCTTTCGGAAAAAAAACTAAAGTAAACAAGTTGTAAAAGATCACATAATCAATATAAGTACTGCCAGTTTGTGCTCTGGAGCTGCACTATGTGTCTGCTTTTAATTCTTCTCCTGTGTCTGATATCTGGTGTTTAGGAACGCAGGGCATTCAGGGACCACCAGGTAAAGTCCTCAATCTCTTACTTTAGCTTCAGTCTTCATTTTGTTTTTTTTCTGTTATCAACTGTAATTAAAAACAGTACATGCTGATTCATGCTGTTTTTCATCCATACTGTAGGTCTACCAGGAATTCCTGGAAAGCCAGGAGACAAAGGTGAGAACTCCCATACACACACAGTTGGAAACAGATTCATGGTGTTGCCTGCCATGTGGCACAATCAGACGCTTATAAATGGGTTATAAATGTTGCATAATTACAGACTTATAATTGGGTTATAAATCTTGTGACAATACCACAGACTAGTAAATAACCGCCTTGTTTCCTTGTGTCCCCAGGAGAAGCTGGTGAACCCGGCAGAGTTATTAACGCAGGTAGGGAGACATTAGCCTGTTAAAACCCGGCCCTTGTACTTCATTTCATTTTGTACAGAGGGTCTGGCAGTGCTATATTGAGAAACAATTTCTTCCTGAAAGTGTGGACTCTAACTAAAGTTTAAAACAAGTGTCTCTGCCTTTTCCCAATCGCTAATGTCTTGACGTGATATATGCAATTAGCCTGGCTATGCACTACAATTCAAATTTAGCACAAAGTTGACATCATTGCTCACGAACACTGCCTCTGTTCGCTGATTGGCTAGGCAAAATTCTGCCTAAGACAGCTACAGTATGTCAATGAAAGCCCTGCCAGACCCCCTGTACAAAATGAAATGAAGTACGAGGGGCTGGTTTACCAGGCTATGGAGACATGCCCTCATGTACCACAATTCACTTATTTTCTCTACACTTTTCACATCAATAACCTAGTTGCTGAAATAATGTATTTTTCAGAAATATCAGGAACACATTCCATGTAGTAGGAAGCAAAAATAAATGTAATACTTTATTTGAATCATGAAGTTCTTTGCTCTTTTGGCTTTCAGATTAGTTTTTCAGATTTCAGATACATTTTTTAGACTTAAGCTTGAGTACAGACAACCGGTTAGTTTGTCATCTGTGGGTAAAAGATATATATTTCACAGTACATAGCTATTTGCTTGTAATAGAGCTAGCAACGTGTCCTTTACTGAGCCTTGCACTTGTGCATTTCCAAATACATTTCCACAGCTTGCTCTCATAGTAAAAGGCACGCTGTGGCGTAACACATCAGCAGGCCCCTGCAGCTTTCCTGTAAAGAGGGACATATTTCAAAACCTACCCTCTTGGAGATGAGTTATAGAGAGGTCATGTCCTGTTCTTCTTTCTTTCTCTCCCTCCTCCCACCTCTCTCTCTCTCTCTTTTTCTCTCTTTCTTTCTCTCTCACTCTTTCTCTCATTCTCTCTCTCATTCCCTCTCTCTCTCTCTCTCTTTCTCTCTCTTTCTTTCTCTCATTCTCTCTCTCATTCTCTCTCTCTCTCTCTCTCTCTCTCTCTCTCTCTCTCTCTCTCTCTCTCTCTATCACTCCAGGTGGATCCAGTGCTGTGGCGATACCTGGACCCCCAGGTCCAGCCGGCACACCTGGCCCTCCTGGTCCTCCTGGCTTGTCAGGTGAGCGTCCTCCAGTGCAGTCATATCCACAAGGCCATAGACACAACCAGTTTAGCCATCAGGCAATTGTTTCTGTATTAGCGGTAGCTACTGGTGATTAATGTTTATGTGTTTGGGTCACTATTTCATCAGGTCCCATTGGTCCTGCTGGCATCCCTGGTCAAGCAGGTAAGCCCAGTTTAGCATATAAAGCAAACAAACAAACAAACAAACAAACAAACAAACAAACAAACAAGTAAAGTTACAACAAAGTGAAACTACATTGTGTGCATATAGTCTGTAATAGTGTTTGTGTATATATTTCGCATACAGTATTACACTGATTAAGAAAAACAAACAGACCCAGTAGCACACACTCACACCAGCACAAACACTCACACAAAGACACATCTGCATGCACAAAACACACACACACACACACACACACACACACACACACACACACACACACACACACACACACACACACACACACACACACACACACACACACACACACACACACCCATGCGCGCGCACACTATATGAGTATGCATGCACACAAACACACACACATATACAGTATGTCTTTGCTTTGCATGTTGTTGTGCATGATAACTAATGTAGGGTTTCTGGGTTTCACACAGGAGCTAAAGGAGAGAGAGGAGAGAAGGGGGAGAAAGGGGAGAAGGGGGAGAAGGGAGACAAGGGAGTCCAAGGTGATAAAGGCGACCAGGGAGCGAAGGGAGGTGATGGTGCTCCTGGGGCTGCTGGGAAGGACGCCGACAAAGACAAAGCTGCTGCGAGTGAGTATTGGAAAGAAAACTTCTCTTCTTATCCTTGGGGGGGTATTTCACGTAGGTGCTTATGTAAGGGATAATGTTCTGCAAGGTGGTCATTCTTGTGGAATAAGCGCCGATAGAGTGAAGCAGGACCCCGACGTGAAGCAGAGAAGCACAAAAACCAGTTGCCATTGACAACGGTCATTATAGTTTTTCAGCAGTCTTTATACAAAAATATTTGAACTCCGAACGATGGAATGGCCCATTCAAAGTCAATGGGGCATTCGTCAGCATTCTGAAGAGCCGTATCATAAAAGCTGATAAACCTGGAGGTCGAGTTAGTAGTAAACCTCCTAAAAGAGTAGCCTGCTTGTTCTGTTTAGTTAAGAGATGGATAACTTCAGGCTCTTCTAATATCGGGTTTACCACTACCCCTGGCTTAACCTACCTAGGTTTACCTCTTGGAATACCCCCTATAGATGTAAAATCACTAGACAACAATGTAATGCAGACTCTACCAGGATGCATTGGTGCAGGTCTACTATTCTACTTACTATTCCAGTGTGTTATTATAAGCTAAACTATGAGTTGCTATAAGTCATATCACTCAAAACATAAGTGGTACTGTAGCTTTATGCTGAAAAGATTACATTATCGTATTATTACATGGCTATCTACAACTGTCTTGACAACAAAACTATTGGCCTAAAACCTACCTGACCTAAAAACAAACACGTTCTCTGGATGTCACCAGAAGAAGACGGTAAACCTGTTGCTGGAGCACCAGGACCCCCCGGACCACCTGGACCTCCAGGCCCACCTGGTCCTGCTGGTCCACCTGGCGATGCAGGTCCTGCAGGTAAGATCATCACAGATCATACACACCTCCCACATAACCATCACATACTGTACTATTAGTAAACAGGTCTGTCATGTGTTTCAGTGGAGTGAGTGGACAAGCACTAATGTGCGCCTCATAATAGGCCCACATTTAAACTGTTTGTCGTTGTTGGCGTGGTTGTTAATGTGCTGTCTGTGGTCAAATTTGTCTTCGATGTTGACTGTATGTGGTATTGTTGACACACTCAATGTTCCTGTTGAATTCATGGTTCTTGACATGTGTGTGGCCTTTTTTGACTGATTTGTTGGCGTGTGTTTGGTTGTGTTTAACAGGAGAGGGTAAAGTGGGTCCCCCTGGACCTCCTGGAGAACCAGGTGAGCAGAAACAACTGAAACAACAAAATAAACAAGCATGAAGAGATACACTGTAATTCATAATAATGATTTACTAGTCATAACAGCTTATATTTTAGTTGTTTATTCTTCATAATAATTAAGGGTAGTCTAACAAAAATTTCACCCATCTAGCTACTATGCTGTAATATGTTTACAAGTTAGTGGCTATCATGGTGAGCAGAATATTGGTCAAAAACTACTCGGGTCATCCTACTGTATGAAAATATAAGTTGACTGATAGCTGTAATTCACAGGTGAGGGAAAACCTGGACCTCCTGGTGAAAAGGGTCCCAAAGGTGATCCAGGAACCTTTGTGGCAGGTAGGATATGTCCTGCTGAGGGGTTGCTCTCTGTCTGTCTGTCTGTCTTCCTGCCTGTCTGTCTGTCTGTCTGCCTGTCTGTCTGTCTGACTGTCTTTCTCTGTTCTCTCTCTCTCTCTCTCTTTCTGTGATAGTACTAAATGTGCATTTTGGATAGTGGCTTTGCAGATCTATTTGAGTTTTTGTGGATTTTATAAGAATGTTTATTTCTTTTTTCTCCTTCCCTTTATTGCAGGGCCTCCTGGTCCCCCAGGTCCACCGGGTGGCCAAGGACCAAAGGGAGAGCCAGGTAAGTTCCCACCAGCAATTAGCACGGGAACTAGCATGCTTCTTCAGACATTCCTATAATGGCAGATCTCGAGAAAAACTAAGCTTAAGAGTGCCAGTGGAGGTTTCAGATGTGGCCCTTTGCTATCTGTATCTAAAAACTAATGAACATATGATGCATTAATTCAACAGAGAACCATCAGAAAGAGTGCCAACCTGTCATTACTCTTTTTTGTGAACATAAATCATCTACACATACTGACATAGATAAAACTTGGTATGAAATGATTTAGCCTTTTGCTATCTCTATCTAAAAACTAATAAATATGTGACAAATTAATTCTACAGAGACCCACCAGAAAGAGGTCCAACCTTTCATTATTCTCCTGCAGAATTGTTTTTAAAGTTCTTTTTGTTTTGTAAAAATAAATCATCTACACATACTAATGACATAAATAAAGTTTGATTTGAAATTATTTATTTCATACCAAGAAGTCCAAAACCCCCAAACATTCACTCATATCTTCTGTATTAGTGCCTTTTGTCATTGTCAGCGGTTGCTTTGAGAGATGGTGCAGATTGCATGGCCAAACACTATTTTATTTTCTCGTGCAGGTGAGGGTGGTGAGCAGGGATACCAAGGTAAGCAAAATAAAGCTACCAGATTTGGAGATAAAATACAGCTCTGGATAAATTAAGTGACCACTGTAAAATTATCAGTTTCTCTGATTGAACTATGTATAGGTACAGTATAAGTGTGATTACAGTGAACATTTTTGTTTTATTCTGTAAACTACTGACAAAATTTCTCCCAAATTCCAAATTCAAGAGAGTAGAGATGCTGATTTTAGGAAAATTTGCAGTGGACTCATAAGACCTTCCGTGTACATGTGCAATAGTTCACAGTGTCTTTATAGTGTTGATTTTCAAATCACAGCAGGCTGAATAAAGACATGTTCCTCTTTGATTGTTTTTAATTGATTGGCTTCTGTATGATGCCCTTGATCCACAGGGGAGCCTGGCCAACCAGGTCCTCCTGGAGAGCCTGGCCTTGGTGAGTAACTCAGAGATGATCTTCAGCTTAAGCTTTAACCTTAAACTTTATTATCCTGAAAAATATGTAGTCTCTAGTCAATACACTAAATATTGACTGGTCTGAGTCAATACACATTAACACACACCGAAGAAAGAAAGAAAAAAAACGAATGCAAATGCCCCAACAATACAAATGAAATATTTTTGTGGATTAGAAATGGGATGGATCAATGACCAGCACTTTCTTTAGGTCTTCAGCTAGGCTAAACATATGGATAATATCTGAAAAAGAATATTGTATCACGTCATGTTGTCACTAAGACATAGTATTCAGCTCATTCTGCACGTATAGGTTGTGCTAATTCTAGTTTTGTGAATAGTGAATAGTTTTACTCCACCTTGACTGGGTGTCAAACCCACAGTCAGCGGGTGTTTGGTGATTGTGAGGCAAACATGCTAACAAAGTGAACTAAAAATCGAAGCTACCAGCTTAATTGCTAGCATATTCCTGTAAGGAGTTTAGTGTGCTTACTGTTCAACTACCAGCTAGCTTCCATTACAAACTGCAAAAGTTGTGTCCACTGATCACAGTTGTCGTAGGTCCTCAGCCACATCAACCATATGGCTCAAAAATAATGTTTTTGATACAGGTATTTCTGGTCAGCCTGGGCCTCCAGGTCTTCCAGGATCACAAGGACCAGAAGGTCCCTCAGGCCCTGAAGGACCGCCTGGAGCAGAAGGTCCGGAGGGCCCGCAAGGTCCTAGAGGTAAATGGTTTCATGTCTGCATGTGTGGGTAGAGTATACATTTCCCAAGAACTTCAGAAAATGGTGGCTGATACACTCAGTGTATGCAGTGTCATCCTTCTGTCTTTCCCTCTTTCTGCTATTTAATCCTCGTACTTTGACTACCTGCCCACCTTATCTAACATGTTTTCACATCTATTCCTCTTCTTCTTATCTTCATGGTTTTACTCTTCTTTCTCTCTCGGTGCACCTAAATCTGCTCCCCATGTGCTTGTCCTTCCAGGTGAAGCAGGTGTTCCTGGTGCCCCTGGAATCCCAGGTTACTCAAGCAGTAAGTTCCTCTGAGAAAGTCATGTTTATTATGCTCCCAACTTCATAGATGAACAATTGGGCTGTCTTGTTTCTTTGTGGCAGACCTTTTTACACAATGGTCCTTTTGTGTCACAGAAAACAAACACACATTATACACTCTCCTACGTTTCTTTTCTTCACCATTATTTCTCTCTTCCTCACTCCCCTTCTTTCTTTCTTTCTTTCTTTCTTTCTTTCTTTCTTTCTTTCTTTCTTTCTTTCTTTCTTTCTTTCTTTCTTTCTTTCTTTCTTTCTTTCTTTCTTCCCCTGCAGGTCAAGGAACCGCGCCTGGTCCTCCAGGACCTCCCGGACCTCCAGGCCCACCTGGTGCTCCTGGCTCAGTCGGTCAGCAGATAGCCGACTACCTTCAGAGTAAGTGGAGCAAATGTGTGGGCTCAGTTGGCATTCATGTACCTCCAAAAACGAACATAATCATAATAGTCCCGTAGTCCAAGAGAGTTCCATTTTATGTAGCTGCATAGTGTGTTTAATCAATTCAATTAAAGTTAAATTAGCTATTGAATTAAGTTCAATAAAGCCTTGCCAAGTAGTTTTCATTTACCATCACCCTGTAGGCTGGAAGCAAAATTGTCTCTAATAGACAACTAAAGAGAGACGATCCACTCCTCCAAACTTACTTAGTGCGGTTATAGCTCATGGAGGGCAGCAAAGCGAATTCAGAAGTGCTTTTCACCCTGTTACAAGTTGATGAACCACTGAAAACATTATTTTAAGCTTGGAAAAAGTACTTAGTGTTGCTGTAAGTTAATTCAGGACACTGCTTCCAATGGGGCACATGCATGTACTGTACTTTGATGCACACATCACTTCATCACATCACCTGATGTTCTGGGTCCTGATTCCCTCAGGTGACAGTGTCAGGGGTTACCTGGCTGGTCCCCCTGGTCCTCCAGGCCCCATTGGTCCTCCTGGGTATCCGGGGGCTCCCGGCGAATCTACAGGGCCCTCTGTGGACGACCTGGCGGCACGAGTCCTAGACTATGTTCAAAGTAGGACTGCATGTCACCCTAAGACATCCTAAGTTCTAGTTAGGATTAACATGCTGACTTCTTCCTCTGGAGGCCCTTGAGTGAAATTCTGTATTCTGGAGCATTTCATATACAAATATACCGTATAAATAGCACATATTTTCCCCATGCAACTAAATGCATTATGTATTAATAAAAAAAAAGATGTTAGTCAGGTCAGTATAATGTAATTTCCTCTTCATCAACATCCATTTTGCTTTCATACATTTGTCTGTTTTGTATTAACATATCTTGTGCATGCATAACTCATAGTGTCTGTAATGGCCACAGGCCTGTAAGGTGTGATGTACTACATGTAATGTCTTGTCCCTGTGTTTTTGGGGCGACAGGGTCGGGAGCTGGTGGGCCCCCCGGGCCACCTGGGCCTCCAGGCGCTCCAGGCGGTGGCAGCGGCCCGTCCATCAATGACATCGTTTCCATTATGCAGAGTGAGTACAGCGTGACTACGTGAAATAGGAGTTTTGGCACTCCGGAGCTCAGCTCCGCCTCCTCACCTAAGTAACTACAGTATTTATAGTAATACAGTAGAGGGAGATTTACTACTGTAAGTAGTTTTCGTCTTTGGTTGCCTATATAGGCTGGAAGTGGAATTGTCTCTCATAAAGAACTACAGAGAGACAGTCCGCTCTGCCAGACGTAGTGTGGTTATAGCTCATAGAGGGCAGCAAAGCGAATTCAGAAGTGCCTTTCACCCTGTTACAAGTTGATGAATGACTAAAACAGTCATAATACCTACATTATTTATAATAATACAATAGAGCGAGATTGACCACTGTGAGTAAAGAAGGGCTCACCCTCCTTACAAAGGCCAATGTAACCACTTTTGGCACACGGATGTTTGTGTTGCAGTAGAAAACAGCGGAAATGACAGTAATAAAACATTGTAGGCGGAGTGTGCTGATGTCACCCATGTCGACTTGTGGATGGCTAAATGGCTTGCTTATCATGACGTCAAAGAGATCTTACAAAAATGTACTGGCAGACAGCAGTCAAATTGATGGAAAGAAGCTGGCATAATTGCAAAAAAATGTTTTGATTTGCTGACGGAAATCTTGTCCAATTTTGTTTGTGGTCATCCCAGCCAGCCTTCTAGCCATCAAAGTCGAGTTCCATTTTATGTAGCTGCATAGTGTGTTTAATGAACTTAATTACAGTTGAATCAGCTATTCGTTGAAGTCGTATTTGTTGTTATGTTCACTAAGCATGTTCTATTGCTTATGCTTCAATAAAGGAGAAGACGTGAGGAGGATTCTGATTGGTCCACCTGGACCACCTGGTCCTCCAGGCGGTGGATATGGCGCTGACCCACAGGAGGTGGCTGCAAGAGTCCTCAGCTTGCTGAATGGTCAGTGCTGCTGTCAATCAAACCCAAGCCAAGCCTCTATAATGCTCTAATCATAGACATATAAACATAGACGCCGCATTGAGCTGCTGGCCCGTTGCTGGCATACGTCAGCGTGTCCGCCATATTGGATGTGGCAAATTTACCCCGTAAACCAGTGGAAGTAAATGGGCCGAACTCCATAAAGCGCCTTTCTACAAAGGTATTTAACTCGATGCATTTTATTCACCCATTTAGACACACACGTATATATCTGGGAAACAAGCAGGCATCAAAACAACAGCCTAAAGTCTAACGTTTAACGTTTATAACGTGATGGTTATAAATAGTGTGCGAAATACTCGTCAATATTCCGTGTAGCAGAGGTGGGGTCGAGCAATAACGATCTAAATTTGACTGGAAATAGTGAATTAAAAATTAAAAATTAACTGTTTTATTTATTGAGTCACCACACAGACCTAGGCCTAATCCCGTTGAATAAAGTGAGCTGAATCACCGCCAAACTGACTTCGGCCAAATTCTAACGTCATACCAAAACAAAATAGGTTCACATTCAGAAAGGGAAAAAACATGTTCATCATAGTGTGGCACTGAAGTATCTAATCATCGCTGCTTATACCTATACACATTCTCTGTGGAGATGAGCTGGGAAACTGAAGACAGAAAGAATAGCTCCCTCTCTTATCCTGACGCTCTGGTCCTGTCAAAATGCTCCGTTCTGAAGTGTTCACTGCAGATGACGGAGTAGCAGAAAACCCCTCCCGTCGCACATCTGTCTCCCACTGCCTTTTCATCTCTTTATTTTTGTGAAACCTATGTAGTATGTGCAAAGTTAGTTAAGCAACTAACAACAATCAGCGTAGTTACGGATTTAGTTAAATAGGAAAGACTTCTTCGTTGTTTGGAAGCATGGTTTCACCGAGCAGCTATTATGCGCGAGACTTCATATTAGGCACAAAGTCAGTTACTTCTGTTTGTAAAATTACGTTATAATGGCCAAATACAATGAAAAGTATTTTTCCAGTCTCATCTGTAAAAGGTAATACCATGTGACCTCGTTTGGGCGGTAAACCTGTTAGTACAGTTAAACGCAGCACATGAATGAGGCATCTTTATTCTAGGCTACTGTCTAGAGACGGTTGAAGAATCTCCACTTTGCCACATCCAATATGGCGGCGAGGATAACGTATGGTTCTACGCGGAAGGCGGCGTCTATGTTTATATGTCTATGGCTCTAATGCTCTGCCATGCTGCACACAGCAGTTTGGGTTGTTGACATGAGCAGATGAAATTCCCTATCTTTAGAAGTTAATGGAATAATTAAATAATCAAACTTGCATTTTACATCTGTTTTCTGCAACCATTGACATGACTAAAATGTTTATTGACAGAGTGGTCTGCTTTATAAAATGTAGTTTTTTTTACTGTAAAAGGGCCAGTGCACAATTAATAAACATTTCAATTTAAACTGAGATGTAAGGGCCAGGGCAAGAAAGCTCATTTTCATTAGTACTCACAAATTTTACATGTCAGTTTTCTGTGACCATTGACATGAATGTGATGTGTATTGGCAGATCGTGGTCTGCTTGGGATTCCAGGACCACCAGGACCTCCTGGTCCTCCAGGACTGCCTGGACAGGCCTATGTTGACCTCTCTACCTTGCTGCGAAGTAAGAAACACGCACGCACGCACGCACGCACGCACGCACGCACGCACGCACACACACAAACACCCACCTCTCAAAAAATGTGAGCTATGCTAGTTACCTATGCTAATGTGCTATGCCAAGGGGCTCACTTCATGAAATACAGCAACTTTATGATTATGTGTTCAATCACATACCATGCAGTTAAAGCTAAGTGTTACATTAAACTGCACAACTGTGTACACCGTAACATGTCGCTTAATCTACAACATAAGAGAATGGCATTACCAGTAGTAATAGTGGAGGCTATGCTTGCTTTACATGCTCAGTGGCTAATGTATGTGGTCTGTTTGGTTGATCCACAGACTCGGACTACCAGGGACTTCAAGGAGCCCAGGGACCTATTGGACCTCCCGGGCTTCCTGGTCCACCAGGGCCTCCTGGTTCAGGTTTTTCGGACCTGGAGGATATTAGAGACTATCTGACCAGTAAGCACACCCTGCCCCACACTGCTGAAGTGACCTTTATTATTAACTGTGTACAGCATGAATAGTATGTATTGCACTACCATGACCTGGATGAATGAGAATCGTCACAGACAGTATGTATTTTATGTGTAAAATGTAATGTATAGGCTATCCCTTAAGGCTGGTCACACAGAAAATGTTGCTGTTATATATAGTTATATATAGCCCCACAGATTAAATATATGCCCAAATAGTGGGAATTACATTAAGAGGTCATTTATTAGAATTTTTCAATAAAATAAAATGTTGAAAATGCAATTGAAAATATGCATTTTGTTTGTGTGTTCACACATGAGGGACACCCTGTATACAGCTCTGGAAAAAATTAAAGACCACTGTAAAATTATCAGTTTCCCTGATTTAACTATCTATAGGTATATACAGTATGTGAGTAAAGTGAACATTTAGTTTTTTTCTGTAAACTACTGACAACATTTCTCTCAGATTCCAAATTCAAACACTGGAAAGAAATGGCTGTCATACATGTAGAGATGCTGACTTTAGTAAAATTTGCAGTGGTCTCTTTTTCCACGGCTGTATATTATTTATGCCTCCAGTTATGGTATGACTGAAATGCTACTTGTCCTCCCTTCCATAGCCGTTGGCCTCAGGGGATCCCCCGGCCCCCCTGGACCTCCAGGTCCTCAGGGGCCTCCTGGCGGTTTGAGGCAGGGGCTGGTGTCTTACGCCTCCAATGAGTACGAGGGCTTCCAGGCAGAGATCGAGAAGTACTTAAGCAGTAAGAGACCCATCCGTCCATCTGTTCACTGTTTGTGCATGCGTGTGTGTGTGTGTGTGTGTGTGTGTGTGTGTGTGTGTGTGTGTGTGTGTGTGTGTGTGTGTGTTTGTTCGTCTGTGTTTGTATGTGTGGGTGTTTGGTTTGTGTGTGTGTTTGTGCGTGTGTGGGTGTCTGTGTGTGTTCAATGTTTTGTTCCCCAAAGATCCACTTGGGTCTTGATGGTAGAAAAAAAAGATATGTTTGAAAAAAGACATCTTTGTTTCCTCTTTGGAAAAGTAACTTTGTAGCCATTCAGTCACCATCTTTTTTGCCAAAAGCTTGGGTTGTCTTTGGGCTGTCTTTTTCTATTTTATTGGAGTTACAGCTCTTACTGACACAGTAGTGTAAAACATTTCAATCCGTAGTCAATTGTAAAATCAACAGCAAAATCCAACTGAAGCCTCGAAATCCCTGCGTTCACTATAACTACTATGACGTCTCCATATGCACTTGGTGACATGTTACTGCCTTTTTATCACCTTATGTGTTTTGTCATTTCAAAACTAAATGGTTAACGAACACCTATACGTGTCTTAGTTGCTGTGTGTGCTGCCCCCTGCAGGTCATAAGTTCAGTCGCGCCCTGGCGGGACCACCGGGGCCTCCTGGGCCCGTAGGACCCCAGGGACCGAAGGGAGAGCGAGGAGACGCCTCATACCAACCCCAGCGCGGACCCCATACCGTAGACTACCCCAAAGTGGCTCTTCGTGTCTCGGACTACATCAAATGTGAGACTTTACTGTGTTTTTTTTTTACTTTAACGCTGAGGAGGTTACTAAAATGGTACAAACAACATGTGTAGGCCTTGTACGTGTTTAAAGGAGAAGTTCAAGACTTCAAGTCTTTTATTGTCATTGACCAGTTGCCTGTACAATTAAACAAGTTTGGTGTAAATCAATTCATAGCCCTGTTGGTCGAGGTCACCGAGTGCTGCTAGTGGGAAAAAGAATGAGAACATCTGATGGAACATAGACTGAATCATGAACTGCGAACATTGACTAAGTGGGGCATAGAAACTAACTTTTAGTTTCATTTTCTTTTTCCTGCCCCATTTAGTTAGTGTTGACTACCAGTTCATTATTCGTTTCTCTGTCTTTTTCCTACCAACAGCACTCAGTGATCTCGAACAACAGTGCTATGGATTGATTCACACCCATCTTGTCCTTTAAGATGACTGCCCCAGAATCCCAGTTCTTTCACATACTGCTTACTTTTGCACCCTACAGCACATATAATACAGCCTCTGGGTGTTAAAGACAATCTTACATTTTCTCTTTACTTCCTTACGGTAAAAAGACTTGATGCTGTTAGTGCCAACTAATTGTACGACCATTTCAAACATGACGTGATACTTAGATCTACAAACAATTCTCCTGAAAAAAACTGAAATGGTTGTTTTTTTTCTCTTTTCTTTTTCTTTTCTTCTTCTTCTTCTTCTTCTTCTTCTTCTTCTTCTTCTTCTTCTTCTTCTTCTTCTTCTTCCTGCTCTTACACACTCCCCTCACACCTCCAGCTCATGGCATGCTGCGAGACGAGTGGGAGGATCGCTCACCGATGGTACCAGGACCTCCTGGACCTCCAGGTCCCCCCGGCCCCCCCGGCCCCTTCCACAACGCCACCGAGCTCATTAACTACATGAGGGGTACGTACAGGATGCAGTACAGTGGATATCTGCTGGGCTGTGTCATGGCTGCCATAGCTTACGTATAGCTAAGTTTACGTATAGCTAAAATTAGCATGTATGACAGCCATTCCTTTCCAGTGTCAGTTGAATTTGGAATTTGGGAGAAATGCTGTCAGTAGTTTACAGAATAAAACAAAAATGTTCACTTTACTCACACATATACCTATAAATAGTTAAATCAGAGAAACTGATAATTTTACAGTGGTCTCTTAATTTTTTCCAGAGCTGTATATTTGTGTAGCCAATTACAGCACATCACCAAAATGTTGTGTTGTTTTACATTATTATTTACTTGGCAGATGTTTGCATGCAGAGTGATTCTCTTGTGTACTTCATTTGTGTTCTGCATTTCATTGGCTTTGTATCTAGACCATGTGTAACGGATGGCAGCAAGCTTAGCTCAGCGTAGTGTTAATAAACCCCCCCTTCCGACACCTCAAAATGTTACGCTACTGATGGAGCTACAGTAATAGCCCGGCTTTTAGCTCACTTGGTAGCGCGTCTGTCTCCCATTACAGAGTTGCAGTGAGGCTGTGGGTTCGAGATTAGCTCTGGACTGCGCAGGAAGATCACAGTTACACGCATGCACAATGATAATAAAGTATAAAAACATAATTTTATCTAATCTAAAGTCATGACATGACAGCTAGCCTACTCTTTAACATGGTACACATATTGAGAACCAAATGCACTGGTGCTTTGCCTCAAAAGCGCTGTGTGGTGCTACTCTACATCAAGTGATGGCCTAAGCACTGAGAAATGTCATTAATATGAATATGTGTCGTGGAAAAGCTTCTCAGATGTTCTTTACTCAAACTAATCGAAACACTCAAATAAAATAGACTTAACAACACGTCTAAGTGAGGAAACTTACAGGTTTTATTTCACACTCCGTGCACAAAATACATGCAAACCGGAGGTGAATGTCGCCAGAGTTACTGCCCCAGAGTAGCAAGATTGTTGGCCAACGATCTTGGGAGAATCTTCCCCACACCTGACCGCTCGAAGTTCTCAGATTCTCTGACCTGAGCTTAGGCTTTTATTGAGGCTTATGCTCCTGGTTCGGACCATACAAGGCGACATCCACCTCACATCAATGTATACATTACATAGTCCACTTGGCATGATATAATTCAAACGTGCTGTGCGTACGTGCAGAGAGAGGCATGAGCTGGGTGAAAACACCACCGAACCACATGATATGAAAAGTGAGGCCTAAATGTACTATATGTGTAAGGCCTAAACTACTCTATCCACTACTTTGCTCTATGTCAATCACCTGTTAACTTGCATCTAAAGTATACCACATATGCCAATAATACTCTGTCCTCCACAGCACATGGTGGTATCGCTGGAGCTCCTGGTCGACCAGGGCAGAAGGGTGAGATGGGACTGCCTGGCCCGAAAGGTACTGGACACACACAGACTCTTCACCATGACCATGAATAGCTTCATTTTCAAGAGTTTAGAGCTTCAAGAGTTCATAGACACCCACTCCCACCTCCCCACCCACACCCCTTACACACCTAAATACAGACATCAAGAAAAAAAAAACTTGTCATAAGAACAATTCACCTCATCATAAGAAAAATAAAGCACGTGTTGTTCATGACACTACCCTCAAACAATAACCCATTGTGTGAATCTCAATAACAGGTGTACACATGTTGCTACTTACGACTGTAGGACAGTTTACATGGACAGTTTTTTTCTGATCGAAAGAGATGTAATCCAATCGTCTGATCCGAGTGTAGGGTTTACATGACAGGTACAAAAATGATACAGTATATTCAAAGGCGCGCAGGTAGAAGGTTAAGGATGGTTGTTCTAATCGGATTAAAAGTGTCCATGTAAACGTAACTGCTGTTTTCTCCCCATAGACATACTGTATATTACTATTGTCGTACTGAAGCCATCTCTCTCCACACAGGGGAATCAGGCTTCCCAGGAATCCCAGGACCTCAGGGCCCTCAAGGGGAGAAGGGTAAGCACCACGACACATATTATTATTATTGTTGTTGTTGTTATTATTCCCCCGCACATACAGCAGCACTCAATGTGGTCTTACGCTAATGTGTAGTTTAGTTACTGTGTTAACATTTCTGTGTTAAACATTTGTGTGTCATTTTAACATTTTCATATCGAAATGGTTTCCAGGGTCTGGGTTCTTTCACACATATTATTATTATTATTATTATTATTATTATTAATTATTATTATTATTATTATTATTATTATTATTATTATTATTATTATTATTATTATTATTATTATTAATGGTTAATGATTCATGATTAATTATTTATTATTATTATTATGATTAATTATTATTATTATGATTATTATAATAATAATAACAATAATTATTATTATTATTATTATTGTGGTGGTTATAATTCCCCTGCACATACAGCAGCACTCAATGTGGTACTAAGCTCATGTCCGGTTTAATTACTACAATTGAAGTGTTAACATTTTCAAATTGAAATGCTGTTCAGAGTCTGGTCATTTCACATTTTGAAAGATGCCTATGATATTTTGTAGATGCCTGGAAGAATAGCCACTGACATTTATCTCCACAACTAACAAAATAACAAAATGATATTTTGTAGATGCCTGGAAGAATAGCCACTGACATTTAACTCCACAACTAACACAATAACCTATTGATAACATTATGAATTTATTATTACAAATAAATGAAACTAAAGAGATGGATGATGTTTACCATTTTGGTGGATGGGTACTTGGAGAAGAATACTAATACTAATAACAAATGTTATGATGAATTAGCAATGACCACTGAGTCAGACGTTTCAGTTGTTAGTTATGCTATACAGAACACAGTCATAACACATTAAAAAGTGTACAGCAATCTAGATCATTTCACTGTAGGCAGCTATTAGAGGTCTCTAAACGTGTTTGTGCTCCTTGCTCAGGTGAGGCTGCGTGGGTGAAACGCAGAAGACGAAGCACTCGAGCATAAAAAAAATAAAACACCAGCAAGCATCACGTCCATCAGGTACTTGTGAGCCATACTCAAGGGTACACACCGCACACAGCAAGCACTACTGCTACAGCAGCACTACTACTACAGTCCCTCTGTGTGCAGCCATTTTAGAGTTTGACCAGTTGTTTGTGATTTGTAACGATACGCATACTTTTACCATATGATCAATAACAGTACTATACCTCTTAATAAAACTGGTAACACTTTATTGGATGGTTCTCCATGTAACATGCAATATTATGTACTTATACTGCACATACCTAACACTAACCCTAGCCTTATGGTACAGTGTAACTACATAATGTTACAGTCTTTGTTGCACTGTACCTACAGCGATTGATGAAACAGGGACATAAAATAAAGTGTTACCACAAAACCCTTATGCATATTAATAGTCATGTGTATCAGCTGTTTGTGACTTGTAATTATCAGCTTACTTTTACTATATGATCAATAACAGTACTATACCTCTTAACAAAATCTCATGCATATTGACAGTCAAGCATATCAAGTTTATTATAGAAATTTATTTTGTGTGCATCATGGCAATACTTATGTGCTACTTATATATGTGTTCCTTTTTGAGAAAATTTCATAATGGGACTTTTTATGAACTCTTTTGAAGTTTTGTACAAATGATTTTACAGTTCAACATCCTTGCATGTTTTTTGCAAGTGGGGTCTACTATTCTGTGTTTTTATGTGGGATGCTTATTTTTAACTGTTTGGAAGTAACAGTTTAGTGATAAGCTAGCACTGTGCAAATGCTACTGATTTCAGTGAAAAAAAAAAAAAACATGTAGGTGCAAGTTAAACTGAGGATTGTGATTTTCTACAAATGCCTGTAACACATTTTTATACACTGTCAAAAATGTATCCTCTGAATGTATGCAATCTACGCAATAAAACTCTTATTTTCGGTAAAAACCTACACTCTGTTGCTGAAGAAAATTCCAACAGTGCAGTTACATGGACAGACACATCTGATTAAAGCATTAATTCAGAATTCAGAAATATCTGTTTACATTCCAAGTGAACACGCAGAAATCTGATTTTAATCTGATTTTTACAAGTTGCATGACAATTTCTAATTTGTACGAGGTGAATAATCAGAGTGAAATCCTACCATTTGTTTTGCATTAAATCCTCACTGTCACTGTGATGTCACTAGCAAAGAGGAAAAAATGCGCTGCGGACCACAGAGAGATGCTGACAACTTTTATTATTTACAGGAAACAATTTAATTACACTAAATCATTTGTGGCTTCTTCAGGAAAAAAAGAAATCATGACAACAACCTGATCTTGCATTATGTCTTACATGGTTACAGACAGTATTTAAAAACGCAATCCGGAGCTTTCTCCAAATGTAATGACTGGCATTGCACAGCACTGAGTCAAAATGACCAAAAAAAAAAAAACAACAAAAAAAAAAAAACAGAATTATGAAAATAGTATGTAGTGAGTCATTTTTTTTGCTTGTAAAATACAAGTTCATGAGAGGAAAAAAAACAGCAAAACAATCCAAGTAATTCTAGTTATTCATACGAACTCGAAAGCAGACAGAAGTCTTTAAATAACCACTTGCAAAAATTTCTTCTTCAGATCTCCACAGAACATGGTGCTCAGCACTTCTTCATATATTGATTTGACCCAGGTCATAGCTGTTCACATTAATAACAAAAGGCTCACCGCAGGAGTCGCTCCGACAAGTGCTTGCGCTTACTGGAGTGGTCCTTTATTTCCTGCCTCGCACTTACAGTTGAAATAAAAGGGTAACACTTTAATCTGACGGCCCCTTTTAAAATGTATCCACATGTAACGACGTGCAACATCATGTACTTACACTGTACATACCCAATTGTAACCCCAACCCCTACTCCAACCATAAGGCACAGTGTAAGTACGTACAGTGATGTTACATATCGTTACGCACTTTGTTACATTGTACTTCTGTGATGTAGATACACTATAACAGGGATTGTTGAAATAAAGTGCAACCAATAAAAGTTGAATGCAAGTACTTCCAGCGTAGTGTAAAAAAACAGTATTACTGAAGTAGCTACCAGCTATGATGTAGCAAAAAAAAAAAAAAAAAATGAGACTACCACAGAGAGTATAAATTTGCAAAAATATACCACCCATCAATTAGAAACACTGCCATGTTCTTTCTGAAATATACTCGCAGTTCTGAGATGATGCAAAATACAAAACAAAAAAAAATAGAGGAAACTATCCAGTTATCCTCATGTAGTGATACGTATGAGACAATCTGAACGAATACAATAAAAAAAGGTAACACAATTTGATTTCTAAAAAATAATAATAATAATAATAATAATTCCATAATTCAATACGTCAAATAAACGGACAAGGTAACTTCTACATGGGAGGAGGATAAACTAGTCATTCCTTAAAAAAAAAAAATGCTTAAGCTACTTTCATTATTATAAACAGAAAGAAAGACACTCAAAACCATGCCTCCTATGATTGGGGTATTTGGTACTGATAAATGCTAATTGGTTGTTGCTAATTTTGCCGATGCGTTCATTACAACGAAATAACAAAAAAAAAAGTGCGCTGCAAACTCTTACGTATGTCGACTGCAGCAACAATTAAACACGTCCACAAATACACACACCACAGTCACAACCCAAAATAAAAAAAGAGAGAAACATTCTTGCATACTGATATGTGATGAAAAGCAGAAACAGTAATAGTCCTTCATCAAGCATAATCAAATCTATCAATTTTTGAAGATCCAAAAAAAATTAAAAAAAAGAAAAAAAGTCATTGCTGAGTAGGAGAACAAGAGAAGATGGAGTTGAGGCTCCATTCAATCAAGGCACAGCAGCAAAGCCCTAGCCTGTTAAACCAGTCCCTCATATTACACTTCATTTCGTACAGAGGGTCTGGCTGTGCTGCATTGATAACCGTTTTCTTCCTGGAGGTGTAGACTCTGCTGAGGTTTAAAACGAGTGGCTTTGCCTTTACCCAATCACTAACGTCTGGTTGTGACACGTCAAGTAGCTTGGCTATAAGCCTGCCAACGCACTACAATTCAAATGTAGCACAGAACGTTGATGTCATCGCTCACAAACACTCCCTCTGTTCGCTGATTGGTCAGGAAAGATTCTGCCTGACACAACCATGTCAATGGAAGCACAGCCAGACTCTCTGTACAAAATGAATGAAGTGTAGTATGAGGGGCTGGTTTACCAGGCCAGCAAAGCCCACCCCTGGGACGTGTTTTTTTTTTTTTTTTATTCCTTTCCTGAATATGTGAATATCCCAACGACTGTAAAATACACTACAAAATGTTATGCTCCAAGATCAGGCCATTAAGAGACTTCATCAGATTGTTTTTTTTTTTTTTCTTATCAAATTTATGTTTATTTATCAACACACATTTTCAATTAATTTATTTTTCAAACATTTTAAAATAAACCTGCAAACATCCTTTGTGCCGTTTTCATTCCCACACATAATAGTGGTTTAGTGTTAGGGGCTGAGTGGGTAAAAAAACACAGATTTTAATTTTCTTCCTTACTTCCTTCCTTCATTCAATCGTTCGTTTCTCTCTTCCCTCCCTGCTTCTGTCCTTCATTTTGTTTCTGTTGTGTGTTTTGGTTGTGCTCATCATCTTCCGCTACTCTGGCTGAAGGTAGACGTTTACACGTTTACATGTTTACACTGAGGCTACATGACAGGTACTAAAGTGTCGCTATGTCTTCTCTACAAAACAGGCTGTTTTTTTTTTCCTTCAGTCCTTCAGTGCAAAGAACCTTCCGGAGTATAAAAAAACCCAAACAATTTAGCAGCAATTTACTTTCTCCAATAGCTCGACCCATGACACAACTGACAAACTGTTGTTTAGGCACTAAGATTGAGTTTTTTTTTCTTTAAGTGTGCGTGTGTTTGTGTCTCAAGAACAAAAATAAAATAAAATAAAACAAAAAGAGCAGTGAATTCTTCAAACCATTCTCAAAATCAAATGTAGTCACAACTGAATACAGGGAGTGTCTTCAACAAAAAGGCGGGAAAATGGGAAGGACAATGACCACAGTTCTTCCAGTCAGAAATTTAGCAACAAGTATGAAAAGAAAAAAAATATCAAGTAAAGATATAGAAGTACACATACTGTAGGGGTAAAGACAAAGAGAGAGAGAGAGGCTAGAAAGAAAAGAGAGGAAAAAAGAGGAGAGCAGTTCAGTTCTTTTCCTCGGTCACCTCACGGTTGCTGGGGTGGGGAAGGAAGAGGGGTCAGGGTTCAAGGCAGCTGAGGTGGCAGCCTGTAGTGTGCATTGCTGCCCTCCCATGTGTGTGTGTGTGTGTGTGTGTGTGTCTGTCCTTGTGTTTGAGTGTGTGTGTGTGCGTGCGTGTCTGTCCTTGTGTTTGTGTGTCCAAGTGTGTTTGTGTGTGTATACACATGTCCCAGTATGTGTGTGTGTGTGTGCATGTGCTGTGTCATAGTGTTTGTGTGTGTGCCGTAGTATGTGTGTGTGTGTCTCCCCTAGTGTGTGTGTAGTAGTGTGTGTGTGTTGTAGTGTTTGTGTGTGTGTCCAAGTGTAGTGTTCGTGTGTGTGTGTCGTAGTGTTTATGTGTGTGGTCATAGTGTGCGTGTTGTAGTGTTAGTGTGTGTATGTTGTAGTGTGCGTGTGTGTGTGTGTGTGTGTGTTAGAATCCCGTGGAGTGGACGCTGGGGATGGGGTAGAACTTGGAGATGCGGCTCTGTGCGGAGGGGTTGAGGCATTCGGATTCGCCGCTCATCTTGAAGAAGACCTCCTGCTCCTGCAGCTTACGCGCAAACTCCTCCTCCAGAGCCTAGGGGCACAAACAGCAGGGCTTAGTCACACATCCTCATGAGTGTGTGTGTGTGTGTGTGTGTGTGTGTGTGTGTTTCTGTGTATCTGTGTGTAGGGCTTGGTCACACATCCTCACGTGTGTGTGTGTGTGTGTGTGTGTGTGTGTGTGTGTGTGTGTGTGTGCTTTCCACACATGCATTTTGTTGACTGACAAACTATTTCTTAAAGATGAATTATAATAGAAGCCAATATGAAACAAATGTGAAATGAATGTGATTAAAAATATATAGCAAATTTTTCCTACAGAGACTGCCAGACAGGCAGACAGTTATACACAGACATATGTACTGGCAGACAGGTGAATGGCCAGTAGTCAAGATAGAGACAGACAGACAGACAGATGGTAAGAGTGGGCAGTAGTGAGTGTGCGTGTCTGACAGACAGACAGACAGACAGGTGGTAAGAGTGGGCAGTAGTGAGTGTGCGTGTCTGACAGACAGACAGACAGGTGGTAAGAGTGGGCAGTAGTGAGTGTGCGTGTCTGACAGACAGACAGACAGGTGGTAAGAGTGGGCAGTAGTGAGTGTGCGTGTCTGACAGACAGACAGACAGACAGACAGACAGACAGACAGACAGACAGACAGACAGACAGACAGGTGGTAGCAGTAGTGAATGTGGGCACTGGCAGTGGTTACTATGGGCTGTAGTGAGTGTGGCCAGTGGTTACTATGGGCTGTAGTGAGTGTGGCCAGTGGTTACTATGGGCAGG
>CM050198.1:27157261-27159761 GCA_027475355.1 Coilia nasus
ATGGTCAAAGCATGTA
Organism: Coilia nasus; assembly: GCA_027475355.1. Lineage (NCBI taxonomy): Eukaryota > Metazoa > Chordata > Actinopteri > Clupeiformes > Engraulidae > Coilia > Coilia nasus. Next base: position 27,157,278 of record CM050198.1, read on the forward strand.
ATACAAAAAAATTGCAATAGGAATTAAGGTAATAAAATAAAACAATGTACAGTTCTGGAAATAATTGCGAGACCACTGTCAAAGTTTCAGTTTCTCTGAAGATGAGAGGAAGAGGAAGAGGAAGAGGAAGAGGAGGGGGGTGAGCAGAGGGGGGGGGGGGGGGGGGGTTTGGGGGGTTATTGATGATAATGTTTATTTCATTGCCAAAGCAGGTATGACAAAACAAAAACAAAAAAATGCAATAGGAATTAAGGTCATAAAATAATACAAATATATATTCCATATTATATATCCACACTAGTTAAAGGAGTACTTCCACGATAAACCGCTTAGTACTTGCTCTTTTGAAATATGATGGGTCACCCTGAGTTGCATATGCATGCTGCACGTGAAAATGTTCTTCTACCCCGATTGCCTCCATTAGTCAGTGAAACAAAGTAGGCGGAAAAACGAGTGAATAAGGCGAACAAAGTGATGTAAGTTTGTAAATTAGAAAAAAACATGCCACAGTTGTGATTATGGGAGAAATCTTGTTGCAGCACACATTCACTTAGTGAAGTATAGGTACACATGTGTGTTTGTTTAGAATGTTTGAGTCCTTCCTGATTCGCTATGACCGAATGGGCTTTGAATGATTGTAGCCTGTGACTAGCATAGCCGAGAACCTGTCATCACCAAACAAGAACAGCCTGAAACCGAAGCACTAAAGCATTTCTTTCACCAAAACCGTCTCACAGAGCATTCATTAATACTAGAGACCACCGCGAAATGAATGAAAACACGATGCAAGTACACCTTTACAAATTCTAAAACTGCATCTGCCCCATCTGCTGCAGAGAACAAGATGAGAGGAGGGTGAGGAGACTGGTCTTGTCAATGATGATGATGATTATGATGATGATGATGATGAAGTGTATTTGTGTGTTTAATTTTAATGTCATATACAGGCAGCTGTATATATAACACGTCCAATGCTGGGCTTGTTGATAACGATAAAGGCATTTGTTTGTTTATTTGATGTTAAGGACATATATGCAACTGTGTACATGTCCCTACTAGTTTAAAGACAGACAGACAGACAGACAGACAGACAGACAGACAGACAGATAGACAGAGACAGATAGATAGAGAAGATAGACAGACAGACAGACAGACAGAGAAGATAGATAGACAGACAGACAGACAGACAGACAGACACAGACAGACAGACAGACAGACAGACAGACAGACAGACAGACAGACAGACAGACAGACAGACAGCTAAAAATGCTAAAGCTGCAGCAGCTTCATCTCCTGCAGGGACCAGACGAGGAAAAAGGGGACATGAGCAGGGGAAGAGGAGGGGTTGTGCAGGATGACGTAGAGAGAAAAGTGGTAAAAAAGGGAGTAAGAGTAGGACAGTAGAAGAGGAGGGGGAGGTGAAGGAGAAGAAACAGAAGAAGGCACTGGAGGAGGAGGAAGACAAACTGAATGGGCAGAAGAGGAAGATGATTAAGGAGCAGAGAAGGAGGAGTGGGACGAGGAAGGAGAGAAAAAAAAGACACATGGGTATTGTTAGATGGACAGCAGCAGGAGAGAAGGGGGATGAGAGAGGAGAAGAAATTGGAAGATGAGAAAACAGAAACAGCAGGTGGAGGAGGTGGGGTGTGGGGTGGTGGTGGGAGTGGGAGGAGGCACAGGAGGAGGAGGAGGAGAAGAAGGGGAGGAAGGAGAAGAATAGAGACAGAAAAAGAAAGAAAGAACAGAACAGAAGGAGGAGGAGGAAGAGGATGATAGAGAGGAACGAACTGGAGGATGAAAAAACAGACAGATGAGGAGACACAAACACCAGGTGGAGGAGGTGGAGAAAGAGAAGGAGGGAGAGAAGGAGGAGGAAAAGGAGAGAGAAGCACATTCTGGAACAAACAGAATGAGCTCTACAGCAGCACTTTGCCAGAGGACGAGAGCTGCCAGGAGACCCAATTAGAGGCTGTGTAGGTGCCATGTCTAGCCATGTCTCGCCTCTCCACCAGGCCCCTGCAGGCAGCTCCTAGAGAGCTGGGGAGTGCTGACTGACGCAGTGGAGTGACTGGCACTTTACTGGAGCCACTGATGGATCACACTACCCTTTTCTCTGTACAAGCAGGCCCGGACAGACTCCTGGAGCTGCCACGTGTTTTGATATTTTTATGGATGTCTGAGGGGTTGGCTGCTAAGGTGGAGAGGTGTTTGTCTCAGCCATGACCCAGTGATGTCTCAGCCATGACCCAGTGACTGCAGTTATCATTCTTCAGGGGGGCCATAAGGGAGATGTATATAAAAGCTTTTCATGGCCCCACTCAATTAAAAACCAATGTTTTTTTTGTGTGGGGGGGTGGGGCAATAATTGGACGCTCATCTGTCCTATTACAAGCCATACATACTGAACACAATACAACCCATTACGGAAGTGATCTTATCATCGACATCGAGTCTACTATTGGCCAATTCTTTTGCTTTTCCATT
>CM050198.1:27164761-27172261 GCA_027475355.1 Coilia nasus
TATAAGGAAAAGAAGCCCTTCTTCACTCACAGTGGTGGATATCTTACTCTTTGTATTGTATTACTAAATGAAATACTGTAGCAGAGGGAGCTCAGCTCCAGCTGGCTGTATTGCTGAGGTGAGGTGAGGAGGGCTCTGTCCCAATTTAAACTCTGGTGATAGTAGACTGTCCACTCATCCACATCCCACACTGTGTGGCCTGGTGAGGTGGAGGCAAATATGTTAGGGGTAATGTCCAGGAAGGTGGTCACTGGCGTGGAAGAAGCCCCTGGCAGAGTGATGCAGGACCCCCGACGTAAAGCTTATTATAAGCCTACTTGCCAAAAAAACCAACAGAAACTTCAAACAATATTATATTTTAAAGATTGTATTGGCACAATATAGCTTTTGCTGAAAATAGTTTTTTTTTTTTTTTTTTGAGGAAATAGAACTTTTAAGTGAACTTTTAACATGTCCAGCTGCTAAATAACTCATTGCAGCTTATGTCCTAGTTCTGTTGCAATAAATGAAATGACTGCTTTCGGACTGATATGAAAGAAGCACAAAGCTTATTGCCACTGACAGCAGCCATCACACTTTTTCAGCAACCATTATACAAAAATATTGGACCTTCGAACGTTGCAGTGGCCTATTCAAAGTCAATGGAGCATTCGTCAGCATTCGTCCCTTTAACCCAGATGACCTGAGTGTACCTGTATTTAACACATACCTGATGGCATTCAGTACATCAACTCATCTGGTTCATATAAACGCTCACTAAGCAACCTAAGGTGCCATTTGGATACGTACACAAACCTATGCATGTAGCCTTTACTCAGAGACTACTACAGTGATGAACATATGTCAGGTGGCAATACACTGGCCACTGGCAGATCTTTTTTCCCCATCCTGAAAGGAGCACCCTACGGACGCTAACTGAAACTTTGAAAGGAAAACTTTAAAGCACCTTTCCTTAGCATTTATAGAATCCAAATGGCCCTTACCACTAAATATGTCTGGGTCATTTCATTAGGATAGAAACTGTCTTGAGCCAAAAAATAAAATAAAAAAATATATAAAAAATCATCAGCATTTGTCTCTTTAACCCAGGTGACCTCAGTGTACTTTGCCACACTATTTAACACATACCTGATGGCATACATCAACTAATCTGACACATACACGCACTGACTAAGCAACAAAGGTGCCATTTATATAAGTAAGCACATCTACGAATGTAGGCCTTTATTTGGAAACTACTGACGTGACAATAAACCCATGCTGAATTTCCCCATGCTGAAAGAAGTACCCTACGCTACCTGAAACCTTTAAAGGAAACATTGAAGCACTTTTCTTAAGCATTTTGAGAATCCAAATGGCCTCTACCACGAAAAAATTCTGGGTCATTTCATTACTTTCACTTTTCTGAGAAAAGGAAAAAAAAAAAAAAAAAAAAAAAAAAAAAATCAAACTTTGAAAGCAGTACTGGTGACATCCTGCGTCACTACAGATCCATGACGACTGAGAGACACATATGAGCAGGAAGTGGAGAAGAGGAGAGCCTTGAGAGAAGCTTGAGTGTTGTTGGCCGTGCTGTTAGCAGCATAGCAGGCAGCCGCACTTACGTTCTGCATGGGGGCGTTGAACAGCGTGCAGGACGAGAGCTGGAAAGACTGTATCATAACGTGGGCCACACCCTGCCCGTGGTGGTGGGGGTGGTGGTGGGGGGTTAGTGAGGTTACAGCACAAAGCAACACCAACACCGCCGAGGACACGCCGGAAAGCGGCCAAACACACACACACACACACACGCACACACACACGCGCACACACACACACACACACTTTAAACTGGTATTTGCAAACTGCAGGGTTAGAACACCTGGGCTATACATAGAATGTCGACTGAATCTCTAACATTTGTAAACGCACGCAAAAACGGCATGCAAAGTTCACACACACACACACACACACACTCAATCACACAGGTGACGTATGCAAGTCACTTGGCAAGTCAAAGTGAAGTTAGATAAAGAAGGTGATCAGAGAGAGCTTCAAGCAAGCAGGCATCTGTTACACTGCCTTTTAAATTCCACACAGTGCTTCAGCACCTAACAGCAGGTGTATTTAACAAAAAAAAACAAAGCAAAGCATGATGATTAAAAACAGTCTGCAGGCATGCAAATGGAGAGTGGGTAGACATGAGGCCTAGCAGGAATAAAAAGAGGCAGAAAAAAGGAGTGAAAATATAGAAGAAAAAGAAAAGAAAAGTCCAAACGAGTGAAATACCAATCTGCTCCAGAATCGGTGAAACGTCTTCACACCCAAAACACAAAGACCGAGAGGCCGAGAGGCAGCCTGGCGTAATCTGTGCGTTTTTTTACCTCTTCATGTGGCGTTTGGATTAGGTCATCCCTAATGCGTTTCATGATAACACTTCTCATGTGTTTTGGAGACAGTCCAGCGTCCTGTTTGGCCTTTCGAGGCCACCGTCCGACAAACACATTTGTCAGCAGGGAATGGATAAAAGAAACAAAGACAAATAAATAAACAAGAGCTCTCAACGGTATCTCTCCAATTCCAAGATGAGAGCACGAATCACACACAGCAGTGTCTTCTAAATAAGTATGATAAAATAAAATAAAAAATTAAAAGAAAAAATGAATAGGATGAAAACTGCGAACAAATGAATAAACGCTTCTCAGTCGGTCAGTGACATTCAACCCATCCATTTTCAGATGCTAGGAAGAACATTTTAAGCTTGCTTGTGATCAAGTGCAAGTCCCACACACACGCGCAGACTCACTCTGGCGCACACATTAAAAAAGAAAAGGCGTATGATGAAACCTTCAACTACTCTCAGACGCCGAGTCGCCTGCAAAGATTTGTTTTACTGCTTCATACTAAAAACCACCATTGTTTCACTCGTCGTGACGAAGCAATCTTTAAGAAATCGTATCCCAGTATTTTGTTTTTTTTTTCTGTTCATACATTACTGACCATCTCACAACAATGAGGATGACTCATTGAAGAAAATGAAGTGTTCACTGCACACTCTGTAATCATTTTCTCGAAGAACTTCAAACGGAGTTTGCACGCCAATTTGGAAGAACGACCAGCCACAAAGGCATTGTGTCTGGGTCGTACAGGGGCAAACGATGAAAGCTTAGACCCTTATACTTCCTCCATGTATTGCCACAATTCAGCATTGCACAAACATCAACCGGGGAAAAAAAAAAAAAAAAAAAAAAAAAAAAAAAAATCCTACCATAATCACTTCATAGCACTGCTTTGATCATCAATGACTGAATCTAAGATCTTTGCCTATATGGGTTTGGACCAAAATTCCTTGCTTTTTTTTCGGTACTGGCAAGTCTCGGGTAGCTTCAGCAATAGAGGTGCACGTTTAAAATGACCAAAGCTGTCCTTTAACCTTTTTCTGATACACTCTTGGCATGGAAATGGAAAGGAAATACTCTTCTGTTAGGCCAGGTTCTCCTTACCTCCTTCTTGCGGTTCTTGAGCATGTTCTGGTACTTGGACAGCTCCTTGTCCTGCTCGGCCTTGATGCGCTTGGCCTCGTCCCGCAGGCGGACGGTGTGCTCCTGCTCCAGACGCTCGATGGTCTGCTTCTGCTGCCGCTCCAGGTTCTCCACCTCCTGGTCGTACTGACGCTTCTTACCCTGCAGAGGACACAAGGGCGCAAGGACACAAGAGAACATTTTAGAATAAGCATGTATACAGGTTCTCCACTTCCTGGTCGTACTGACGCTTCTTACCCTGCACAGGACACAAGGGGACAAGGACACATTTTAGAATAAAAACATGTAAAACAAATAGGGCATAGGGCTGATGCTTCTTACTCTGCAGAGGAGACAAGGACGCAAGGGAACATTTATAAATAAACATTTATAAATTACAAATAGGGGATGTATACAGGTTGTCAACTTCCTGGTCATACTGACACTTCTTACTCTGCAGAGGACGCAAGGACACAAGGACACAATATAAACGTGTTAAATAAATACGGCATTGTATACAGGTTGTCCATCTCCTGGTCGTATTGCTTCTTACTCTGCAGAGGATGCAAGGACAAGAGGAAAAGGACACAAGAGAACATTTTAGAACAACAATTGTGTAAAACAAATAGGGAATAGGGCTGACATGTCTTGCTCTGCAGAGGACGCAAGGACAAAAGGGGAAAAGGACACAAGAGAACATTTTAGAACAAAAATGTGTAAAACAAATACGGCTCCTGGTCATACTGACGCTTCTTACTCTGCAGAGGATGCAAGGGTTTTAAGGAGGCAAGGACACAAGAACACAAGTGAACATTTTTAAAATAAAAAATGTGTGAAACAAATATGACACACGGTGGTGGTAACGTGTGCAGTGAAAGAAGAGAGGACTCATCTTGAATTGGTCATGCTTTTGTACATTCACCTCTTTAGCATGTAGTGCTGCAATCAATAAGCAATAACCTGGGCCAGTACATAAAAAGTGACTGAGAAGTACAAACGTGTGTGTGGGTGTGTGTGTGTGTGTGTGTATTGGGTCCAGAACAACCAATTCTCAAAAAACAAACAAACAAATAAATCCTGTCTCTGTGTACAGTAAAACAATCATAATATCTGACACCAAGCTATAAACAATCCCAGCCGATGCACATTGTGCTTTCAGGTGTGTAATTTGATGCATGTCTTTTGACTGACTGAGTTCAAACAGCAGCAGCCTTTCACAAAAAACAAGGACTGGCAGCTTTTAAGCGGGACACTATGTCTGGGATATTGCTGTGCGAGTCGGATTAGCTTGTCAGGACAAGGTGCAATCAATGCCCAGCGACCGACGTACGCGCCAATCGATAGCCTCACCTTGGCAGCAACAACAGACCGCTTGTTCAAAAAAAGGCAAGGCAGAGCTGTTGCCGAGCAACACTGAACATTATTGTTGACGTGGCCAAGGCCTGTCGCTATTGTCCCTGTCTAAATAGACTCAGTGTGGGGTATTTACCGACGACATTGAGCACACACACAAAGCTGTAGGGTTGACGTGCGACTTCTGTCGGTCACCTCACCGAATAAAAGTGGGTCACTCGAAGCCTGTTTATCTGTTTTCGTCACCTACACAGCAATGCCTCTTATATCACGAATAGAAAAAAGATGGGGGATGTGGAGTGGAGTTAAGATATGGCAGATTTCACGGTGAAATTTAAAGACTGGCTGTCGTCTTGGTGGATAATCAGAATCAAAATTATTATTTTATTAATTCCCTGGAGGTAATTGAGAATGGTACAGCCAACTCCAGCAGGAGTAGGAACAAAGCATAAGAGGCTCAAAAAGAAACAAAACAGACAGGTACATTACATTACACTTAGCTGACACTCTTATCCAGAGCGACTTACAGATATTTATGCCTCATTTCCACTGACTTGAGCGTGTACAGCGCGCATCCATGTACAATAGGTTTGTATAGGGACAGAATACGCTCAGATCACGCCTGCGGTGGAAATGGTCTAATCTGTTAACGTGCATTCTAAACAAATACGGCCACGCGCTGTACACGCAGAGTGCTTGGTGGAAATGAGCCCTTACAGGGTTTCAGTTACAGTCCCTGGAGCAGTGTGGGGTTAGATGCCTTGCTCAAGGGCATTTCAGCCAGTGATAGGGTGGGATTCGAACCTGCAACTCTCTAGATCCCTAGACCAACTCCCTAACCACAATTAAATGTGGAAGGTGGAATAGGAGAGACGTACACAGCTAATATGTGTGTAATTCCCATACATGATGAATCGTTTATCTGAGGTGTGCAGAAACAAACGAATATGCATTACACAAACATCTGCTTTAATCCTTTCCTTCAGTGATTAAAACACGCCGCACATCAAAGACCTTGGCAAAACGAGCACGAGCGCTCATAGGGGAGAGGGCATACATATGGGTTTAAAAATGATTTTCCTCTGCACAACCTGTGGGAAGGGAGGGAGGGAGGGAGGGAGGGAGGGAGCGTGTGAGCCAGTAGATTAACAACTCCTCAAATAATCAACTGATTCAGAGCGTGGGAGTGCGAGTGTGTGTGTGTGTGTGTGTGTGTGTGTGTGTGTATGTGTGCGTGTGTGTGTGTATGCGTGTGTGTGTGTATGTGTGTGTGTTTGTGTGTGTGTGGCCGTGTGTGTGTATGTGTGTGTGTGTGTGTGTATGTGTGTGTGTGTATGTGTGCGTGTGTGTGTGTATGCGTGTGTGTGTATGCGTGTGTGTTTGTGTGTGTGTGGCCGTGTGTGTGTATGTGTGTGTGTGTGTGTGTATGTGTGTGTGTGTATGTGTGCGTGTGTGTGTGTATGCGTGTGTGTGTATGTGTGTGTGTGTGTGCGTGTGTGTGTGTGGCCGTGTGTATGTATGACGTAACCACAAAGCAGCTATTATGAAACGTGTAAAGCTGCTGTATGCTCCAATCAGCTCCACCACACAACCCCACCATCAGCTCCAAAACTGCAAACCAACAATCACACAAACCAAGACTTCCTACCACCAACGGAATTGAGGTATTTTTTTTACTCTGCTTTGGTTCACACTTCCACACGCATACGCATACACACACACACACACACACACACACACACACACACACACACACACACACACACACACACACACACACACACACACACACACACACACACACACACACACACACACACACACACACACACACACACACACACAGGAGGTGAAACACGGACACTAATAGTGACACGCAGCTGTTCTGACCAGCTGCCACAGGGATTTGGCCTATGAAGAGGCACACACACACACACACACACACACACAATGTTCTGGCTTGGGACCTGTCTGTCATGTCCAATGACTGAGAACACTAATTAAGCCCCGGCTAAAAGCAGACTGGCGCATCCTGATGTTCTCGGTGATAAACAGCTGAGCAGGAAGCTTTGGCGACGGCCCTTTGTATGAGCAATAAAGATTAATGCACACTGCTGCAATGTCCTTACTGTCGTCTATACAGCACCCCCCCCATGCATCACAGTATTAACCTTCCAGAACCTTCCCCCCATGCATCACAGTATTAACCTTCCAGAACCTTCCCCCCATGCATCACAGTATTAACCTTCCAGAACCTTCTCCCCATGCATCACAGTATTAACCTTCCAGAACCTTCTCCCCATGCATCACAGTATTAACCTTCCAGAACCTTCCCCCCATGCATCACAGTAGTAACCTTCCAGAACCTTCTCCCCATGCATCACAGTATTAACCTTCCAGAACCTTCCCCCCATGCATCACAGTATTAACCTTCCAGAACCAATATTTATGTTACAGTACAGTCATCATAAATTATGAAAATGTATCGCAGTAGTTATGATCCAGAACCCCCCCCCCCCCAATAGGTGAAAATCCACGATATGGAGAGACCATATAAGAAATATTTTATTTTTTAGTTTAAGCCTTAAAATTCCCCTCCCACAGGCTGTTTTAATACATTTACTGGATGTATTAATGAATTATTACT
>CM050198.1:27174761-27177261 GCA_027475355.1 Coilia nasus
TCTTCTGCCGCTTCACCTCCTGGTGATAGATGGACACACACATCAATGGTTAGGGAGTTGATCTTGGTATCAGAGGGTTGCAGGTTCGAATCCCATACCAGTAGGAAGAACGTTGGTTGGGGGAGCAATTAACTAGTGCTCTCCTGCACCCTCATCCATGGCTAAAGTGTCCTTGAGCAAGGCATCTAACCCCACAGGGACTGTACCCTGTACCTAGGGTAAGTCGCTCTGGATAAGAGTGCCAGGTAAGTGTAATATAATGTAATGTACTCAAAACTGCATTTTATTGCGACAGGTGGCTGTGCATATGGCAGTAGGCCATGAATATAAAAACTGTAACATCAGTCTGGAGTTTTGTATTACCACTATTTCATGGGCTATACGTTTTATACACGTTTGAGGGCAATTGGTTTTATGGAAAGAAAAAGAGAGAATGTAATTGGTTACCGTGAGTGAATTTACTTTTCACAGGCGTAGTGTCAATTAAAATGAAATCGAAGCAGCGAAAACACGCTTGCGTCCAATTCCGAACCAAATTTCCATAAACCTCACGCAATAAATGAGGTGTGAAATTTACTGGTTTCCAAATGGCTCTCTGGATAGCTGTTGGAGGTAATAAATCATGTAGCCTGTCTTAATGAACAGTGTGAATGTTAAACGTGGTTCCAAAACATTCTCTCGAGCAGTGCTTTGGGTTGCGACTCATTATTCGGGTCGTGGCATGTTCTGAAAGGGATGCGAGACTCTTATAATTGGCCGGACAATTTATACTGACTAAGTTACTGGGCTGATATCTCAACACTGGGTCACCGAGCAAAAAGGTTGGTTCCACATTATTTCAAGGTGTCTACATAAGACATGACATGACATATCACAAACATTAATGACACTTCATTCATGTTTATGAGTATTGTCATTTATTGTTCTCGTTTTTTTCTGCTATGTCTGCATACCAGAAAATATCAACTTATCTTTGCAATTGTGATTGAAGTGTCATTAATGTTTAGAACATGTCATGTTTATAACATGCTAATGTCACTCTTATGAAGACCCCTTCCAATACGTTGTTAACATAATATTGGAGGACAACTGCTCTAGAGGGCTTCTGGCCAGGAAGAGGAATTTCTCTTTCTTGTTTTTGCATGTGTCTCAATGAACACAGATTTAACCATGCTTCCAGAATGTTCTGTGATTCTGATTCTGGAAGGCTGGTGGTATTGGTGGTGTTGACTTACCTGTGAGGTGAGGGAGTTGCTCTCCTTGTTCTTGGCGATGAAGCTGGAGATGGACAGATTGAGGTCCACACTGCTGTTCTCTGCAGTCGACACGCTGCTCGTGTCCGAGTCTTTGTCCTTCTCTTTCTCCTTCTCCTTCACGCGGTCTTTCTCCCGCTCGTAGCGGTGCTTGACAGGCGCCGGCTTCTCCTCTTCCGGAACTTTCTGGGCGGGTGATGCCGGCGGTGTGAGCACCTCCTCGGGGACAGCGGGGGTGACGGCAGGGGCCTTGGGTTGCGTGACCTCCGCTTCAACCGGCGCTTTGACTGGTGCTTCAACCGGTGTTTCAACTGCAACCTCCTCTGCCACCTTCTCTGGCTCCTTCTCAGCCTCGGCCGTTGTCTCATCCGTGGTCTTCTCACTTTCTGCTTCCACCACAGGTTCTGCAGTCTCCTTCTCGTCCTCCACAACCACCACCTCCTCTTTCACCTCTTCCTCCTCTTCTACTGCTGCTGCAGGGGTGACCTGAGGAGCCTCCACGGCTTCTGGCTCTGGCACCTCCACTACTGCAGGAGCTTCCTTCTCCTTCTCCTCCTCCTGTGCCTCGTCCTCCACCTTCGGTTCCTCAACGCCCGCTGGAGCTTCAGGTTTCTCCATCACCTCCTTCTCTTCCTCCACCTTCTCCTCAACCTTGACGGAGGGCTCCTCTGCGGGCTTGGGCTCGGGCTCCTGGACGTGGTTCTCCACAGGGGCAGGGGGGACCTCCACCTTGGTCACGTCTCCGACAGCGGGTGGAGGTGTTGGGGCAGAGGCAGGAGCAGGAGCAGGGGCAGGGGCAGGTGCTGGGGCGGGGACAGGGACATCCGGTTCGGCCTTCTCGGGGACAGACTCGAGCGTAGAGGGGGACTGGGAGAGCTTCTCGTCCTCGGAGCTGGCCATGCTGGCGTCCGACGATGCACGCTTGTGGCCAGGCAGCTGTGGGTCGAAAACAAGAGGTGTAAGGTTAGCAACAGTTTAATAGCTCTACTAAGTCATATCAATGATCAGCTTAGATAGTGAATGGACTGTGAAAAGGTTACGGTGGGACTGTGTGTATGTGTGTGTGTGTGTGTATGTATGTGTGTGATTCCTTCACCACAGGCCTACTGTAGGAGGCCTACTGGAGCAGTGTGGGGTTAGGTGCCTTGCTCAACGAGATATGGATGCAAGAGAGCACTGGTTATTCACTCCCCCACCCCTCTGTGACAGGATTCAAACCTGAACCTGATAAGACTCATCACCTGAGC
>CM050198.1:27182261-27187261 GCA_027475355.1 Coilia nasus
CTCCTCACCACTTGGAGGGCTGCATGAGTGTGCGTGTGTATATGTGTGTGTGTGTGTGTGTTTCAGGAGGGCTCTCCTCACCACTTGGAGGGCTGCATGAGTGTGGGCGGGTCGGCCTTGGCGATCTTGAGCAGCACGCGCATGGGGTTCATCTCGTGGTTGGGCGGCTCGATCTGCGCCAGCTCGATCAGCGTGACGCCCAGCGACCACACGTCCGCCTTGTAGTCGTACGGACGATCCTTAGACGTCTCACACATCACCACCTCCGGAGCCATCCTGAGGGAGGGAGGGAGAGCGGGAGGGAGAGAGAGAGAGGGAGGGAGAGAGAGAGAGATGGAGAAAGAGCAAGAGAGAGAGAGTGAGAGAGCAAGGGAGAGGTGGGGGTTGAAGGAACAGACAGACAGAGAGAGAGGGAGAGGGAGAGAGAGAGAGAGGGAGAGAGAGAGGGAGAGAGAGAGAGAGAGAAAGAGAGGGATGGGGAGGGAGAGAGGAAGAGAGCAAGGGAGAGGTAGAGAGGGGGTGAAGGGACAGAGACAGAAAGACGAAAGACACACAGGCCGAGAGAGACAGAGAGAGAGAGAGAGAGAGAGAGAGAGAAAGAGAGAGAGAGAGAAAGAGAGAGAGAGAGAGAGAGAGAGAGAGAGAGAGAGAGGCAGAGAATCTGAGCAACATTTTCTTTCACAACAATCATTCAGAGAGAGAAATTGCAGTATCTAGATAATATGATCTTAATGTAACCCAATCTCAATATAAATAAATAAATATAAATAAATATGATACACACGGTAACAAAACCAAGAGAATATTAACAAATAATTTTTGATAAAATAGGAGGACTCAAACTCACCAGTAAGGCGTGCCAATGAAGGAGTCTCTTCTCTGGAAGGTTTTAGTGTTTTTGGCTGACACACCAAAATCCGCTGTAACACACAAACACACACACACACACACACACACAAGGTAAGCTAAAATTGCATATTTTGTTTACTAAATATTTTGTATTAATCAGCAATATTTCAGCGATAGAGGAAAAGGAAGCAGAAGAGCCAGCCAGTGATTGGAGGATAGCTTGTTCCAATCCTTGGCTCCTTCTGACCTTGTGGAACTGCTCTTCATCAACACACTTGATCCCCATAAACTGGCACAGTAGGGAAAATGTGTGTGTGTGTGTGTGTGTGTGTGTGTGTGTGTGTGTGTGTGTCTGTGTGTGTTTGTAAATGGGTAAATGTGAGGCACGAACTTGTTAAAGCGCTTTCAGCACCCCCTTAATAAGAAAAGCAATGTAAAGGCAGTCAATTTACGATTTGACATCAATGTTATTTTATTTAATAGAACATTACAGTAAACTTCTGTAATATCTACAGTTCCATTACTGCTACACTACAGCGAGTTAAAGGTAAAGCATCATGCAATCCAATACTGGTAAATAGTGTTACCTAGCTGTGCCATTTATTTTTCTGGAGTCAATTTGCCTGTTAACAGTAAAATATTTATTAATCTCTCTCCCCCTCTCTCTCTGTCTTTCACACACACACACACACGCACACACGCACACACACACAGTGTGCATGCTTGCTCTCTCACGCAGAGTAAACACTGTGCATGCTGCGACTCCTTCTGGGAGAACACACACTTCTTATCAGCTTGGTAAACAGCTGTAGTGGCTCTCTGGCTGCCAGAGACCAAAACAAACAAGCACACACACACACACACACACACACACACACACACACACACACACACACACACACACACACACACACACACACACACACACACACACACACACACACACACACACACACACACACACACACACACACACACACACACACAGGCATGCTGACATCAGCCAAGAAAGTCAATGTATAGTTGTCCCCATCAGCACAGGGGGGTAGGACTATGAATGTGGGTATGTGTGTCTAAGCCTGTTACAATGTGTGCAAGTTTACTTCTGACTGTGCATATCAGAGTGTTGTGTTTATGTATGTACAAGTGAGGCTGTTGAAGTATTTAGGTGTGTGTTTGTGTGTATGTGTGTGTGTGTATTTGTGTGTATGTGTGTGTGTGTATTTGTCTGTTTATATATGTACCTGTCAGGGTGTTTGTGTGTGTGTGTGCCTACATGTGAACCTGCTGAGGTATGCGTGTGTGTCAGTGGGTAGAGTGTTTCACACAGCCAGTGGATGTTCTGGGTGGTGTGGTTATATCACCGCCTGTCCTACCTGTGTGTGCATTCACACACACACACACACACACACACAGACACACACACATATTGGAGTGGAGATTATTTTCCTCCCTGCTGCTTCCTGACGACACCGTGGCTGAATCTATATCTACATCTAATCTAATCTATACGACTCCAGGTTTAGAGGCAGAGGAGACGGGTCAGTATTGTGGGAGGTAATATAAAACAGCTCGTATTGATGGAGGTCTTTCCTTTCACACGCCTGTGCTAGTTTTCCGTCAAGTATGACCATTACACAGCTGTCTGAATTTACAGGTCTAGACTACAATACGGAATGATGCACAAACGATAATAATACTAAAAAAAAAAAAAAAAACCCACTAAAATCTGATGTTTTTTAAAAGGAAACGCTCCATTCAAAAGACTAATTTTCCAACTTCCTTTAGAATTAAACACTTGAGTTTTACCATTTTTAAATCCGTTCAGCCAATCTCCGGATGTGGTAGCAGCACTTTAGCTATTAGCTTAGCATAAATCATTGAATCGGATTACATCAGTAGCATGCTAAAAAAAAGTGTCTAAAGTTTACATACTAAAAAAAGTGTCTTATGTTTGCATACTACACTACTTAAGTGTTTACGTGCCACACGACTGGAGGCAGAGCTCACACACTAAGTGGCTGACGTAAAATGCCATCATGAAATATAATACAGAGGAATGCACGAACTGCTTAAGTATTAAAAACGCTGAAATCTGATACACAGTACAGTGTTCCCCCGCTATATCGCGCTTCAGCTTTCACGGACCTGCTACCGTCATGGATTTTTTGTCATTACTATATGCAGGCTATGTCACTTTGCATCCTAAAAAAAACTTAGTCAAAACAATATTAAAATTCATGATAACTATACTGTAATGTAGCGAAGGGGGGGAGGAGAAGTCACCCCACCCTGGCTTCGAACCCGGGTCTCCGGGGTACCACACAGGGGCTCTGACCGCAACGCCAAAGAGCCAGGCTCATTAGGATGGCAGTCAGAGCACACCCACAACTCTAGTGATGGTCACTCCATCACATGTAACATATAAGTATTGATTAAAATGCAGTAGCTATTCAATAAAGCATACAGTAAATGTATTAAAAACAGTGTGTGGGAGGGGTGTTTTAAGGCTTGAACTATAAAATAAAATGTTTTTTATATGGTCTCACGGATGGTATGGTATGGTACGGGACAGCGGATCTTCACCCATCGTGGGGGGTTCTGGAACGCAACTACCGCAACAGACAGGAACACAGTATACACAACTTTTTTTTTCCCAGACTGCATCATGTCTTTGGAACATAACTACCATGATAGACAAGGGACCATTGTACAGTAATTTCTCCCCCAGACTGCATCATGTCTTTGGCCTCCACTGGAGGCAGGGTGCAGCAGGGCAGCGGGACTCACCCAGCTTGACGTCGCCGTCCAGGGAGAGGAGGATGTTGCCGGCCTTGAGGTCGCGGTGGATGACCTTGTTCTCGTGGAGGTAGAGGAGGGCTTCCAGCGTCTGTCGGCACACCACGCGGATCTGAGGCTCCGTCAGCGGCCGCTCCAGCTCTGCAGGAACAACACACACACGCACACAATACATACACACGCACGCACACACACGCACAATACATACACACATACACACACACACACACAATACATACACACGCGCACACACACACACAATACATACACACGCACACACACACACACACATGGACACACACACAGACACGCACATATACACACATACACAGACACACGCATACACACGCACATACACACACACACACACACACACACGCACGCACACGCACAATACATACACACATACACACACACAATACATACACACGCGCACACACACACACACATAGACACACACACAGACATGCACATATACACACATACACAGACACATGCATACACACGCACATATACACACACAATACATACACACATACACATACACACACAGACACACACACATGCACATATACACTCATACACACACACGCACATATACACACGCACACACACATATACACATACACACGTTAAGAAACAAAATATTGTAATACACAATAAGTCAGTTATTTTCATAGACTGTCCACACAGTCAATGTACAAAGATGCAATGAAATGCGTACAAGCATGTTAACTAAAGACAGAAAACGTATGCTCAGACGAAAAAGCAAAAATAAAAGGAAGTTCACAAAACATGCACAGATGTTCTGCTCCTCAACTATTTTCAGCAGATGGGCTGTAGGGCAGTCTATGCCAGCCCTTATTCAGGCTCTTGCTTCAGACAGGCCTTAGTCACGCTGACTAGGTATTCTCAAGGTTTATTAAAAACCAACATGGCAAAGTAATGTCTAGAAGCTAGCTGGAAGTAGGACTTATGAATCCATGTGCCATATGAATCTTTTCTGACAGCACAGTAGTTTCCAATGTGATATGTTAAAAAAAAAGTTTATATTGAATGAATTCATCCACATGTCCATCATTGTCATACCATCCATCCATCACTGAGCTTCAAAACATCGGATATAAATGCATCATCGCCATAATTCTACTTACCACGACGCTCATGACTGGGAATTTAAGGGCTGTGGGTACTAAACTAGGCTCAGCTAAGGATCAAAACTTCTGGGCTCGATTTTATTTTATTTTGTCCAGACGCTAAAAAACTCTCGACGGCACCCTACAATTTTAGAGGCGCGCCGCGGGGCCTGTGCTGTGTGTTCCAGAGGCCGATGTTGACCCTGGCAGCTCCGG
>CM050198.1:27192261-27204761 GCA_027475355.1 Coilia nasus
AAGGTGTGCTATCTCCACGCTGCGTAAACACAATAAGGATATTTGGTCTGGCGTGGAGAAACATGGCTGCCTGCCTTTTGAACTCTCTTGAGAAGTTTTTGTCTGAATTCAGTGACCCCGACAAGCTGTATTATTATTACACGCGATAAAAAAGGTCAAATGCTTGACAAGTGTCTGCTTGCTGCTCATTAAAAAAAATCAAACAGGTGCAGTCTCGCTTATATAACGTTAATAATAAGGAATGCTACAGTTGTGGTAAGTGCACGTATACCTATGAATTAGGTAACAGCTGCGTCGGGACATATCTCATGACAAACAACTCTAACCAGTAACCTTGATGTTCATTGGCTGCTCAAGGTTAACAAACTTGCCACTCATTTGGGAATCTGTTTTGGAGTCAACTGAGCCCTTAAATGTACCTGAGCAGCATTAGCTGCCAACTCCGCCGTTCCTCCTGGGTTTCTGTATGTATTTCTGGCTTATTCCCCATCCTCTTTCCCGTACTGTCCCCTGCTATCACCAACAATAATAACCCATGAAGCGGCAACAAAATGTTAATATACATAATCCGATTGATATGTTTGACGACCGCCGCTGAAACTTCCCGGATTAAGCCACTCGAATAGTAGCTAGGTGTGCTGATCAGTGTCATATAATTATCTCTAATTCATAAGTCTTCTCAGGTGGAAACTCTATATACAGACATGACACCAATATACTAGGTTCCCTTTTGCATGCATTAGTCAAATAAGGCCCCACTGCTTCAGGAAGCTGGAACTGCTGCAGCTGTATGCGCGTGTGTGTGTGTGTGTGTGTGTGTGTGTGTGTGTGCGTGTGTGTGTGTGTGTGTCCTGTCGCAGTTGCTGCTGCTGCTGCTGTGTGTGTGTGTATGAATGTGTGTCTTGTTGCAACTGCTGTGTGTGATTATGGGTGTGTGTGTGTGTGTGTGTGTGTGTTCTGCCACTGCTGCTCTGTCTGTGTGTGTGTACTGCTTCTGTGTGTATATATATATGTGTGTGTGTGGTGTGTGTGTGTGTGTTTACTGCTGCTGTGTGTATATATGTGTGTGTGGTGTGTGTGTATGTGTGTACTGCTGCTGTGTGTATATGTGTGTGTGTGTGTGTGTGTGTGTGTGTACATGTTTCTGGGTCCTTCCTCTTGTCTGTGTGGCCTGCAGATAGCCATCTAGCAGCACCACCTCTGCTGCATCCCGTGGGCCATTGTTGCGGAGGACAATGGGGGAAAGAGGTGCTGACGGTGGGGGTGGGGGTGGGGGTGGGTGGTGGGGGTGGGGTGGAGGAGAATCAGGCCGGCACAGCAGCTCTCCACACTGGGCTGTGCCCAGAACACAGCAGAACAGAACAGAGGAGAGGAGAGGAGAGGAGAGATGGAATGGAACCCTCGGAAGCTGGAAGGAAGCTCTTTCATCATGGCAGACACCAGAGGAGGGCTATGGATATGGTGTGTGTGTGTGTGTGTGTGTGAGCAAGTGGTTGTGTGTGGGTGTGTGTGGTTACTGGGCACACATGATGTTCCCCTCAGCCAGGCAGGAGGTCAGAACTCCACCGCCACAACCCATTCACATTCACAGTTACACACACATTCACACTTCCACTCACACACACACACACACATTCACACTTCCACTCACGCACACAGACCTCTTCCTGCACTCATCCTGCAGGCCCAAACACCTCCTGTCCCTCCTCTCCGCTGCCGTACAGGTCAGGGTCGGGGTATTGGGTGTATCGGCATTTAATCAAACGCTTCGCTTGGCTGCCTCGAGCGTGGCTCACGTAGAGGATCTGTTGTCCAAAAAAAACAAAAAAACAAAAACGCGACTTGGACTCGAGGGGGGTTGCACGGATCTCATGAGTCAGTGAGCGAGCGAAAAACAGTTTTGGGTTACTCGAGGAGGGGGGCGACCGGTATCACTTTCACTCGCTCTGGTATGAACTCCTGCCCAGCGCGCCTTTTGTCCGAACGTAACGAGACCCAGTTTACACTCATAACTTCAACTTGAACTCCAGCTTCTATGTCATGCTCTGACGTAGGGGGTTTTGTGCAGCATACAGGGCTCTGTGCACCACTGTGGGTATTGCTTCCTGCACTTTGAACTTGCAGTTACATTTAGAATTATGGGTAACGTCCTCGGCGTGAAGTCTAATGTAGGGCTGCACAATATATCGGAAATATTGTGATATCGCAATATACAATATCGTGATATACATATCGCAAAGCACAAGGCCTAACTGCAATAAATGGGACATTACCGTAAGATGTTTCACGATCAACATATGAAGATATTTGGGAAATCAAATGCAGTCCAACAGCCTTGATATCCCCCTCCACAGGCTGCGCACTGGCTACAGCCAAGCGGTGAAGGTTAAGCTGAAAGATGTTAAAACTATATTTAAATATTTAAATGTTTAAACTATATTTAAAAATGTACATGTTTATTTATCGCAAAACATATCATCTCCTTAACATTCAGCAATGTTACTGCATATCGCACATTTTTCCAATATTGTACAGCCATAGTCTAATGTACCTTAACATAGTCTTAAGAACACGAATTAATGGCTTTGTAAGTTCTTTGAAGGATTTGTTATTCTTGTGCCATGTCTTGTCTTATTATAAAACAAACATCCTGTGTTTTACGTATGACAACAGGTCATATTATGTAGAAGAAAACCTGTGCATTACAACATGATAAGACACTACATTTCCTAACAGACGTCCTGTGTCTTAGCATGTGATCATGACATATTTTATAGCAGAAGTTCTATGGTTACGGTATAATAACGGCATACATTTTGCATCAGAAGTGCTGTGTGTCATGGCATAATAACTGCAAAGTCATCTCCAAACATCATTCCATTACAGGCCTCTGGAGAAAGCCTTCATGCTTCTCGCTAGATGGGACAAATAATCTGCCAGAAACGAGACGCACAGCACCATTTCATTATTCCACTGATGGAAAAGTGTAAAAGAGTCTAAACTACACACATGCAGTGCACGCACACACACACACACACACACACACACACACACACACACACAAGCACACACAAGCACACACAAGCACACACAAGCACACACGTTTCTCATCCCGGCGAGTCCCTCGGGTTGTTGAACTGGTTTATTTATGAGGACTTTTCCCCGCTTCTCCAAAAGTAATCCCAGCCTCGAACCCTCGCAGGTCGGCAGCAAAGGTTATCTGACACCTCACGCTCGCCGTTATCTGCCCTTATCAAAAAACACCCCACGGAGCGCCCGAGCCAACTCTCTCCCAAGCAAGCAGCCAACACAACACACCGAGAGAAAGACAAAAAAAAAAAGAAAAAGAAAAAGAAAAAGAAAAAGGGGGTGGTGGTGGGGGCGGAGAGGAGGCGAGGGTGAGGGGAGGGGAGGGGTGAATGCTACGTGTCAGGAGGATGTCGGCCATTTCCTCCTCTGTAAAACTGCTGCAGTGCTGCAGTTAAAGTCCTAGTAGGCTAGGCCAGCGCTGGGGGTTTAAACAGCACCAGTGCTTTTCCTTTCTCACAGCACAGCCGTGCAGAATAAGTGACAGCTGTATGTGGGTCAACACGGGAGTGAAAACAGCCTTTTTTTAGGTAGCGGGGAGATTACCTATTATTAGGAATCTGGATCAAATGAAAAGGTACAGGAAGTGGCGGTGAGGGTGAGAGAGAGAGAGAGAGAGAGAGAGAGAGAGAGAGAGAGAGAGAGAGAGAGAGAGAGAGAGAGAGAGAGAGAGAGAGAGAGAGAAGAGAGAGAGAGAGAGAGAGAGAGAGAGCAAGGGAGAGAGGGAGAAGGAGAGGAAGAGAGAGAGAGAGAGAGCAAGGGAGAGAGGGAGAAGGAGAGGAAGAGAGAGAGAGAGAGAGAGAGAGAGAGAGAGAGACAGCAAGGGAGAGAGGGGGAAGGAGAGGAAGAGAGAGAAAGAGAGAGAGACAGCAAAGGAGAGAGGGAAGAGAGGGAGAGAGGGAGAAGGAGAGGAAGAGAGAGAGAGAGAGAGAGAGAGAGAGAGGGAAGGAGGGAGAGAGGGAAGGAGAGAGAGAGAGAGACAGAGGGAATGAGAGGGAGAGAGAGAGAGAGAGAGAGAGAAAGCCAGAACGAAGGAGAGAAAGAGGGTGAGAGACAGAAATAGAGAGAACAAGAAAGAAAGAAAGACAGAACGAGAGAGAGAAAGCAGACAGAGAGAGAGAAGCAGAGAGAGAACATGAGGAGGTATTCGCTTCTTGTGTTTTTGGCTCGACTGAAGTGGACTAATTATGTAACTGCCATGAGAACTATTTTTTTCCTGGCCTTGCTCCGCTTGTGGGCTGTGTGCGTACAATCGTTCCTGTGTTTTCCGCATGTTGTGAGACTGTTTGTCAGGCCTAATCTCCCCCACTCCGCCCTAAATCAGGTCTCATGGCTTGTAAAATCACACTGTCATGCGAGTAAACACACACACACACACTCATGCACACCAAACACACACTCATACACACACTAAAGCAGGTGTCAAATGTTCAGATTTGGTCCTTTTGTCCACTGAAGTAGTTGGCGGTGTCAGGTAAGGTTGTGGAAGCTTTCCGTTCATTTTAATGGCACGTTCGCAATCCGACCTTTAGAAAGGACTACATGCTTCATCACCAGGATGAGTCAGTGAAGATGAAAGGTGCGATTGTCTATCCTTCACCTGACCATGTTGTCACCCGACCCCCTTTAAAGACTCTACCAAAACTAGCCTCCCCACAAGGGTAGAAAAACAACTGGCTGGTGAATAGTATTTTTTTTTTTAAAACATAAAACAGACTTTAAAAGGCACCAGACACCTAGCCTGGTAAACCAGCCCTTTGTACTTAACTTCATTTCATTTTGTACAGAGGGTCTGGACTGGAGGCCATTGACGAGCATGTAAGAGGACTGAGCAACTCCTAGCCAATCAGCGAACAGAGGGTGTGTTCGTGAGCTATGACGTTGACTTTGTGTGTTACATTTGAATTGTAGTGCGTAGGTAGGCTAATTGCATATGTGACGACCAGGCGTTAGCGATTGGGTAAAGGCAGAGGCACTTGTTTTAAACTTCAGCAGAGTCCTCACCTCCATGAAGAAATAGTTTCTCACGGCCTCCGCTTCAGACCCTCTGTACAAAATGAAACGAAGTACGAGAGGCTGGTTTACCAGGCTACCAGACACCCACAAGACATTAGTGCTGTGACATGAAGCAGACAGTATAAAAATTGAGTCAGTGTCAAAAGACGAGGGTTGGGAAGGGGGGCTCTGTGTTCACTTACGCCTCATTATAACTAACACTGCAGGACGTAACCCTGAACAGAGCCGTTTCCACCCCTGATACATTGTGAGTCGACACTTCATATTCCTTTCTTGAAAAGGATTTTTTTTTGATGCATGTATTAGGGCTGCTCAATTAATCGAATTCTAATCGTGATAACGATTTCAGGGCCAAACGATCTCACAACACATAAAATTGAGGGAAGCTATGTTTTTGTCCTAACTATTTTCTACTGTTTGTACTGTACATTAGATGTATACATTAGACATTTCTACTGTTTGTACATTAGACATCAAAGGAGATGTTTACGAAGAAAGGTATTAGGGAAAATCCGAAGGTACAAGAATGTTTTTTCGAAATATTTTTGAATACATTTTCAATAAATGAAGCATGTTACTGAGGAAAACAAAATAATCATTTGAATAATCGTGATTTCAGTTTTGGCCCAAATAATTGTTATTCTAATTTTTTCCATAATCGAGCAGCCTTAGCATGTATTACAGAATGCATAATGGTTTTGCTTTTCACCCAGTGGGGCCATGCAAAGTCATGTGAGGTAGTGAGTTTCAGAGACCACACTGAACCGTTTGTTCGAGTGTGTCCACGCATAGCTTACTGCTACTGACTGGCAAGGAGGATTAGGTCATATAAGCCTGTTGATTTGTGTGCTGTAGGGGTGTGCGTGTGTGTGTGTGTGTGTGTGTGTGTGTGTGTGTGTTTATGAACTTTACTTCAGTTACCCTGCCATCTCAAAGTAGGCAAGACCACAACCATTTCATCTCCTAAAACGCGATGACTGATGAGATGATTGGCTGGTTTCAAAATCTGACCTTCAATCGACACAATGGCCACACCCACCACAAAAAGCTCCACTGAATCACCTGCAAGGCTGCGTTTAAAAGGTCTGCACTCATTTTATAGTTTGTCTGTCTATTCTCACCATTTATTTGACACTCCAAAGTCCAAAGTATGTAGGTGTGGTGAAAGCATGAGTTACTTTTGGTCACATGAGTGTTATTGTGGTTTTCAGATTTTAAAACGTGACAATGTCTGTGCACTTTTAAAACCTGCACTGCAGCAACGTTGGATATATTTTAAGGCATTTTGAGGTGAGAACATGAATAGAGATTAATGGGATGAATCTGTTACTGCCCTACAAAGGCAAAGTGCAGTAACCGTGTGAACATTGAGAATGAGGTGGAGGTGTTGCAAAGATGGCTGCCGAGTGAAATGTCTTGCCTATAAGGTAAGCTTGGGTATACCATGATGCAGGGAAATATATTAATATTACTAACCCAGCTTAGTGACACACAGCTGTACCTCCTCAACACACACACACACATATATACAGACACACACCCACAGACTTACCCAGAGCTTATTTTCGTAGTAGAAGGCGTCCAATAGCTTGACGATGTTTTTGTGGTCACATGACGCCAAGATGTCGATTTCCACCATGTAGTCCTCCAGCTCCTCTTCAGACTTAGTGTCAATCACCTTAGCCGCAGCCAGAACACCCGTCAGCTTGTTTTGGGCCTGAGAGAGAGAGAGAAAGAGAGAGAGAGAGAGCGAGAGCGAGAGAGAGAGCAAAAGAAAAAAATAATTAGGAGGGCAAAGAAAGAAATGAAGAAAGACAGAATAAAAGAAAGGAAGGAGGAAAGGAAGAAAGGATAGTCAATTTATGGCTGGTGTTTGCTGGACTGGATGGCCAGTTCTTTATGGCAAAACACAACAACACAGTAGGCTATTATGCTGGTTCGAGAAAAGGATCCATTTACCGCAAACTACAAAGCAGCTGCACAACAGCCTATTCAAACAGCTGGCACCCATTGACTGGATTAAAGCCATAGCCTAGGCCCTGGGTTATACACACCGGACACATTGGCAAATTTACTTACAAAGGGGAAACAAAACTGTGTGTTTTCCAAACACGATTCTCTTATATTGTCTGTCGAAGACCATGAAACATATAACATTGTGTTGGAATACATAGCTTTAAGGGGCTGTTAGTCTGAGATGGGCATGTTGAGTTTTCTTCAAGAGTGAGCTTCTCAAAAGCCAAACATAAAACATGACAACAATAAACTGCTGCTCAAAGGCTGCTTTTTATTTGCTGTCGACATGTTTTACCGTGTAGCCTATTCGCGTGGTAGTATTTGCTCACTTGTCACTTAAGGTAATTTTATTTGAGTTGGCAAAGGCCAATGCTTCATGCCACTAACCTGGATGTGTGCATTCTGTGTAACTTGCCCAATAAATCGCCCGTTAACAGCGATTTTATTTGCCAGGTGACTTCACAGAGACGCAGTTAAGTCTGCAGCTCCGCGCCGATGATATATTAGCCATCAAGCACTTCCAGAAACTGCTCTGTGTTAGTCTATGCATCAACACAGTGCAGTGGGAAGTAATAGGCTGTGTACAACTGTGTTTTCAGTTGTAAAATAGCATAGGTTCATTTGCCTTGCAGGTCTAGAGGTCTGCAGTTAAAGGCTGTGCATCATAGGCTTGGGCGGTGTTTTGAAAATACTGTATACCGGGGTATTCTTAAACACTGAAGGTATGACTTATAATACCTTGCGGGTCACAGCAAGAAATACTGAATTAGTCTGCATTGGAATGCTAGAGAAATGTTCTGATTGATACAAAATAAGCATTTTCTTGCATTATGAGAAGTTATACATACTTCAGGGCTAGGTTACTTTATACTGTAGACACTACTTGTCCGATTTGTGGTGATGAAAACTGGCTAGGATATTCCTATTATATGTGTGTGTAAAAATAAATAAATAACAATAATACAGGCATGCTAGGGTATTGGGCTATGTCATGAAATAATTGGGGTATGAAGACTTGGATCCCACCCAAGCCTGCTGCCTTGATACAAAATAGTTAACACACCTGAAAACTAACTGCACCTAAAGCAGCTCATGCCATTGCACACTGACTTAACACACTGCCTTCTATTAACCATGATGAGGCAGCCATATCTCTTCTACAGAAGAGAGTTATGGTTAACTATAACAGAGAGAGAGAGAGAGAGAGAGAGAGAGAGAGAGAGAGAGAGAGAGAGAGAGAGAGAGAGAGAGAGAGAGAGAGAGAGAGAGAGAGAGAAGAAACAATCCCTCCAACTGGGCTGCAGACGTGAGTCAGAGAGCACGTGGGGGGGCGGGGGGGGTCTGGCTGGGGTGAATGGGCCCCTCAGAGCTGATAAGACTTAGTGCCAATCATGCAAATTTGCAATCATGCAAACACACACACACACGCTGCTTTTTAAACATTACTCCACCAGGTGTCTGACTTCCACCCACCCACATAAGCCATGCCAAGATGCAGCATTGCTGACAGTGATGTTCTTGAGTTGTAGCCTGGTTTCATCAGACAGGTTGATACATAGGGAACGTTTTACCCTTATTTACATGTATTTTGCGAGCATGGCCCAGTTCCAAGCGCACGGTTTCGTGACAGCCCTGGGCAAATTAAAGTAACCACCTGACAGGTGACCTGCACCTTTGTTTTGCTAGGAAAATGAAGCGATAGGGCCCTTCTACTAGAAGGTTTACTACTCACTGTAGCCGTTTGAACCACCTGACAAACAACAGGGCTCCACCATTATAAAATGTACAACTAATTACCATACCCAGGCCTCTAACTTTATAAAATGTACTACTAATTACCTTACCCAGGTTTGTCCTTAGCCAATGCACTACAAATATAGCCCCTGATGCTTTAATCCAAGGCCCCTAAAAATAGCGTGCGAATATAAGCTTCAATCTCAGTCGGTAGGCTGGGTACTTTTCCTTGAGTTCTGAACAGATAACTGAAGCCTGACTACTGTACCAGTTAGGGTACAGGAGCTACAAAAGATCTGGGACAAAGACCTCCCATGCAAATTGTTTAGGTACAGTAAGGTGTAGGAATAGAGAGGGAGACAGACAGACAGACAGACAGACAGACAGACAGACAGACAGACAGACAGACAGACAGACAGACAAGAAGACAGACAGAGAAACTATTAGGTTTCGGTTAAGGCCGAGTTACACTTTAGTCTCCCTCGACTACAAAAATGTGATTTACATGATTTACCGTGAAGCCTGAAAACAGGTGCTTCCCACAAAAGCCACTTCAGTGAGTCACCAACAGCTGGCTACATGCCCCTGTTGGGTCTACATTTTCTCAACTATGTAGAATATGACCCATAGTGTGTGTGTGAGAGAGAGAGAGAGAGAGAGAGAGAGAGAGAGAGAGAGAGGGTGTGTGCGTGAGTGTATGTGCGTGAGTGTGTGAGGGTGTGTGTGCGAGAGAGAGAGAGTGTGTGTGTGTGTGTAAAGAGTAAAGTGTTGGTAGAAAACCCAACAGCATGGGGTCCTGTGCTTCCTAAGATGCATTCCTCTCCTCTTAATTAAGTGTCGAGTGACTGGGACACCCTCTGGGTACCTCCCCTGCCTAATCAAAACAAAAACAAACATGGCCGCCCTGAGTCACTCGCGGTCCAGCTCATAGACATCCTATAGGATATTTACTTAAGGAGGAACATTTACTTAAGTTCTTCTCAAAAGATTTTACCCAGTGGTCCATGCTTGTCCTAGCTCAACCTCCAACGTTAAAAGAGGTATCCAACTCAGCTTCAAAAAAAAAAAAAAAAAAATCCTGCCACGTACTAGCCTATTTGTGCACTCGAGACAGGTGATTTCTGTCATTATCCTACCTGTCTAATGACTTTTGTGCTCATTATCAGATGGCTCAGAAAATGGTTGGATCAAATATACAGCAGGGTTTTTCTTCCTTAGGCTGGGACTGACACCTCTTAATGTAAAGACCTTTGTTACGTTCCTAACTCCCCCCTGAGAACAATAAGCACAATAATGAGGACCGCTTCTTCATCCATCATGAGTCACATAGCACAAATTCCTTGGGCTAAATAATCTCCGTGCTGCTGTGAGGCACCGAAGGGATTCTGAAGACTCTAGGCCCCTGTGCTAATCACAGACCCCCCCCCCCACAGCCTATGCTACTGTGGGGCTGCAGGGATGACAGAGGGGGGATCATGGGGGCATAGGCAGCTTAGCCTTCAAAACAAAGGAACTCAATTTGAATTCTCATACACCTATCGGGGGTTACAGCAGGAAGTTTTTGTCCTTATGAGAGATAAACTTTGCGACCAATTATTATTACTAATAATAACTACATAAATAGTAATACTGTCTACAAAGGGCCCACTGCCAATGCTAGACCATCAGAGAGATCCAGACCCCCTCCCCTCTTGGCTACTGTACCAGAGGCTGTGGCGGCTAAACCCTGTATGGACGGACAGGATGGTGAAAATGCTTGGTTTGGGTCTATTCGCTTTCAGCATCACTTTCAGCATCCTCACCATGTTTAAGCCTAATTACACATTACAGCTGCAAGAGTTGGGGTTCCAGTTACCAGTCAAAGCACAGACCTGAGTAAATTTCAGTAGTCCCGTTTAATTTATCGACAAAAATACCTTCTGATCTCAAAACATGTACATCTGTGAAACTGTTTCACGTGTTACAGGCAAATGCTAAAACTGGGACACCCTAGTGCTATAAAACACGTTTAAAATTCATGATGTTGTTACCTTGTAAACTTTGCCAAAGGCACCGTCTCCAAGTTCACCGATGATCTCCCAAATTTCCTCCGGATTCGCGTCTCGGTGGACATGTTCGTATTGTTTCTTCTTCTTTTCAGCTCCCAATTTAAAAATTTTCCGGAAATTAAAGAAGGACATTTTGGGTCTTGAAGATGCCTTAGGTGAAATTACGCCAAGTCTTTTTTTTGTTCTCTTTAGTGAGTACCCACCTAAGTACCAGGCCTTATTGCATTCTTCACAGATTTCAGTCTGGGTTTTATAGTAAGCCAGCTAATAGTATACCACTTCAGGTCTGTTTTCCATCAACCTGTTTGTTCGACATAACGTTATTCCAAAGTGGTCCTGCAAAAACCCTTGGAGAGAGGGGTATGCTGTGGGTTTCGGTACCCCGTCGTCCCAACACTCTCTGCTAACACATTAGCTAGCAACATACAATTTTAACCCTGTCAGCGTGGTTACTTCAGAGACAACAACGTTACAAATTCGGTTACAACAAGCCCCAATAGCTGGGGTTATAGCTGGCGGACTTCATACCATACAGCCTGAGTTGGACTCTGAAATCAACACAATAAAAATGGACGCAGCCTGGCATAGCAGCAATATCCGTGAATTGAATCGGCTGTCACAGGGCAAAGTAGTAAAGGAAACGGTTGTTGTTCTTCAACTCTGTAGAACCAACTAGTCCAGCAGTAGAGAACTACCGTGTGGTCTTTCCCACGTTGATGAGGACCAAAGGTCTACAACTCAAGACGCTTTCATGTCAAAGTAATTACAGTCTTGCAACATCGCGATATCCTGAAGAATATAAAAGCATCAAACTGAAAATTGCACTCTTCAGTTTTCTCTTTCCTCCGCGAGGTTCTGTATCCCGTAATCTAGCGGATTTGGTGACAAATGCGCGTTCATGTCACGGGCGCAACTGTAGTTTTCCATAGACATGTGTTTGGGCAAAGGGAACATTTGTTGCCACCTTCTGTTCTGGATGTCATCCTTAAGTAACAAAAATATTTGCAAGTTCCTGCCTTGTACATGCAATGCACAAGTGCTATTTTAGCATGATGATGAAGCAGTGTGATGCAAAAACAGGTCATTAAAGTTAACGATAACGAATATTGACATGCTGCAAGATATACGACATATAATATCTACCAGTTTTTAACAAAGAAACAAATATAAGGTGATTTTAGAAAAACTACAAATCCCAGACTCATGGGTACATGAACGCGCATGGTTAAGCGGCATTCCATGCTGCACTCTCTTATTGAAGTTTCTTTCTGTGGCAGTCATAACGCCGTTTTGGTCTATTCCTAACCCTGGATATTACTTCAGTAGACTTCATAGCTGTCTGCCATATACACTACTATGTGCATTTGGAACATCTTCTTCGGAAACCATGATACTAAAAAAACTCCAGGAAATGTTTTAGTTGGCCTGGTATACAGCGGCAGCGTCAAAACACAGGGAAGTTGGTTTTTCATGAAACTGAAATACACTGTCAGAGATGGATAGGATGAGATGACAAAAGAGGTAATGTGTTTGATAAGACGTTTATGTTGGTTCTAAAAACAAGTAAAAGTTAAAGGGTTGGACTTAGCCTTGTTTGGT
>CM050198.1:27209761-27222261 GCA_027475355.1 Coilia nasus
ACCCAAAATGCATATGCAATGTCTTTGTTGAGTACTACAGTCTTTTCCTAATCAGATCAGAGGTGCCAAATGGTCTGTATGTTAATCCACCAGACAGGGACGGTTATTCAGAATGGTTAAGGAAGCCAGTTACTCACACCTCATAGCTCAGCCAGAGACGCATACAAAGCTTTTGATCTTAATACAAGAGTTCCAAAAACCAACCAAGGTATTTGAAATAATAATAAAATGCATCTTGTGACCCAGGGAAAAGCTCCTTGTCTCTGATACATATATGCCGTTGCTGTCGAGTGAAATTGATTCTTTCCAGACATTGGGTCGGCAAGAAAAACAAATGTTAGCAGAAATCCCAACACCTCCAGGCACATAATGTGCACGCATGCAGGTATACAGAGAGCCCTGCACTGTATGAACATGTGAATTTCAGTGTTTTAGTTCACCAGGAGCCATGTGCGGCTAACATCAATAAAGCAATATAGATCTCAAAGGTTATCCATGTTCTTGCAGTATTATTTACTTGAGAATGTATGTCTTACAGGCCTTATATGTGCTGTAGCACTGCGTGTTAGAAAACGCATGTATAAGCACGTGTCACGCATCATGTCTGTAAAAGGCACATATTCAGAGGTAACAGACACAGACACACATGCTGTCTCAATCAGTGCATACTTGACTGAATGTGTTTTGCGCACACACACAGACACGCGCAAACACACACCTGTGTGTGTATCCATCCATTAAAATTCTTACACACACACACACACACACACACACACACACACACACACACACACACACACACACACAAAAGTACACAGATATAGTACATGTACGTACACACAGACATGCACACACCCAGATTGATTGTAATGACATTTTTAATAGTTATCCATGTACATTTACTTGAGGATGAGGCCTTATGAGCTTTTGCACGCAGACACAGCACAGACACACACACACATGCTGTCTCAATCAGTACACACTTGACTGAATGTCTTTTGCGCACACACAGACACCCAAACACAAACCTGTGTGTGCATCCACCCATTAAAATTCCTACACACACAGACACACACTTTTTTTCTTTTTCTCTCTTTCTCTCTCTCTTTCTCTCTTGTTCTCTCTGTTTCTCTCACTCTGTCAAACGCTCTCTCTCTCTCTCTCTCACACACACACACACACACACACAGGGTGCTGCATGCTCATTCAGGCGGTCATGCCATCATCAGCCTACGCAGACACCTGTGAAAGCGTGTGCAGGTGCGAACACACACAATCCTTCCAAGTCCAGGAAAAGGTCTGGCAGTTCTGCGTTTGGCTGTGCTTTATTGTGTGGGTCAGGAAATGTGTCAACGTGACAGAACTTTTTTACAATTCTGCCATTTTTTGTTTTTAAAAAAAAAAAAAAAAAAGGCCTTTTTTTTTGGAAATGCTTTTTAATGCCCAGGTTATTATTCTCAAATCTTAAGGTATCACTGGCAAAAACATGGAAAGCTGATCAAATTTAACACCAAATGGAAAGTAACTAATAAAAACAAACTCAAAATTATTGAACATATTAATAATGTTTAGCATTTATTTTTACATTCATTACTGAAAAGTTTGGTCATAAATTAACCAGCCTAGATCTGAGGGTTTTTACGAGCTTGGGAGTCAATCACCAACACAAGGATACAAGGATACAAGGGATACAAGGAGTTTTATTTGTCACATGCATAGACATACTGGGTAGTAGGACATGCAGTGAAACTGATGATTGTGGGTCTAGACTGTGCATGGGGAGTGGGGAGTAAAGTGCGTAGAATGCATTTGGGGGGGGTGACTACCATAAGAAGGGCAGAGGTAGAAAAAAGGTGAAGGGGGGTGGGATAAAGTGCATAAAGTGCAGAGGTTGGGAGGAAGGACTGGCTGTGGTGGCAGATGATGGGCTGTGTGGGGGGTGGCACTGCGTGTGCGGCTGACAGCGCTGAGGTGGGGTTAGTTGCCATGGCGCTGCTGCGTTCGGACGCCTTTCTGGTTGCTCCGTCTAAACTGTGCGTTTATTTACTTTTTTACCTTTTATTAACCTGTTATTTTTTCCATTCATCCTACTCACTTATTACCTATGACGCTATTTCACACAGGCGTATGGATCACAGTCAAAGAGTATTGCTAGTCAGCAGAGCATAGAAAGAGGAGCTGGAATAAAGAAGTTGCTCATTTTGGACAGCTTCTTTTATCTCAAGGCCGCAGCTAATCGCGGAATATTCTGGGGCATTCTGGGGGAGTGGAGCTTTGGCTGGCATAATCATGTGAAAAGAAGATTGTTGTTCCACCTCACCCTCATGGCATGTAGCTTTATTGAGTGAGTGAAGAACAACTCACAGAGAAGTATGGACGTGGTCAGTAACTAGTAGAGTAAATAGTGTCTTTAAGTATGTATTTGATCAATTTTCACAACATATTTTAACATTATCAATTACATAATGGAATAGGTAAGGATAGACTGTTAATAGCAAGTCTACAGTACTTCATTGGTGATAAGAGATACTACTTCTTGTAGATGTTGCCACATATGATTAGACATAGAAAAACACATAAAATATATGAGTTAGGCTACTTCTTGGACATGCTATATGATGTAATTACCCATACACCAAGCATTTATGTACATCCTGATTTTTATACATGTTCATGTGTTTCATATTGTGTTGTGTTGCAGACAAGGTGAGTGACCCGGTGATGGCGGTGCAGATCTCCTGGATGCAGGAGCTTCCTGTGCTCTACCGGAGATGCTACCACAAACCCTTCAACCCGGCTGGTGGAGAGCCAGGCACCAGTAGCACAACGTAAGCCTCTTTTTGGACTTTAGAGACAGAGTAGGGTGTGTGTGTGTGGGTGGGTGTGGGTGTGGGTGGGTGTGTGTGTGTGTGTGTACACTCATGAACACTCAAACGCTTATGTGGTGCAGGACATTGATGGTACCATTATGCATTGGCTGTGCAGGCAGTAAGTATGTGTGTGTGTGTGTCTGTGTGTGTGTGTGTGTGTGTGTGTGTGTTTGTCTGTGTCCTTGATCTTAATTGGCTTGCATTCTTCTGCCATGACTTCCACTATGGTTAACGAAGGGAGTTTTGCCGCCAGCACTCTTTTATAACCAGGGATGTAACCTGGACACAAAACAGTGCAAGTTGTTTGTTGTTTATGGTCTTTTTCAACATATTTCTGCATATTCAGCATATTTTATTCCCCGTCTCATTCGCTTTCTCTTTCTCGTTGTCTTTCTCTTTCTCTATGTCTTTTCCTCTGTTTTTCACTGTCTCTGTCTCTCTCTTCTTTCTTTCTTTCTCTTTCTCTCTCTCTCTCTCTCTCTCTCTCTCTCTCTCTCTCCTCCTGCTCTGGCCTACCACTCACAGATAGTCTGTTTTTCCCCAAACGCCACACCAGGTGTTGACGCACTTGATCTAGAACCCATGCATGCATAACCAGCACCTGCGAATGTAATTAATACTGGCACGATGAGATATTTGACCCCTATGCCTTTTCCTGGTGGCCCTGATTAAGGTACATGAGGTGTTAATGACATGTCAAGGACGTGTCAAGGTCAGGTCTCTCAAAGGAACAGCTGTGGTTCTTGCAGAGCATTCACCTGTGAAGTACAAATGCAAATGTGTGTGCTAACAGTCTAGGAGTTATAGACCACACACACACACATACAGTGGTACCCATATGGCAAAGCAACACGATGATATCTACACACACACACACACACACACACACACACAATGGGTTTGACAGGAGGTAAGGATCTGTGAAAACACACACAGTATCTCTCTCTCTCTCTCTCTCTCTCTCTCACACACACACACACACACACACACACACACACACACACACATACACACACACACACACACATACACACACACACACACATACACAATGGGTTTGACAGGTGGGTAGGGATCTGTGAACACCCACACTCATCATATGGGAAGTATCAGCCTGGTGTCGTGTTTTGGGGCCTCACAGTGAAAGCAATGGCATTCACCACAGTTGGGAGGACTTGTGCAAAATTTGAGGTCATGTGGGTTTCAGTTTTCTAATGCGTAGCTTCAATGTTGGTTTGCTTACATCTCATATTTGTTTTTTAAAGCTGTAATTTGAGACACACTGAATCGTTGTAGAAGGTAACATTTCATACACAGACACAGACAGAATATTTTTTAGCCCTGCCAGAGTCTGAGACCTTGAGAATAATCTCCATGGTTATTAATGAGGTTATTAGTGAGATACATTAGTAGTCTTTGTTGCATTACTTACTTACTTACTTATATACTTCTATGCTTATTTCTACTTATACTTGTTGTATACTTATTCCTTTAATCTATATACAATAATTCCTTTTAGCCTGTAATGTGCTGTGAAGCACTTTGGGTGAACTGCTGTTGGTTTTAAATGTGGTCTAAAGTGACGTTACTTGACTTCGCTTAACTTGACTTGACTTGACTTAATGTTTTATGAGCACACGTGTTGTTTGCCTCTGTGCCTTTCCTGCAGTGCGGCCGGACAGCCGTCTTTCTCCCCGCTCCTCGGTCGAGCCACCCAGACGCTCAGGGACTTCCTGCGGGAGAAGGAAGTGAGGCGCTTTCGGCCGTACGACGTGGAGCACCTGCTGCACCCCCTCGTCGCCCAGCTGCCCCTCCACACGGAGGGTGAACAGGTGAGCTGCAGCTGCACTCTATTGTGTCTGGCTTAGAGGAGGAATTCTGGGTAAAATGAGCTGTGGGCGTGTTTAAAACGTGATAACGAGCTGGTATGTTTGCTGAGGAGCAAAACTATGCTAGCCTGTTGCATTTCGAACTTTACTGTTTACTATTAACTGTTCTATTAGTTTCTGGTCGCCGCCATTTTGAATGTCCATAAGTCCGAAATGCAACAGGCTAGCACAGTGTTGCTCCTCAGCAAACATACCAATCATATTTTTTCATGTTATCATATTTTAACGTACACATTGAACTTATGCAATTATCTACTTACAAAGGTTGCATTTCATTGTGCACCACATAGCTCTGTTCCAATGGTTAATCTTGTCACATGTAAGATTTGTACCATGTTGTTCTCCTTGCGTGAGAATGAAGGTTACCTATTAGGAGTGCTGTGATTCTCATGCACTAGGCATGCTTACCAATCTGAAGTAGATCAATTTGCATGTTTAACTGAAGCTCAACTTTCAAACAAAAAAATCTGTTGCAAATTAAATCACAATCGCAATATCTGTGGAGAAAATCTTAAGTACATATTTTCTCCAAATTGTGCAACCATATCTTTTATAAAATTTGGCATATTGATACACAGGGTCCTCTAGACAGGATGAAGTCTATCTGTGCGTGTGTGTGCGTGTGTGTGCGTGTGTGTGTGCGTGTGTGTGCGCGTGCGTGCGCATTGGTGTTTGTACACAGTCTTGGCAGTTCTGGCTCTGTCAAAGAGAAAAGGAACATGCTGGCTTGGACTAAGCCTCAAGCTTCAATCCATCCAATCAACACATCACCTCGAAACCACATTAGAAAAAGTTCAAATTTGATTAGCTGTTGGGCTCCTTTTTGCCTAAAATTTTGCTGGCTGCATGCACTTTTTAAAGGGTAAATCAAATAAACAAATGCTATGTATTCATCAGTCCCTGTTTGACCAACTTTGTCAAAAATACTTAAGATTTTCTTGCAGTTTGTATCTCAGAACATCCTTCTTCACTTTATCCTGCCCCCCCCCACCCACCCACACACACACACACACACACACACACACACACGCTTTGTTCCATTTTGCTTTTGTTTCCTGCGCTCAGCTTCCCTTGTCCTTCCAGAAGCATCTATAGACGATAATATCCGAAGTGACATAATCTTCAACAATAGCACACGTGTACACTGGATCCCCCACGGGGTTAAAAATAGACACGCACATGTGAGCCACCATTTATAGCCCCGAGGTGTGTGTGTGTGTGTGTGTGTGTGTGTTTATTTAGTTTCATTTAGCCTCCATGGTAACCGCTGGCATAAACAACAACACAGAACTTTAATTGTTATCCGAGCTTCGATCAAAGGACTGAGTGAGCGGAGCGAGTGGGTATATGTTGTGCACTTGACGTTTTTTCGTCGCTTTGATCTTATGGTTAGACTCGACCGCCCTAAGATTATGTAGTTTATGTTGAAAGACGCACACAGGCATACATTTAATCAGCAGGGGACTTGCTTATATTTGTTTGTGTGTTTTGTGTGTGTGTGTGGGTTGGTGTGTGGGTTGGTGTGTGTGTGGTATGGATATTGCTATCTGCATGGGTATCTTATTTAAGATGTTTATGCAATAAGCTTGAAGGCACACCGATGGGCACAAACTCTGTCTGTGTGTGTGTGTGTGTGTGTGTGTGTGTGTGTGTGTGTGTGTGTGTGTGTGTGTGTGTGTGTGTGTGTGTGTGTGTGTGTGTGTGCCTGTGTGTAGTGGGGGAAAAAAGCCAGCATTTGGTAATGCTTGGCTTAATGAGACCATGTTTATTAGCCATACATCTGTGGAAGAAGTATGTGTATGTGTGTTTGGATCAAGGGCAGGTTTAACATCAATGTGTTGGCGCCAAGTCTTTTTGGATTGTGTGTGTGCGTGTGTGTGGGTGTGTCTGTGTTTGGATCAAGGCCAGGTTTAACATCGGTGTGTTGGTGCCAAGGCTTTTTTGTATTGTGTGTCTGCGTGCGTGTGTGTGTGTGTGTGTGTGCGTGTGTGTGTGTGAGTGTTTCCCCAGCGAGGCTTGCATGTAAAGTCTGCTGTGTTTTTCATTAAGCCCTGAGCCAGCACACGTGTTTGTGTTTGTCAGAGCGAGTGTCGAGTGGTAGGCCTTCTGGAGGCCAAGGCACCAGGCGTGTCTCAGTAAAAAGATTTCTGTTGGAACACTTAAATTAATGTGACTATTAAAAATTTCAATACAATCAATCTGTGTGTGTGCATGTTTGTGTGGATATACTATATTGGTGTGTAGCATGTGTCTGGTTGTGAGTGTGTGTGCATGTTTGTGTTATGTGCATGTAAAAATGTGTGTATGCAGGTAAGCTCATTTGTGTATGTGTACACATTTGTATGCTTCCATGTTTGTGTGTGCAGTCATTTGTCTGTGTGTGTGAGTGTGTGGATGAGCATCTGTGAGATTGTGTATGTGTGCAGTTGTGTATGTGTGCAGTTGATGAGGTCATTTGTTGACGTGTATATATATATATTCATTTTCAAATGCTTCTTTTTATGTGTGTGTGTGTGTGTGTGTGTGTGTGTGTGTGTGTGTGTGTGTGTGTGTGTGTGTGTGTGTGTGTGTGTGTGTGTGTGTGTGTGTGTGTGTGTGTGTGTGTGTGTGTGTTGTTTGATCCCAGGCATCAGCGGCAGGGCCCTCGGTTCCGCCTCACATTCGCCAGCTCCTCAACGAGACGCTCCATCTCCTCCAGGAGGAGGGAACCCTGTTCCGCCGGGTCATCTCTCAGGACGAGCTCTACCATGTAAGCTTAAGCTTGCCCCCCATACTAACACACCTGATACGCTCTCACAGTCATCATCAGTAAGAACACCATGTGACCCAGCGCTGAAGGTTCCTAGAGCACTGAGCTCAATCCCATAAGCTTGCCCCCATACTAACACACTTAAAGGAGAAATTCGTTCTCAGAGAAAGAAGTTCTCAGTGCCTTCTTTTGAATGTTGTGGCCTTTGTTGTGCTACTGATGGAGTGTGGAGTTTCTTCGAGCTGTCTTAATGGTTTAATAATAGCGTAATCTTCATGCTTCTTCTAAGGGCACCTACCACTTCCATTGTTAGCATTCTGGGACAAATGGTAAAAAATAGTTAAGTTCTGAATGCAACAGGCTAACTCAATTTTGCTCCTCAGCAAACATACCAACTCGGTATGATGTTTTAACATGCCAATTTTCATTGTACACCGAATTACTCCGTTAAAGGAGAACTAACAAAGGAGAAAGGAGCACTCACAATCCACATAAATGAGAACGCAAAGTTCCTGGAGAACACTCATAGTCCAAGTAAGCCAGTACAGAAGGGTTCTGGAGCACCGACCTCTACCATGTAAGCTTGCCCCCATACTAACTCACTTAAAGGAGAAATTTGGTATAAAATGAACATTGGGCTAGCATAGTTTTGCTCCTCAGCAAATATGCCAACTCGTTACCATGTTTTAACATATCCAAAATTCATTTTACACTGAATGTCTCCATTATAATGCACTCACAATCCACAGCTCTGCCTCGTAAGTTTCCCCCGAACCTGCGCATTTAAAACGCACTGACAATCCACATAAACGAGAACACAAAGTTCCTGAAGCACACTCATCATAGTCCAAATCACTCAGTACAGAAGGTTCCTGGAGTGCTGAACTCTACTACATAAGGTTCCCCCTGTACCAGCACATTTAAACTGCACCTACAATTCACGTAAACGAGAACACAAAGTTCCTGGGGCACACTCATGGTCCAAGTGACCTAGTAAGCTCTACCACGTAAGGTTTCTTCATACTAGCACATTTAGGGAGCATTCGCACTACACGCCTTGGACTGGACCTGGGTTCGTCTGGACCCTTAATCAAATTCAAACGCAGTCAGTCGAACTCGGATGCAGATCCAGACCCGACACCAGGCCACAGAAAAGTGGTTTTGGCTACGGATAGCCAGAATCCTTGGAGCGTGTGGCTAAATAGGCATTCCTAAAAATCTGTGTGTTTGTTGTGTGTGGATGATTCTAAAGACCTAGCATTGACAGGGAGTGTTTCAGCACAATATTTACCTCCACCAGCGAAGTGTATGTAATTATCTTTGTTTGTTTGTTTGTTAGTTTGTAACTCAAAAAGTTATGGATGTATTTTGCTGAAATTTTCAGTTCACTAAAAGTGATTCGATTTTGGCGGTGATCTGGGCTGCCCTGGTGAAAGTCTGCGCTCTCTGAGTGCTTTTCTAGTTGTATTATTATCAATGGTGGAGGGGCGGCAAAATGTTATTCTTTTATATGGCACAAGAATTTTAGCAATGCCCCTGACTCCCACTACTACTACTGCTAACAAGGGGAAAGTATGCAGCAAAGGTGTTGATAGCTAAACTTGATCTGTTTGAATTTGCTAAAATAATATTTTAATTCCACGTTTCATATTGTGTGTGTGTCTGTGTTTTTGTGTGGGTCTGTGTCTCTGTCTGTCTGTCTCTGACTGTCTCTCTGCCAACCTTCAGTGATAACCGCTGATTTCTGTTGTCTGCTCTTCAGCTAATGAGGTTTTCTTTGCCCAAGGTGACTGAGCAGGACAAAGACCTTATGATGGCCATCAGAGACATCATCCAAGAAGACACCAGGCGGGAAAAATGTAGGCCCCACCACCCTCCTCTCCTCCGTTTGGCCTTTTACATCACCTTTTACCCCTATTTTGTTCCTCCATTTAGCCTAATACCTCATTAACTATCTAATATCTAATGTCATGGAGAAAAAAGGGGCTTTTTAGACCTGCCAAATCTGACATGTTCACTTGTTCACCATATAGTGCATTATTGAGCGACCAAAACAATGTAACTCACCACCCTCCTTTCCTCCGTTTGGTTTTGTTCAGCACTTTTCACCCCTATTATTTACTTCATTTAGTCTAACACACCACTGTCTGCCTAATATCTAATGAGCATTTTTCATGGAGAAAAAAATGGTGCTTTTTAGTGTTTTGGGTAGACTTGCCAAATCTGACATGTTCTGACACTCATTGACTATATATAGTGCGCTACTGAGCGACCAAAACAATGTAACTCACACCCTGTGTAGTACACGACAGTAGTTGTGAATGACTTCACATTGCGGACACAGAATTTGATTACTTCTGACAGTAAATGACCACTAACGCTAGTTTTACTCCATTTAGCCTAAAACCCTTATTATCTATCTAATATCTAATCTATGTAAAATTGTGCTTTTTATTGTTTTGGGTAGACTCCAAATCTCACACGTTCACTCATTGACTATATATACTGTAGTGCACTACTGAGCGACCAAAACAATGTAACTCATACTCTATGTAGTACACACAACTGTAGTAGTAAATGACTTCACATTGCGGACACAGAATTTGATTACTTCTGACAGTAAATGAGCACTTCCTGTTGCAGACGCGGAGAAGGGCTGCCACATCCTCCACATCCTGTCCAGCGTGAGGCGCCGCTACAGCCAGAACCTGGGCCGGCCGGCCCTGGAGCTCGCCCTGCGCTTCCTGGAGAGCAGCAGTGACATCATCAGTACCAGCGACTGCCACTACACTGTGCTCTGACTGCCTGCCACAATGGAGGTGGTGTTTTTTTTTATGGCAAATCTGCCTTGATTCCAGGAATGGAGGGTTTTTTTTTCCCTTGGCACAGCCAAAACAGAGGCAGATGCTTAACGGGCTCTGGACAGTAACAAAGGTTTCTGGCGAAGCCAAAGCAATAATGAACTCTGTGTGGAAGATTTGGTGTTTTTTTCTCCATTTTTTCCAACCAGAGGTTTCACCTGGTGTCAGATTTGTTTTTTTATTGTTTTGTTTTATGATAAATTAAGATGGTAAAGACTTAACTTATTTGATTTTCATGGACATTTAATAGGCATCAGGAAGTGAACATTTCCACAAAGAGAGAATAATCTTCAAAAAATATGTTAATTCTTCTGTTAACTTAAGAGATGACGTATTTATTTAATTCATTCATTCATTCATTAATTAAAGAAATCTTGCGATTTCGTCATGTTTAACTGGGCACCGAGTCAGAGATCTGCCACAAGGTGGAGACATTTGTGCGTAATGTTTCGCCGTTTCTAAGGGGATCATCTGTGTCAGTTTTACAGTTTTCGTGCTTTTATCGGCGTCTTGCCAACGGACAGTACCAGCAGACTACAACTTTAGCTTGTATGCGTGTTAAGTGTGCACAACGAAAATAAAATACATTTGTATCTCGTACGTGGAATTCTGGATAATTCTGATTAATGTCTTTGACACCAAGTAGAATAGCCTATGAATACACATTGCTCACTGCTCAGAATAACTGCAAAGATAATGCTTCAGCTCAGCGAAAGCTTCTGGGCACAATCCCTGTGTTTCCAAATTCACCCCATGGCAACTGCTGTCCCGTTGACATATTGCTGTGCTGTCGAGGTAAACAACCATTGAAATGTCACAGCGTTTCCTTTCGCGTTGGTCAGATAAAACCCGCCCGCACCAAATGCACCCTGTTCGTGATGCGGAGGAGGACCTCGGCGTCTTATTACCAACAACCAACCCAGTTCTGCGCGGCGAGGTTTCCCAGCCCAACTACAGCGAACGAACTCGCGTCAAGCCCAGCCCCGTTGACCAAATCGCTTTGCGCTTCCTCCTGCTCAATGCCTGCAAGTCCCTGCAAGCAGCATTTGGCGGTCAATGCGCCGGTCTTTTTCAAGTGCCCCGAGCAAAATTAAGGAGCACCCCTGGACAGGAGTATTGTGGTCAACACAAAGGACCAGCGCCAGCCCCCCTTGGGCGAGAAAGGTGATAGCTTCTTCATCACGCTTCACGAGCCGCTGACGTTGCCCCGGTACCGAGTGGAGACCTTAATTTGGATTCAACTGACCGACGGAGGGAAGACGATATAGGCTGTCAGATATTACAGTCGAGCGTTCCGTTCATCAGGACCATTAGAAGTTTGGACATTCACACTGTCATCACAAATTCACGCGAAAAATAAGCCGGGAATCTTTCTTTTCTTGTTTACTGACCACGAAGCGAGGACAACAATCGAATGCCTTCATTGAGAGGAGCGCCACAAACACAATTGCGTCCCTTCGTGATTAATATAACCACTTCTCCGTGGGTTGTGAAGACAACGCGCTCATTTAACCTGAATTAGACCACATCTGCAGCTCGATATACCCGCTAATACCCGCTCAAGCTTTTCAAGATGCATCTTCGGACAGTTTTGGATGTGAAAGTGGTGGATGTAGAGAAGAGACGTCACCCCTCAAAGCATTACGTGAGTGTTTTACCTGTGCGCACCTCTCGGGTACCCTGGCTCTAACACAAACTATCAAAACATGTATTGTTGTTATGATTAATTTGTCTTAATAATACATTGATTTGTCTTCATAAACTGAACTGAACAGCAGCCCTGAGTTAAAGGGAAGTTTAGACCACCTTAATTCTGACAATAATCAGTTATTTATATTTATAAGTAATATCATTTCCACATTTGTCTTTTTTTGACACAATGGCATCTTAATCTTTTGGTATGGTATGCTATGTAGTTGCCAGTTAGACTGTGACATGCCTTTAGGACAGTGTAATCAAGTATCCCCATGTGACATTTGTTGTAAACATTTAACCAAAATTCTGCATAACACCCTAAGGATAGAACAGACCTGGGGATGCCCTTTCCTCAACTTAATTTACATTTACATTCTTATAGTTTATAAAGCATGTTAGGCATACTCTTGTCACATCCCCCTCTTTAAGCACAAAC
>CM050198.1:27227261-27229761 GCA_027475355.1 Coilia nasus
CTCGCTCTCGCTCACTTGCGTGGCCTGAATATCCACTCCAAGCAAAGCGCACTCCTCCTTGTGTAAAGTCTGGGTGCTGATCCATGGAGCAGGCCAATGCAATCGAGAAGATAAAGTCTGCAACACCAGAAATGTGCTCCCAGAAATCTTTTTTAACGGTGACATTTGACTCACATCTGATGAAGCCTTAAAGCAACGCTAAGTAGTTTTTTCAGCCATAAAACAGTGTTTCCAAAATCGTTTCAGTGGTTTATCAAGTTGTAACTGGGTGAAAGGTACTTTTGAATTCACTTTGCCTCCCTCCATGGACTATAACCGCACCACAAGTTTGAAGGAGCCGGCCGTCTCTCTGTAGTTCTCTATGAGAGACAATTCTGCTTCCAACCTGTAGGGCAACCGAAGACAAAACTACTTAGTATTGCTTCAATGCCTGAAAGGTCAGTATAAAAAGATTGTTGGGAACATATTGCTGGTGTTACGGACTTTTATTTTCTTCTCTGAAAAAAAAAAAAAAAAACACTTGGCCAATCCGATCTATCTTGGCATTCGACAGCTGCCG
The DNA here is from genome assembly GCA_027475355.1 of Coilia nasus. NCBI lineage: Eukaryota > Metazoa > Chordata > Actinopteri > Clupeiformes > Engraulidae > Coilia > Coilia nasus. The sequence goes on from CM050198.1 coordinate 27,227,821, forward strand.
TCTGTCAGCGCAGAATCTGTCGGTTGGTTCTTGACGTGCCCGCTCCGCCCTGTCCTTGCTCTCGGGGCCCCTCGTTCAGCTGCTCTATCACCCTGCAGGTCACGTCTTGTCCTGTGTTGTGTCACGTCACCCATCTTCATCTGCGTCCATCTGCGGTGCCCGAGCTGCCATTCGTGCCAGGGCGGACAAGTCATAACACGAGTCATACTGTATGTGCCTGTGTGACTGTTTATCAGGTGCCCATGGCAATCTAGCTTCATCACCAGCCCTGAAGTAAACAAACAACAGTCACGATTTATTTGGATGGTTCTATAGACCATCTATTGGATTTGATTTAAAGTGATATGTTAGTAAACTTTAACCAAAATGAAACTAAATTTCAACAAACTGTGAAATTTTTGTGGGCAGACTATGTTGTTGTTACTGGAACAACTAGCATCTAACCAAAGACCACAAAAGACAGACTAGCTTTCATTATTAAAAGTGAATAAATAAAAATAATTAGACAAGAAGTACAGTGGTCCCTCGTTATTCGCGGGAGTTCCATTCTAAAAATAACCCGCGATAGGCAAAATCCGTGAAGTAGTCAGCTTTATTTTTTACAATTATTATAGATGTTTTAAGGCGGTAAAACCCCTCACATCACACTTTATAAACTTTTCTCAGACAGGCATTGATATTTTCTCACATTTTCTCTCTCCTACTCTCAAAGTTCAAACTTACAAACATACAGCATTTCAGAGTCACGCAGCTAGCGATGGAAGATTTATTTACATTTTACAAGCTGAGCACATTCTGTACTGTACAGGAGATTGATTGACAATGTTCTAGCCAATCAGGGCGCATAACACAGTGCGCTGTAAAAAAAAAAAAAAAAAAAAAATCAGAGAAACAGCGAGGCCGCAAAATGTGAACCGCATTACAGCGAGGGACCACTGTACTTCTAATTTCCATCACCATCAGCAGTGTCGGTCTTTGTGCAATTTCGATGAGTCGAGAACTTACTGTAGAGGAGAAGAAGACACTGCTCTGGGATCAGCTGATAACACCCCATACTGCACCCATTCCCTAGTGCTAAAAGCCAAAGTGTCTTCACAATGCTACAAAGGCGTAGACACGGGTGGGCTAGGTTGGGCCTGTGCCCACTCACTTGTCAATCAAGCCAACCCAGTCAGAAGGCTCTATACGTTCAACTGACTGTTTCAGCAATAAAAATAACCTGTGGGCAAGTTGAACCGATGCACCACTTTGCTACGGTTTGCTACAGTTTCCTGATTGAATGAACTGTTTGGCTGCCACATAGTGCAACGTTCTGCAACATACGTTTGGCATTGTTTGCTCCCGTTTGGTAGGCGTGTTCGACCACTTATCCAATCAGCGACAAGTTTGTACAGTCGTCTTCTGTGATTATCTCTGCCAGAACGGCACAAGGAATCGCCGTCTCAGCTGCCATAGGTCCACGACTTGCGTCATACAACATGGTGTTGTAGCGCACCTGTGTTTTTGTTGAATTAACAGTGTTGCTACGTTTCATACATCTTGAACTCTTTTTTTTTAGTGCCCACTCATGTTATGATTTCTGGCTACACTCCTGGTGCTACATGCCTAGCCAATGACAGCTGTGTCTTCACAATGACACTTGACGTGCTGTATCTGAGCTGATGCAGCTTAGTGCTGGCAATGCCAATAGCCACTGGATGAAAACCGCTGATCCAGTCACTCTTCAAAGTCACTTTGGATTAAACATATACATGAAAAGAGCCCATCATGTTAATGTATCGATGCTGGCTGTGCTGCATTGTGTGCTGGTTATATGTCAGCAGTGATATTTCCAGCCCTGTTGGTCAATAGGGAGCCATAATGCCTGTAATTCTTAGGTCATGGGGCTCCTGCCTTCGGTGGCCTTAGAAAATGATAGATTATCCACCTTTCCGTGTATGC
>CM050198.1:27234761-27237261 GCA_027475355.1 Coilia nasus
AGCAACGGTCCATTACTCAGAAGTATCAGACCTTCGTAAGTTGGGATAAGTGATTGAGTTCAGTGGAACTTTCCTGCATAAGCCGTGTAATAAACTAACTTGAATGATGTTCTGTGACGAGAACAGGGCTCTGCACTAAACATCACTAAACATCAGTCTAGTGTGCAGTCCACTCCACAGGCCACTCCACAGGACAGGACAGTCCACCTGGCTTTCAATGGTCACTCCAAGCATTTCAAGTGTGTGTTCAGACTTGATCTCTTTGTCATTCCATGCCGTTGCACTGAGGAGCCGTAAAAGGCTAATCTTGGTAGAGCCTCTGTATGGAACAAAATGACACACTGGTGTAGAAGAGAAGATGGCGGTTGCCGTCTTACCCGCGTCTTTAAATAGACACTCTTAGGCGGGGTTCCGTGCTTTTAGTGGCCAGGCCTGAAGGACTGTGCCCCACCAAAGTTCCCCGCCAAGGCTTCTTTTCTTTTCTTCTCTTCTCTTTTCTCCACTTCTCTCTCGACGACACGGAAGATTCCGGCAACCTTCCTCACTGAGCAACTGTAAGTGCTTTCTTCTCGATTCTTGATGTTCACAAGATAAAAACTTAAAACTTAAAAACTCAGCTAAAGAAACAACCAAACACACAAAACGCACCCATGTCTGCTTTGTTTGTTTGTTTGCAATCAGCACAATTATCGAAGGGTAAAGATTTTAAGTGCTGAACAAGCGTGAAGCGTGCATATTGTTAAAAAGTGCTTGACTGGGATGGACGACAGTGAAAACGGTGGTGTGGTATCTGCAGGTGACGTATTAACGAGCGCCCCGCACGTTCTGAAGGGCCGGTGGTTAATGCATTAAATAAATTCCTCTGCCGCTGCTGCTGCTGCCGCTGCTGCTAGGTGTTTCTGTCTCTTTCTCTATCTATTTTTTTCCCCTCTAGTATTGATGTTTGCTGTGAGCGTTTTCCATTTTTCTCCTCTTGTTCAGAATGAATGAGGTCTTTGTCCTTTTTTTTCCCCCTTCCTTCTTTCAAGCTAGCATTTAATTGGAAACAACTGATGAACAGGCTCTTTCTCGTTTCAACTGGAAAATGTGAATTTATCAAGAATGAAAGAAAAAGAAACGTGTGTGTCTGTCTGTGTGTGTGTGTGAAAGAGAGAGAGGGAGAGGGAGAGGGAGAGGGAGAGAGAGAGAAATCAAAAGAGTAAAAAGGAAAAGAAAAACCTGTCAGAACTCCCACTGACTTTTACAAGTTGTGCATAATTTTGTTCTCTCTTGTGTTCTGCATGTATGCTGTCAAATTCCTTTGAGCTCAGCACTAAGTAGTGAGTAGGTGTATTATTTTATGGACTCTTAACGTGGCGTAGAAACAGCCCCATACTTACCATGACAGCCTTTGCCTCGTATCTGAACAGACAACATTTGAACTTTTATCAATTAAAGTTGACAGCCATATGTTTCTCTCTCTCTCTCTCTCTCTCTTTCTCTCTCTCCCCCTCCCTCTCTTTCTCTCACTCTCTCTGTGCAGTTAATTTTCAAATTGCATTTTTTTCAAACCCCCAGGAGATTGTTCTCTGAGCTTCCTGTTGACTTGAAGCATCTGGCTTGGTGGGATCACATGATTTCCAACTGGTGTGTGTGTGTGTGTGTGTGTGTGTAGGTGTATGTGTGTGTGTGTGTGTGTGTGTGTGTGTGTGTGTGTGTGTGTGTGTGTGTGTGTGTATGTGTGTGTGTGTGTGTGTGTGTGTGTAGGTGTAGGTGTATGTATGTGTGTGTGTGTGTGTGTGTGTGTGTGTGTGTGTGTGTGTGTGTGTGTGTGTGTGTGTGTGTGTGTGTGTGTGTGTGTGTGTATGTATGTATGTGACAGTGTAATGGCTACCTCCAGGCCAGGCCATCTGTAAAACAAATTGGTTTAGATCCATTAGCAGGCTAACATATAGGGCTTCCATAGGCGGCCAGTCACTTAAGGGGCACGCTAATTGCTAGCGTCTTGGCTCTTAGCAGGGACCTCATGTACCTAAAGTGTGGCTGTTATTGTCTTTGTCTAGCACACTCAGGGATATAGCACTTTCTGTGTCGGGTGTAGCCTACATGAGTTAGTGACACACCTAGGCAAGCTGTGTCATAAGTACGGTAGTAAATCTCCTAATGGGAGACTCAAATGGTTATTTCCCTCTAGCAAATATTTACCCCTGAGTGGACTTAACTTACCTGATACAGGGCCAAGGGCCAAAGCCTGGGACAGAGCCAAGCTGGATTGTGTTGTTTGGAAGGATTCATGTGGTGTGTTCAAACAATCCATTGCATTGCATTGTGTTTTTGACTTGAATGCGTTTTCAAGGAAGTGTCAGCATAGCTGCTTACAATGCTGCTAAAATTCCTTTTGCTTTTGTGATCAGGCAAAAGGCCTATCTCTAACCACTTTTACACGGTGCACCCTACACTTTCTTATCAGTCATGCTACAAGCTAATCGAGAAATCTCTTTGTATGAAATCCAGTGAAAGG
>CM050198.1:27254761-27264761 GCA_027475355.1 Coilia nasus
GGGAAAAGGTCTAGGTCGCTTAATGCTGTCAAAACTCTATGAGAGTTTTTGTTCAATTTTATTTGTATGTCTCATACAGCCACTTTGTTAAAGAAGTTTATGTCTGGGCAGAAATAAGCTAAGAAATAAGTGATGTTTTGGTACCATAACTGATATTACATTCTGTTGTTGGGGTTGTGTCTTTGCTTTAAAATTGGCTGATCAGTTGTCTTTAGCTTTTTACCATTATTTAATTATCTGTTTTCGATAGGCTTTGACGCCATAGGTAAGCTTATTTTAAGGAGTAACATTTTCTCCTTGGTGTGACATTTGGTGTGGAATATGAGATTTAAAACCCTAACTGAATAATCCTTGAAGCATGTGGTTTTTCTTAACATTTGTGTATTTGGCCCACAATGGTTTGGTTGCTGCGAACCTACTGTCAATGCTAAACATCTCACAACTACGGGTTGAAGGTTTTGAAGTGTGTATGCACAAATGTACAGTGTGCGTGATGTGCTTACTGTACTAACTGCGTGCACATAAGAGTCAGTGTGAAGAAACAGTTAATAATGCATACGTTTCTGTGTCCAAATTCCAGGTTCACCAAACTTGCGTCAGAAACCGCCTCCCCGTCGAGACGCCAACCTGGTAAATTACTTTCTGAGCGTCACTGGGCTTTAGGCTGTGTCGTACGGAATGGCTTAAATCATATTCACATCCCATGGATTTTCAAACAGCACATTCTTCACTGATGAGGTCTTTATTTTTGCACGTTTTCTTGCTAGGGGTTGCACTTGCCCAAACCGCCAGAGCCCCCTACTGTTGAAGCGGAGTACTACACCATCGCAGAGTTCCAGTCCAGTATCTCGGATGGCATCAGTTTCCGTGGAGGACAAAAGGCTGATGTATGTCTATCTGCTAACTCAACCTGATGTTTCAAGTGTGTCTATGGCTTGATGTCTTTGGAAAAAAGGCAGTAATATCAAGTAACACAACAGTTTGGTTCTTGTAAGGAGGGACAGCTTTTTGGGCCACATACAGTATAGACAAAGGAATGGATGTGTTGCTGCACAAACACATTGAATAAACAGACTCTGTGGGTGGAACTTGTATCATAGTAACTTTTAATAGATTAGATTCACGCTACCCATGTAACACCACATGAGGAAGAACAATAAAAGCAAACTTAGGTTAAGTTAACCTCATGAAACACAAAACTAGCTTTGTATTTTTTAAATTAAAGCCAAGACTTTAGTGTCATGGACAACAGCTGGTTTAGTCCTCCAGAAAATAGCAGATTTGATTTGACTAAAAAGTCATCAACATTCAACATTCAACATCAATATTTATGCCACCTGTATTCTGCTCTACAAAGCCACAAAGAGTGTAAATTGACTTTATAACGTGGTCCTTCACAGTACATAAAAGCATCACCACTATAATACCTACAGCATGTTAGAGTAGTAGAGTAGACAGTATGACAACTTTGGAGGCAGTTTCAGTGTTTGCATAGTTACTGCACTTTGCCTTTGTAGGGCAATATTAAACGCACAAGTGGAACAAGGTGATTGTAATACTAGATTGTAGCTTCTAAATCAAGGGTGTTGTCTGTTATTGAAGGTGGCCTTGTCCTGACCCATGTTTATTGCCCATGTCTGTAGGTAATCGAGAAGAACTCGAGCGGCTGGTGGTACGTGTCCATCGGCGAGACGGAGGGCTGGGCTCCCTGCTCCTACATCGACAAGCGCAAGAAGCCCAACCTCAGCCGGCGATCCAGCACTCTGACCCGCCCCAAAGTTCCGCCCCCGGCCCCGCCTGTCAAGAAGCAGGATTCCACCGAGGACATGCCCCCTCTTTGTGGCGGTGGTCGCCGTGGCTCCTCCTCCACCAAAGCCCAAGAATCCCCCAGCAGGCCCGTGTACGAGGAGCCCGAGTACGACGTCCCCGCCATCGGATTCGACCTGGACTCCGACACTGACTCCCTCAAGGGCGAGTGCTCGGCCGAGGTGAGGACCAACGGCGGCCCTCACAGTGGGAAGTACCACACTATACACCCCACCCTAGGCAAGGAGTCCTCGCCCTCCCAAAAGAACTCCTCGTTCCGGGTCGGCGAGTCCCTGGAGGACATCTGCCGCGAGGAGTCCATCTACGAGAACGACGGCTTCCGGCCCTTCTTGTCCGACGAGTTCGCCTCCCCCAAGGACTCCAGTGGCCCCGATTCGGACTCCCCGAAGGTCCTGTCCACCTCCTCTTCCCCACTGGCCCGCAAGTTCCAAGGGGGCATCTCCGTGTCCGTCTGCTCGTCCCCTGTCAGTGGAGCCAAGCCCCTTAGGAAGGTGCCCCCCGACCTGACCCGCAGCCAGTCCCTGAACCGAGGCGAGGAGACCAGCCCCAGGTCGTCCTCCGACGAGTCCGGCGGTCGAGGCTTCCGCCGACAGACCAGCGCCAGGTGCAGCGGCAGGGACGAGGACTCCCGAGAGCACCTGGTGACATCCCAGAGCCCCCTGGCCCGACCCAAGCCCGTGGTTCGGCCCAAGCCCCTGCTGACCAAGTCGGAGCCGCAAAGTCCCGAAAGGATGGACATCAGCACCCTGCGGAGGCAGCTGCGACCCACAGGAACCCTCCGCCACTCCAGCCTGAGACCTGGAGGAGGACGCGGAGGAGGTGAGGACTCCGAAACGGCCTCCGTGGTGTCGTCCGAGGACTCGGCCTCCTCGCGCAGCACCTCCGACCTCTCGAGCATCTACTCCAAGGGCAGTCGCGGCGGCGACTCGGACCTGGAGACCTGCTTCTACCGCACCACGGACGCCTACCAGCGCGCCCAGGACTCGGAGATCAGCTTCCCCGCCGGGGTGGAGGTGGAAGTCCTGGAGCGGCAGGAGAGCGGCTGGTGGTTCATCCGCTGGGGCCACGAGGAAGGGTGGGCACCTACGTACTTCCTGGAGCCCCTGAGGCAGCCCCCCAGCGACATCGGCCTGCCGCCATCCCACCACGACCCTGACGGCCCTCTTGGGGAACTGGGAGGCGGTGGTGGTGGCAGTGGCAGCGGCAGTAGTCGGGGAGGCTCCAAGTCCAACAGCCTGGAGAAGAACGAGCAGCACGTCCAGGTCCTGAACAACTTCAACCAGCGCCACCACCACACGCCCCCGATCCCTTCCAAGCCTCCGGGGGGCTTCAGCAGGTCCACTGCCCATGCAGGAGGGTTGTCCAACGGGGCAGGACTGGGGACGGGGACGGGAACAGGGGTGCGGCTGAGGAACGGCGTACGCCAGGCGGCCGTTCGTCCCCAGTCGGTGTTCGTGTCGCCGCCGCAGCCGGTGAAGGACACCAACATGCACGCCAACACGGGCTCCCTGCGCCGCAACGAGTCCATGGGCGCCACAGATGGCCTGCGGTCCAGCACCGGCGTCCGACGCAACTCCTCCTTCACCACCATACGGGCGGCACAGGGCGGTTCCGCAACCTTGGATACCCGCGGGAGGTCAGCCACCACTATCGCTGCGCCAGGCAGCATCTGTGTCAGTGGTGCTGGTGGTAACATTGGCAGTAGCGGTGGCAGTACCGTCATTGGGTCAGGCATCGGCATCCAGAGAAACGGCATCCCTGTGTCCACCGTCCGACCCAAGCCCATCGAGAAGTCGCAGCTCATCCACAACACGCTGCGGGAGGTCTACGTGTCGATCGCGGAGTACCGCGGCGACGAGGAGACCATGGGGTTCCCCGAGGGTACCAACCTGGAGGTGCTGGAGAAGAACCCCAACGGCTGGTGGTACTGCCAGGTGCTGGACGGCTTGCACAACCGCAAGGGCTGGGTCCCCTCCAACTACCTGGAGCGCAAGAAATGATACTGTAACTGCCACACCACACCAGCGCTCCCTCACCCCCTTAAGAACTTAATGCCCTGTTCGTTGCGCTCGATGGATTGATCGATCGATCGATTGGCGTGTAAATTAACTAAAGTATAACAAACGTAGACTCAAAAGATTGTTTCGTTGTTGTTTTTGTTTTTACCCTAAAATCTAAAGACAAATGTGTGGATTTACAAGTGATGGAGCAGCCGTGAAAGGAGTGGCGTATACAATACAGTTGTAAGAAAGGACTAAAGATGGATGCTATGGCCGGTTGTAACTTCAGGAAAGACTTTGTCAGTTTGTCTTCAGTTTGAAGAGTGGAGAAAACAGTAAAAAATATATACACCTTATAAATGGGGGTTTACATAAAAAAGAGAATATCCTACATTGAAGCAGGATGATATCCTTGCACAATACCTGAATTTTTTCATGCCAAAAGGGTGCCTTTTTTCGGATGACAGTGGATTGCCTAGCGGTATCAAGCATTCACCAGTGAATCGAACATCAGTACCAAATCAAAGACACTGTGCCATAGATTTATGTGCATGGAAATCACCAAAAATGATATATTTTTGAAACCAATTTAACCTTTCAGATTAAAAACAAAAAAAAAAACAAAATCAGAAAGAATATGTGTTTTTCGCAGTTGCGACAGTAAGATCACTCACAATGCAATGAATTAGAATGTTATCGACGCAGTCCACAATGACAACAGACCCGACTGTGCCAGAGCTAATATAGAGGAGGTCAGGAAACCAACAAAAACTTAAATCTCCTGTACTTTTTTTTTAAGTAAAAAAAAAAAAAGTTTATTGTTATTTTTTTGTATGTCATTGTATGTTTTTATTTTATTGTTTTTTTGTGTGTTTGTATGTATGTCTTCCTTAGAGATGTATTTCTGCTTTCTTGTGACATCCACTCTAAACTGTCAGCCTACGGCAAGCACACATGGACATTTTTCATATGTCTCAGGGTGCTGTGTTGTATAGGAGGTCGTATTGAGGCTTAACGAATTGGCCATTGTCATTTACCTCTGTCCCTACCAGACTTATAATATACACATATAAAGCAATGCATTCAAAAATGCACAGAAAATAAAGTGATGTAATGACTTTAATGAATGAAAAGGAGTCTTTTCTTCGAAAGATAGATAGAAAGAGCCCCTTTGAAAATATCTGCCCATGTCTCGAAACACATTTGTTTACAAAAAAAAAGGTTGTAGTATATTTTTGCTTCTTTTCATTTCATTTTGTTTTGATTTTCATGAACAAAAAAACATTACAACAGACAAAACAAAACTCTGTATATATTTGCTGTTTTTAGTTAGCTGTTGTCACTGATATTACTGTGACATATGTACATGGAAAAAAAAAAAACTATACTGGAAACTACAATTAATACTAGCCAACCAGTCCCAGGGAAGTAGTTACTGGACCTATACAGCATAAAGCCCAAAATGTGATTTAGCCAAATAGAAATACCAACATGTTTTTTTTTTTTTTTTTTTTGCTAATTTGTATAGTATTAGTATTTATTTTAGCGGGTACTGGAAATACAGTGTATTCATCGGACTACCCAAACGAGGTTTCAGAACTGAAAATAGGAAAAGAAAAAAAGTATTTAATTGACTTATCTGGAAGCACTTGATCTCTTTTACCCAAAGAAAAGCACAGATATGCAAGGGTTAGTTTTGATGTAAACAATATTGCTGGGCAGTATTGAATTTGAGAAGTTGGAGTTCTACCATGGGCTGTTAAATTACTACACCTTTCATGGTTAAAGTGTTTGTTTGTTTTGTATTGCAACTCCACTAAGATGAAACATTAACAAAATGTGACAGATCAATTAATGAATTGGCAAACAATCCCTGTAAGGAGAGCATCAGTGTATGGCAAAGCAACCAATCACACATGGCCTCTGTGTGTGTCTCTCTCTCCCCCTCTCCCTCTCTGTCTCTCTCTCTTTCTCTCTTCCATCTCACGTGCAGAGATTGAGACTGCGTCCTGTTCAAATAGAGCCCCAACGATCTGGTCTATCAAATGGCTGATGTTCAAGACTGCTGAAATATTTTTCTAATGAAATAGTGTGGACTCCTGCAATGGACAGAGCACTAACTTGTATTTTTTTTTTTTTTTTTCGTTTTCTGCTGGACAGTATTATAGTATTAAACAAAGTACCTGCTAGATTGCAGTTATATTCTTTTGTGTTTTTAAAAGCGGATGTTGTTTTGTTCACGTTGCTGTGCGATCACACAGGGACAGTAATAATAAAAGAAGTGATTCATTTTTGTGAGTTCATGCACTTTTTTTCTTCTTGGGAAAAAGTGCATTAACACAAAGATGCAGTAAACACACTCAGCACATTATTTATTGAAAACAATTTTTTGTATTTATGGATTATTTAATTTTTGTTGATTTTTTTATACCTCTGCGAAGATATGCCGGTTTTTCACCATCAAACGGTGGGATCACTCTCGTCTCATTTTCTGAGGCAGTTTGGCGCCACCTAGCGATGGAAACGTTTTGCTGCAGCATTTATTTTTATTTTTTTGCTCCTTAGACCAGGAAGTGGAGATGCCCTGTAATTACCCTCCACTGACAATACTACCTGGAACACATCTCCTGTGTGCATGCACAGAAAAACAAAAAAACAAACAAAAAAACAAGATGACTTTTGATAATTGAATGTTCCTCCATTACAAATGCAGCTAAAAAAACTTTTTTGTATCTTAATTTGGCCTTTTTTGTCCCAAATTATTTTTCTAAGGCTGTGTGCTGCCACTTATTGCAATAATGGACACTTCCTCTGTTGTTATTGAACCAAACATAATGCCTGATCCTTTTTTATACCTTTTCATACCCCTTTTCCATCACACATTATTCGGCCTAACAACCACCACCTATTATCTGAGTATTTCTAAATTCAAAGAAAACATCATGCGTCTTGGTTGTTGAGAACAGAATACCATCATAGCAGGTGTGTTGTAACTGAAGTAGTTGACATTTTTAAACAGTTAGTGTTATATCACTTTTCAGCTGTACTTTTGTCATGGTAGTAGTAAGTTACACCAGAAGTGATAATTGATCACGTTATTGTTTTGGTACTTTTTGTTAAGAACTGGCTACTTCAATTATGTATCCCACCCCCACCCCCACCCCCACCCAAACCCAAACACAAACACAAAAAACAAAATGATTTCCTTTGACGAAGGCATTATGGACCTGTGTTGACCCACTCCAACACTATTAACAGATAAATGTGTCTTTTGTTCAGTAAATTCAATTTACACTGCTTTAAGCGTATTGCGAATTACAAGGGAACCGTTTTGTGTGTGTCTAGCTAGGCCTTCAAACCGCATTTACTTGTGTATCAGCTTTAACTTCCTTTGTGTTTGTACTCGTTTTTTTTACCATTATTTTATCTTTCAGTCTGCATAACTATTGTAATTTAATCTGTTTATTTTCCTGCTTTATTTTCCCTTTTGTATGTGGACATGATTCAAATGTATTAACGAGGAAATGTGCAATAGAAAATAGGCATCTCACCTGAATTGCGGGAAAATAATAATCACGATTTGTTTTGTTTATTTGGTTTTTTTTGGTTGTTTATTTTTGATTTATTTGTCAACTGAAACTGCATCTTTTACATATTCAGTGGTAATTTCAAATGTCATTGGCGTAGAATGCGTGATTACCGTAATATATGCAGTATGTGGACATGCCCTCCATTGCACCTACCTTAACAACAGTAATACGTTCAAAACAAAATCAAATGATGTGACAGCTACAGTCATTGAAGTGCGTTGCTCAAATATGACCTGACATGACCCTAAGCAGTTAAATAAGGACACCCAAGCACTCACACTAAGTATGTGTGTGTGTGTGTGTGTCGGTGTGTGTGTGTCCTTGTGTGTGTGCGAGTGTGTGTCCAACATGATTGCCCCCCTTACAGTGTGACCTGGTAGACAGGGTTGAGTGATCCGTCACCTAGGCAACAGGGGACTAGTCACACATGGAAAAAGCATGGAGGCGAGTGACAGAGAGGGAGCGTGTCACACAGACGAGCTGTCAGATGCCTGCATCGCACACACACATAGACACACACACACACACACACACACACACACACACACACACACACACACACACACACACACACACACACACACACCAAATGACCCCCTACTCACATATGGTACCTGACACTCACACACACCCACACAGACACACACATACACATACAAACACACAAAATATGATCACCAACTCCCAAGTGGCACCTGCCAACCACACACAGCCACACACATACACACACGCACACGCACACACTCACACAAAATATGATCCCCAGCTCTCAAGTGGCACCTGCCAACCACACAGTCACACATGCTCACACACACACACACACACACACACACACACACACACACACACACACACACACACGCATTCTCACTCACAAGCTCTCTATTTCTCCCCTGGCTGTCCCTCAATCCTTCCGTTACCATGGCAGTTGCAATGACATCCCCACTCAGGCCTTTGCTCTGGACTGATAATGCCACACACAACAAAAGAGACTTCGCTATTCACAGACTGCCACACGCACTAGTCGCCTGTTTGCAGGACAGCAGCCCACAGACTTCGGTTAAATATATAATCAATCTAATTTTCTGACCATCGGCCGTTTACAGACTTTGTCAACAAATTTAAGGGGCTTGTAGAGGTTTAACACTAACATGTTGCAACTTTAGTAATTATCTCTCAAGTATGGCTAGTAGTGTCTAAACCAAACATCAGGTAAACGTAGCGTTATGATGACTGTCACAGTTTCGTTTGTAGTCTTTTAGCTTAGCCAGGCGTCAAATTGTCCTACTTCACTTTACTTCTCTACTCTACTTCTCACTCTACTTCTAAATCAAACATGTTGTGTCAATTGTGACAAGATTTAGTGTCGCGGAACCTGACTGCCACGTTTTCTTTGTAGCATTTTAGCTTAGCTTAGCTATACTGTATGTCATTTTTTCCTACTTTACTTCACCTTGTTCAGAAATAAAAGAATTTGGTATCCATCGGTTACGGAACTTAACCGGAAGTTCCTGCGAGAAACGGTGGTCAGAGAGGGGATAGACAGGTGTGTGTGTGTGTGTGTTTTTGTGTGTTTGTGTGTGTGTGTGCAGTCTAGGTCAACGTATCCTACTGTACTAGTGCCTAAATGAATGTGTGTGCGTGCAAGTGTGTGTGTGTGTGTGTGTGTGTGTGTGTGTGTACTGGATTGCCTGCTGCAGGGTTTGAGGGGTGAGAATGTTGGCGCATGATGGAGGTGGTGGTGTCTGTTTAGATAAAAGTATGGGCAGAACGGGAGGAGTAGAGCACATAGCCCACCTTCAGAGTCCAGGCCAGTCAGTAAGGATGCAGCCCACCCAGACTCCTTCAAAGGACGCACAGGAAGAAAGGGGTTAAAAAAAACATGGTTAAACTTTATTTTACTGTCCCTGTTACATCATTTAAGTAGAGTGTAACAATATGTAACATTCTGTACCTACACTGTACCATAGGGTTAGGTTTAGGATTAGTATTAGGCATGTAGAGTGTAGGTACATCATACTACATGTTGTTACATGTAGATAGATACACTAAAACAGGGAACCGCGAAATAAAGTGTTACCAAAAGCACATTTGCAGCCTTACAGTCTGGCTCTGCCTGAGGGGGTTGCTGCTGAGGAGGGGGTGTTTTTGAGAAAGCTTGTCGTACGTGTGCTTGGGTTGTGAGATGTGTGATACACAGGGAGAGTTTTTAGTAGGTTTTTAATATAGCCTAGGTATTACTTTTTCACTATCTTCACTATCTTGTATTTCATGTTCTTTTTTTATGTGAAAGGTGCTTTTTAGAAGGTTTTAATATAGCTTGGTTCTTACTTTTTTTAAAACTCTTGCTTGGTTTATTGTGTTCCGTGTCCTTTTCAATTTCAAAGGTGTTTTAGTGCTGTAGGTATTGGCATAGACTAGTTTGTACTTTTTCCGCTAGATTGTTTTGATGTCTTAGTGTTGTTTCTTATCTGTCTTGACTATCAGTCATCTTTAGTGAAACTCGATTTCTGACATAGTCTCATACTTTTTTTGGTAAATAGAGTGTTCTTTACGAGTTGACCTAACCAAGTGTAGGTTCCC
>CM050198.1:27274761-27277261 GCA_027475355.1 Coilia nasus
CTCCAATGGCTCAAAGAGAATACGAAATATCGCTTGGATTCCCCAAAATGGTCACACACTTGAACCTGAATATCTTGAGATTAGACACACTGTTTAGATTATCTTTTTCTTTTGTTTTGCTCTTCGGAAAGTTCTAGATCGATGTTCCACAACCCCTGGCCTCTCCTGAGTAAAGGTCACTGATGCGCACCACCGCTACCTTTTCCACAGCTGTCGAGTCACCTTGAAATGTCCTTGCAGAATGAAAATAAAAAATTGGAAACAAAACACAAAAGAAAACAAAAAAAAACTTCCTGTCACACCCTTGGTCAAGAGAAACACTCAACCAATACTCACAGGTTCTCAAAAATCCCTGAAGTGTTTACAAAAAATAAAATAAATAAAATAATATTAAAAAAAAAAAACATCTAACCCATACTGTGAAGTTAGTAGTGGCTTAAATGGACTCCACTGTAGGTATGGTATTGGTGATGGTGGTGGTGTTTCTGACGAGTTTGTCATTCGAAGCATCAGCATCCATTATGCATCATCAGTAAGGTCCGCTTAACCAGTGGGCAGGGCCAGATCCCATAAAGCCCCCGTTGAATCATGGGAATTGTAGTTTTTTTCCCCCCTCTACCTATGTGCTGCGGTAGGTCTTGATGATGTCTTTGATGGGCCTCCGGCAGATGGGGCAGCAGGCGTTGGCCATGCGCTTAAGCCGCAGGCCGCAGGTGTGGCACAGGCACATGTGGCCGCACGCATAGATGACCGTGTCCACCATGTTCTCGTAGCAGATGGAGCACTCGTCCTGCCAGGTGCTGCCCGACACCGAGGCCGATGGGAAGGTGGGCGACTTGGGCAGGCTGATGGGCGAGCTGGGGGTGGTTCCTGGAGGGACGGATGGAAAGAAAGAAAGAAAGAAAGAAGGAAGGAAGGAAGGGAGGGAGGAATGGAAAAAGAAAGAAAGAAAAGAAAGAAAGAAAGAAAGAAAGAAAGAAAGAAAGAAGGAAGAAAGGAAGGGAGGGAGGAATGGAAAAAGAAAGAAAGAAAGAAAGAAAGAAGGAAGGAAGGGAGGGAGAAATGGAAAAAGAAAGAAAGAAAGAAAGAAAGAAAGAAAGAAAGAAAGAAAGAAAGAAAGAATGAATGAATGAAAAAAATAAGAAAGTAGGAAAAAACAAATGAAAGAAAGAAAGGAGGAGGGGAGGGGAGAGAAGAAAAAAGAAAAAGCACCATTACCAACTGTTTTACTGAAAGGCCAAACTACCAAGCAGGATATGTTAACTAAAGTACTCCATGGTAAAAGTTCAAGACATAAGCGACATACTGTATGTTTTCAAATCCAGCCTAAAGGTTAAATCAGGTTAAAGGTTAAATCAGGTTAAAGGTACATTTAGCACAAGTGCTTAAACCCTTCTATTGACCACTGGTATCAGTCTGCGTAAAAGATGTAAAATAAATATGGCTCCTCAATATGCATCTTTTATATAAGCAAGACTTTCACCAACCTCCGGTGGAGTTGCAGAAAGCTCCGGAACATCCTCCGTTGAGTGTGGGCTCTGAGCTGCCGCTGCAAAGGCCCATGGGAGTCTGGGGGGATGAGGAGGGGGAGCTGGGACTGGACGGCCTTCGTGGATCTCCAGGGTGGGTGGAGCCTAAAATACACACACAGACAAGAGGACATACAGAGAATTAAGGGTTAGATATCATTATACTGTATAGTACTGTACATAACATTACTTACACGTAATTATATTGCATCCCAATACATTGCATTGCAATAAATTACTGTACATTGCATTGCATTTCTTTACATTTAACAACTGCTTTTATCCAAAGGTGATCTAGGTAAGGGATAATGTTCAACGAGGTGGTCATTCTCTTGGAATAAGCCCCAACAGGGTGATGCAAGGACCCTGACGTTAAGCGGAGTGTGTGTGTTACGACACAAGTGAACAGAATGATATGAAAGAAGCACAAAACCTTGTTGCCATTGACAACAATCATACTTTTTCAGCGGTCCTTATACAAAAATATCAGACCTCTGAACGCTGGCGTGGCCTATTCAAAGTCAATGACATATTCTTCAACATTCTTAAGAGGTGTATGATCAAAAAGATAATGCAGGGAAGGACAACCCAGAAAGATAATAGAGATCCTTTCTCTTGACCCCAGTGTCATTTGAAGTCAGATGTCACCATAAACAACACAGGAAAGTTATTCAGATGTTTTAAACACGACACAGCAGGTGCTATATCCTGTCCATGATGTGACTATGACAAAGCCAGGCATGTGTTTCTATAACAGGATGGCTGTGATAGGTGGAAAAGATTTGCTATGGCAGCTTATTAGTGCATAACCTGAGCTCTCGTGTCACAGGAAATTCTGACATCGGAGACATAGGCATGGCGTTCCAGGACTATACACATTGTTTTTGTTTGTTGTCCTTCTGTTGTTGTGTTGTAGCAGTGCAGCCTAGCAGTGTGCCCCTGTCAGCAGGTCTCTTCATGTAACAGACCTG
>CM050198.1:27294761-27299761 GCA_027475355.1 Coilia nasus
CAGAGGAACTATATTAGTACTTTGCCCCACCAGAGGAACTATATTAGTACTTTGCCCCATCAGAGGAACTATATCAGTACTTTGCCCCATCAGAGGAACTATATTAGTACTTTGCCCCACCAGAGAAACTATAATAGTACTTTGCCTGACCAGAGGAACCATATCATCCATTACCTTGCCCTACCAGAGGAACCATGTCAGCACTTTACCCTACCAGTGTAACCAGGGTTTAAATTGGGAATGGAGCCCTCCGGAGCTCAGCTCCACCTCCTCACCTCGGCAATACAGCCAGCCGGAGCTGAGCTCCTTCTGCTACAGTATTTATAGTAGTACAGTAAAGAAAGACAATTCCTCCTCCGACCTGTAGGGTGACTGAACTGAAGACGAAAACTACTTAGCATTGTTTTAAGATAATCTCAAACACTTGTCCTAAACAAAAAGTAAAAAAAAAAAATAACTGTGTAGATATAAGTGTGCAAAATGTATTTTCCTTAATTAGGTTCCGTGACTCACCGGGTGTCTTGGGTTTGTTTACAGTATGTATGTATGTATGTATGTATGTATGTATGTATGTATGTATGTATGTATGTATTTATTTATTTATTTATTTATTTATTTATTTATTTATTCATTTATTATTTCAATTTCTTTATTTTTTTATTTATTTTAGATTCGGTGACTCACCCAGTGACTCACCGTCTCTCACTCTCTGTCTGCATTTACACTGCATGCACACTCATTCAATTAGCAGATGCACTCACCCTAACATAATTTACCTAGAGTGTAGCTATGTATTCCCATTAGTCAGGGGCCCTATCAACACCTTACATTAGCAGTGAAACAATATCAGCGCCTGGCTCCACCAGAGGAACTATATTAGTACTTCACTCCACCAGAGGAACTATATTAGTACTTTGCCCCACCAGAGGAACTATATCAGTACTTTGCCCCACCAGAGGATCTATATTAGTACTTTACGCCACCAGAGGAACTATATTAGTACTTTGCCCCACCAGAGGAACTATATCAGTACTTTGCCCCACCAGAGGAACTATATTAGTACTTTGCCCCACCAGAGAAACTATAATAGTACTTTGCCTGACCAGAGGAACCATATCATCCATTACCTTGCCCTACCAGAGGAACCATGTCAGCACTTTACCCTACCAGTGTAACCAGAGTTTAAATTGGGCCGGAGCCCTCCGGAGCTCAGCTCCACCTCCTCACCTCGGCAATACAGCCAGCCGGAGCTGAGCTCCTTCTGCTACAGTATTTATAGTAGTACAGTAAAGAAAGACAATTCCACCTCCGACCAGTAGGGTGACTGAACTAAAGACGAAAACTACTTAGCATTGTTTTAAGATAATCTCAAACACTTGTCCTAAACAAAACGTAAAAAAAAATAACTGTGTAGATATAAGTGTGCAAAATGTATTTTCCTTAATTAGGTTCCGTGACTCACCGGGTGTCTTGGGTTTGTTTACAGTATGTATGTATGTATGTATGTATGTATGTATGTATGTATTTATTTATTTATTTATGTATGTATTTTTTTATTTTTTTATTTATTCATTCATTTATTCATTTATTATTTCAATTTCTTTATTTTGTATTTATTTTAGATTCGGTGACTCGGAGTATCCTGGGTTTGTTTGTTTATTTATTTATTAACTTAATTATTTTAATTAATTAATTTTTAAATGTATTTTAGGGTTCAGTGACTCACCCAGTATCCTGAGCTGGGAGATGGCCCCGTGCAGGCCAAAGAACATCCAGAGGGGCCGCGAGTTGTCCACGCACACCTGCATGCCGGCGCTGGTGCCGTTGTGGCTGAGCACCACCTCCCCCTCGGGCGTCACCAGAAAGCCCAGGATGTCGCCGCTCTGCAGGGGCTGGGGCACGCGGCACACGGCCCAGAACTCCTTGCGGTCCACCAGGGCCTCCGGGTTGCCGGGCAGGTCGCTGGGGCGCAGCGTGGCCGGGTCGCACGAGGTCACGCCATACGCCAGCGCCCCGGAGCGCGCCGGGCTGGACTTGGTCACCTTGAGGAAGACCGTCTCGCCCGGTCGTAGGGGACGCTCGGTGAAGACCAACGCCCGCTCCTCGCCACGCTCCCTGCATCCTCCACCACCTCCTCCTCCACCACCTCCTCCAGTATTCCCACCACCACTGCTGCTGCCGCCACCACCACTACCACCACTGCTGCTGCTACTCGTGCTTCCGGAAAGTTCCGAGCGCAACAGCGCCACCGTCTGGCCGTCGTCCAGCGTCCGCACGTTGGCGGCCCGCAGCTGGTGGAAGCGCAGCTCGCCCTCTAGTGCCTGGGGCAGGAGGTGCGACTGCTGGGAGTTGAGCGAGTTCTGGGGGATGGGGCAGGGCACAGGGGCCGGCGGGGCCAGACGCAGGTGGTGGTGGTGGTGATGGTGGCCTCCTCCTCCTCCTCCGCCGCCTCCTCCTCCGTTGATGTTTCCACCCCCCACGCTCCCCCTTCCCAGGGTGCCACTGCTGCCCACGACACCTCCCCTGCCTCCTCCTCCTCCTCCTCCACCCCCTCCACCACCTACTCCCCCTCCTCCGCTGTTGCTGCTGTCGTCCTGCTGGAGGTTGAGGTCGCAGAGGCTGACGGAGAGGCGGGACTCCTCGGCCTCGCGGCGCAGGGAGGAGGCGCGGACCGTGGTGAAGGAGCGGGGCCGCAGGCAGTCCGGAGGAACGATCTCACTCTCTGCAGACACAAACAGGAATTATGTTACATTTCTTCTAATCATTTATTTATAATCTTTAAAAAAAATGTTTTAGACAGAAATGCCTAGAGTGTGCTTGTTCACGACCTATGCCACAGAACGGTAAAAAATGTATGCTTTGCACATAAAAAGTGAGAAAAAAAGAAAATCAGTTTGGAGCTGTTATCATGTGCCCCCCCCCCCCCAAAAATAGTGCATTTTATTTAATTTTTAATGTGCTATGTGCACAACTGTTGCAAAAAGTCGCTTACAAGCTTACTAACAAACACAGAAAAAAACACTGCAATGTTGTCCTAAATGCTGAAACTTTGCATTTAACGGGAGGAAAAGCGAGGATAGGAGCAGGCTTCCCTCAACGTATAATACAATATTTTTAAAAAGTCGTGTTATGCAAAGTGTGGCCTCTTCTGTTTTTTCGTTCGATTTAATGGGAGGAACAATGACTTTCATGTTGTGGAAATGTACTTCAGAGCCTGCTTCAAATCGACTGTCTGAAGTCTTATTTGGTGATCTGCTTTTCCTCTAGTCAGGACACTCCAAATTCAATATTTACATCTGTGTAAAGCAATCAATCCGTAGAAAAGCTTAAAGATAACACACATACACACTGACAGAAACCATGTTCTTGAGTTGAAATGGCAAAACAGCACTGCGAGTTTGTGGCTTAAGTTTCTAGTTACAAGGAGCAAGGGGCCAGAGCAATTTCAAAATTGTCAACACAGGTTTTGAGCAGTCTTTTATTTAGACAGCGCATTCCAAGCGTCAAAAAACCCAAAACAAAGAGAGATTCCACTACGATTCCACAAGAGATTCCTAACATAAGCAACATTAGCAACAACAGTCGGAGCCTGAAGAACGTTTTTTTTTTTTTTTTCAGGACCAACCAACCAACCGTCTCAACTGACCAGAGAACACAGCCAGCCTTTTACTGGCACACCACACCACACCACACCACACCACACCACACCACACCACACCACACCACACCACACCATTCACCAACCCTGCCTGCTGCATGCCAAAACCAGGAGGAATGCATGCTTTCACTGCCTGGACACCAAGACCCGCATACCTAACCTAACAACCAACCGTACAGGGCCTTCATTTATGCTTCACACACACACACACACACACACACACACACACACACACACACACACACACACACACACACACACACACACACACACACACACACACACACTGACACACACACACACACACACACAGATGTGATGTATTATGGTGGAGAGACAGATGTTGATTACAGACTTTCCTTTCACCAAATCAGCTTTTTTTTTACTTAGCTTTTTCCTGAATGGTTTTCAGTGTGCATGAAAGGTATGCTGACCTTGCACATAGATAGGAGCCTGACTTAACCACATCACAATCAGAAGCAGCCCTTTTACTCTCTATTGAGACAAACAGACAGACAACAAAATTTTCTGTAGACCTTTCTGAAGACATTTAACATTTACCAATGTAATGGACGCTTATGAAATGCAATGCAATTCAATTACTCCCCCCCGGACCAGTTTAACGCAGCACTATGCAACTTTGAGTGATTTTTCTCAACGGAGCTTCCCCTAGTGTCTCCAAGTAAATGAACCCTCGTAAAAAGTCTTCATTCGCCTGGTAATGACTCATTCAAGCATCTACCGACTTATAAAGATGATTCATTAACTCAAAAAAGTTGCATAGTGCTGCTTTGACAGTGTAATGAATGGTGTGGATAGATGGTTTGTAACTCCTCTCTGGAACACTTTAACTCTATGTGAACTGGAGAGATGGGCACAGGAACCTTATTCAATTACTTAGAACCACTTTACTTGAAGCAAGACTATGCAACTTTTTGAGTTAATTAATCATTTTCATAATGTAATCATAATACATAATGCAAAATGCAAAAATGGCATTCTATTCTACGCCATCCCATGAGATTGCGTAGGTACTGTATACTGTACTGTCTATGGGCCAGAGAGAGTATCAAACACATAAGCCATGCCATGCTACTACTGGTGTGTGTTGGCTGGAGTGGCGTGGGTGGCCATATTACAATCAATCATCAATACGCAGTTTATTACAGACGAGGCGATACTATAAATGACTTTTTCCATCGTGCAGATGATCTTACGTATTACATATCAGGGTGTAGCACAGACAGAGCGACTCTGAGAGCCATTTAGGTCATGAAAATGTAAACACTTCAGCGTGGAAGGGGTGGGCCAGCTTCTAATAGTGGCGTCGGTGTAATGGAAA
>CM050198.1:27322261-27327261 GCA_027475355.1 Coilia nasus
GCTGCACGTTGTTCTTTTTAGCCCGTTTTGTTTACTGTTCACATAGCTGTGGTTTCTTTCAGTACGTCTTTACTACACAATCAGGGGAGATGTGTGAGAAAATGATCCTTCTTTCAGGTCGTGTTATCAAAAGAGTTTTGTTGTAAGCCATAATTTGCAATAACCTTTCATTCATATAGCAATGTTACGAGGGGTGCAGGGAGGGCCTATCGGCATTCCAAATCCGAAGTAACGATAATGTTTGTCAGTCTCACGTGTAGCCTACAATGCACATTTCATAGATGTAATAATTATCATCTATCGACTGTTTTAAGCACATCTACTAGCAAAGAAACCATTATACACACACTGCCCATTTTAAACATCAAAGTTTATTGGTTTTTAGCATTTTAAAAGCACAACTGTGTTTCTGTTACTCACCACCATGCAAACTCTCCGAGCTTCCTGGTTTCCGTGGAGAAACCGAGGGACTGTACCATATGGGGCAGTTTCAACTATTATGATAGGGGTGTTTTACGGGTGAATGGGAAACGGGTATTTTATTCTGCACATAAGGCTTTTTGGTTAATGAAAATGATTTTGAATTATTGTGCATTTTGTATGTTTCCTTTAATTATTATTTTTGGTCACAATGTTATTTAGTTAATTTAAAACAGTGAAAGTTGTAGTTGTATTGATTAAAAGAATTTGAATACCATATTTTACCAGTTTTGTTGAGCAAGATTTTTGTGAGGAAGAAATTAATCGCCTGTTCCAAATAGCCGCCTGTTCTCAAATAAATGCCTGGTCTGTTAAGTGATTGAAACAAATAATAGCCCCGGCTACTATTTGGTATTTTACAGTATGTATGTATGTATGTATGTATGTATGTATGTATGTGAGTGATGTGTTTGGTGTATTGTGTGTACATGAGAAAATGAATATAAACACAAAAGTAAATCTAGGCTGTGGGACTCCAAAAACTGCTAGCAACACAGTGGCAAAGAAAATTCAGGCACTCCATTCGGGTTCCACAGTGAAGGCGGCCATTTTGTTTCACCCGGTTGCCAGCCTGGCTAAGTGACTCACCCAGCAGCTGCACCCCACGCGTGAGGCCGTAGACGTCGATGAGGGCCCAGAGCGGCTCGGCGGTGCGGACGCCGCTGAAGAACAACATGGGGCTGGACTCGTTGATGCGGTAGAAGACGCGGCCCTTCTTGTCCACCCAGAAGGCGATGACGCTGCCCTCGTTCGCGAATTCCTCGGGCAGTGCCTTGGCCCAGAAGCCGCTCTGCGACACCAGGTCCGGGCAGGCGTACTTGGGCAGGCTGTCCGGGTTGATGCGCGACGGGTCCTTGGAGGTGAAGCCCAGACGCAGTGCTCCGCTCCAGCAGCTCTGCTTCTTGGTGATCTGGCGGTGAGGACAGAGTAAGAGCAGAGTTGTTAACTTTAAACATTCTTGCTAGAAGGGTTTTAAATAAAACAAGTAATAATACACCTGTTAACTTTAGCATTCTTGCTAGCAAGCTAATACGTAATACGGGTAGAAAGATAGTCATGAACTTTAGCATTCTTGCTTGCAGGATGGTAAGTAAAAAATTAACAAGACAGTGGTTAACTTGCACATTCTCACTAGCACAAAAATAAGTAACAAGAGTAACAGGACAGCTGTTAACTTAGCATTCTTGCTATCAGGGTAATAAGTATCAAGAGTAACAAGACAGTTATTAACTTTAGCATTCTTGTTAGCAGCCTAACAGGGTTGCCTCAGAAACATACTTGTCAGTTGCTCTGTTGACGTTTAAACAGTAACACACTGAATGCCAACCTCCTTTGTGGGAGGTGTGGGGTGTCAGCTTTATCCTAAGTGGACTGACTGACAGAAGAAGGGGGTTAAGAACGTTTTCATTCCAAGCAAGCAGTTGTTTACCTTATTGCAACCAGTCAGCAGTGCCATGAGTTGACTGCTGGGATAAGTCCATCACCCCATCCTTATTATTATTTATTTACAGACTACTAAGTTGTAACATTCATAGACTAATTGACTTTGCCTGATGTGAACCGCATCTAAACATGGCTATTAACAGCACAGACGATACCCTTCTGGGCCTAACCGAAAGCCTGTTATTCTTTGCAGAAAAAGAACACTGTCTTGTCTAGGCTTGCAAATGACAGGAAAGAGACAACAGACACCTGAGAGTATGTTTATTTCCCACTGTCACCTTGGGCTAATTTTGAAATACTGTAATGAAAGAGACAGTCTTTTTTTTTTTTTGACAGGCTGTATCTTTAAAGTCAGCGTTTACATTGTGCTTATTCTATAATGCCGCTATAAACAATAGAAAGGTTCCATTCTCATTTTTACAGACTGTCTTTAAAGTCAGTAGTCTTACTATAAAGGCTGCATTTAAAGACTGTCATTAAAGTCAGCAGTCTTATTGTGCTTATTACATAACGTCTCAATAAGCAATCAAGGTTCCATTTATAGACTGACTTTAAAGTCAGCAGTCTTACTATAAAGCCTGCATTTATAGACTGCCTTCAAAGTCAGCTGTCTTACTATGCCTATTACATAAGGTCGCAATAAACTATAAAGGCTGCATTTACAGACTGCTTTTAAAGTCAGCAGTCTTACTGTGCTTAGTATTATATGATTATTATGCCACAGTGAACAAGAGTAAGGTTCCATTGCAAATGTATTACAGACGGTGCCTTTAAGCTCCCCGCGGTCCCCCTCTGCTCTGCTTATTCTATGACACAGTAATAAACAACACAGAGGGGTCTGTTGCTCCTACAGACTGACACGGACATAAATCGCGCGTCTGGCCCCTGGATGCACTGCGACAGCCCCGCTTTTGTTTACTACAGGACTGGTCTTGCTGCAGCTGATCTTGTTAGACTTGTTTCAGACGGTTGACTGTTTACTCAGTGTCATTCACTTAAGGGGGACACAGAGGCGGCAGAGAAAGTGAGAGAGAGAGAGAGAGAGAGAGACAGACAGACAGAGAGAAAGAAAGAGAGAGAGAGACAGATAGAGACAGAGACACACAGAGAGAGAGAGAGAGAGAGAGAGAGACAGACAGACAGACAGAGAGAAAGAAAGAGAGAGAGAGGCAGATAGAGACAGAGAGAGAGAGAGACAGACAGACAGAGAGAAAGAAAGAGAGAGAGACAGATAGAGACAGACAGAGAGAGAGAGACAGACAGACAGACAGACAGACAGACAGACAGACAGACAGACAGAAAGAGAGAGAGAAAGAAAGAGAGAGAGAGAGAGAGAGAGAGAGAGAGAGAGAGAGAGAGAGAGAGAGAGAGAGAGAGAGAGAGAGAGAAAGAGAGAGAGAGACAGAGAGAGAGAAATGTAGAAGCACTGTGCACTGGAGGGGGGAGAATGATAACAGTATTTGGACTCTGTGTTTAGTCTGTGAACTGTGGCATCTGTTCTCTGCATGACTACAGCAGTTCACCTATAAGTGTTCATGGACAGCAGTCCATATGCAGGGCTGGGGGGGGGTATAAGTGTGAGAGGGTGAATGTGAATGTGTGAGTGTGTGTGAAAGAGTGGGTGGGAGTGAGAACATGTGAGTGTGTAAATATGTGAGTGTGAAAGAATGGGAGACTGTTAATATGTGAGTGTGTTAAAGTATGAGAGGGTGGCATGTCTCCTTCTGGTGTGTGTGTGTTAGTGTGTGTGTGTGTGTGTGTGTGTGTCAGTGAACATTGGCGTCCTGTCTCCTTCATGTGTGTGCATATGTGTGTGTGTGTGTGTGTGTGTGTGTGTGTGTGTGTGTGTGTGTGTGTGTGTGTGTGTGTGTGTGTGTGGGTGGGTGGGTGTTTGTGCCCGTAGGTGAGAGTAGACTGGCTGTCTCAGCTGATGTGTGGAAACTTGCTAAGCTCCTTTAGGGACAAGACAGGAACAGGCACAACACAGAGGGGGAGGTGGCACACACACACACACACACACACACACAGACACACACACACACACAGACACACACACAAACCTCGTCTCAATCGTATAAAAGGGATTGTGTGTGTGTCTGTGTGCGTGTCTGACGAGGAGCCTGTGAGAGTGTTGCTGTCTGGGCTCTGATGTAGATAAGAGACAGGACCAGAATTTACACGTACACACACTCACACACACTGGCACACACACTGACACACACTGACACGCACACACACACACACACACACACACACACACACACATACACACACTGACACACACACTCACACACACTGACACACACACACTGACACACACACACACACACCAGAAGAGGCAAAGGGTGTGTGTAGTGGCATAGCCTTTCCTGTGCCAGTTTATTTCAAGTGTCCCTAAGTACTCACAAATAGGCCTTTAATATTCTGCACTACTCTGAACTGTGCCCTGACAAGAAACTAGTGTTAATGTTCACACGGGTCATTGTAAATACCACAGAATCAGTTCAGTTGGTCAGACAAAATAATTATACTCTGTGTTATTGCATTTCATTGGATATTCTTAATCGAAAGCTATTTCTTTCTAAATGCAAGGGGTTCTTCTGTAAATCTGGTTCTGTCAGTCGAAAGATATCAGACAAAATGTTTGTGGTGTAATTATTTTCACATAAAATAAAGTCTGGAGAAAGGTGTTTAACTGTCAACCATATCAACTGACACTTCCTGTTATTGAAATCTAATGGAAGTTTGCATAATGCTGACAGCCACATCAAAAGCCCATCAAACATAATTTCCAGTCGTTAATGAATCTTGTGTAGAGAATTCATTTCACATCATGAAAGACCAACTTTAACTATTGTAGTCATTTCAAAACATGATCAGAGGTTGAATTTGGGAAATATTTGTACTACATTTTAATACTGAATGGCTGTTTAAGAACTGAGATTCAAAATGTTTTCAGATTAGAACATATAAGAAGAATCTACACTGTCCAATGTCATCAAGTACAAAACATGAAGCTTCATTGTTTTCAATAATTTTACTGCATCAAAATGCATCAAATGGCAACATTTATGTTT
>CM050198.1:27342261-27354761 GCA_027475355.1 Coilia nasus
CAGAGACAGGGCCATCGCGTTCCAATTACAGCCCATGAACGAGCGGCTGAACGAGCAGGTCGGTCGGACTGGCCTCATAAATGTCAGCTCTCCTGCCTCTTACTCGTGACCCAGTAAAAAGCCAGAACCATGACCTGGACATGACACACACACACACACACACATACACACACACAGATATAGATAGAGACTTTCACACACACACACACACATACACAGATTTACACACATGTGTGAGCTTGCACACACGTGCACACAAACACACACATATACAGACTTACACAGGCACGCATGCTCACGCACACACAAACACACACCGATCACAAACACACACACACACACACACACAGACTTACACACATGTGTGAGCTTGCACACACGTGCACACAAACACACACATATACAGACTTACACAGGCACACATGCTCACGCACACACAAACACACACCGATCACACACACACAAACACACACACACACACACAAACACATACACACACGCACACACAGACCGAACACACACACACAAACAGACAAACCCACACTGTCACACACACAGCATTCCATCACGTGATGTTTCAATAATGACTATGCATAAGTGTGTGTTTTTACTGTGTCCTTTTCTCTGGAATACTAATCGTTCCTCTCTCCTATGCAGTTAGCTTTCCATTGTTATTGCTGTTGTTGTTGTTGTTGTTGTTGTTGTTGTTGTTAGTTTAAGTGTATTTTTAGCTTTAAGGGGATAGGACAGTGAAGAAAAACAGGAAGCAGGTGAGAGAAACTTAGCCTGGTAAACAACCCCCTCATAGTACACTTCATTTTGTACAGAGGGTCTGGCTGTGGTTCCATTGACATGGTTGTCTCAGGCAGAATTTTGCTGGACCAATCAGCAAACGGAGGGAGTTTTTCAGCAGCGATGCTTTGATGTTGTATGCTACATTTGAACTGTAGTGCATAGGTAATCCTATAGCCAGGCTAAATGCGTCACGGCGAGATGTTAGCAATTGGGCAAAGGCTGAGCCTATCGTTTTAAACTTAAGCAAAGTCTACACCTCCATGAAGAAAATGTTTCTTAATGAAGCACAGCCAGACCCTCTGTATGAAATGAAATGTAGTACGAGGGGCTGGTTTACCAGGCTAATAGAGACTCTTACTCCAATTCACACCTTGACAGGTAACTCATGTGACATGTGTCATGGAATGAGGGGTGTGGTCTACAGCTCCACCTCTAGGCATCCAGAGATAGAACACCTGGTTCCCCATCATTGGGCCAGATCTGAAGAAGCTTTTTGGATAAAAGGTGAAACGTCTTCACGCTCTAAAAAGAAGTCCAGTTGCTTTCAGTTTTGCTCCTTTGGCTACCATGACCTGGATGAATGAGAATCTTCACAGACATCAAGCAGGGAGATGAAGCAGGGAGAATGACAGGCTTGGGCTATGATAGTCACAGGCTACAATCATCCAAAGCCCATCCGGTCATAGCACACCAAATAGAAGATTTAAACATTCTAAACAAACACATACCTATATTTCAAGTGAATGTGTGCTGCAACAAGACTACTCCAGTAATCACAACTATGGAATGGCTTTCCGTAATTACAAACTTACATCAGTTTGTTGGCCTCCTTCTTATTTACTAATTTTTTCACCTATTGTCTTTCATTGACTACTGGAGGCAATCGGGGTAGAAGAACATTTTCACGTGCAGCATGTATATGCAACTGTGAGTGACCTGTCATATTTCAAAAAGAGCAAGTACTAAACGTTTTCTCGCGGAATGAGACCTTTAAACATACGTTCCCATGGCTATCTGCCCATGTATGGTACAGGTGCTATACTCCCCTACAAAGGCAAAGAGAAAAAACTTTGTGAACATAGAAACTAAGAACAATGCCTTTGAAGTTGTCATACTACCCAGTCAAACATGTTGAAAGTTATGTACGATCTTAATGGAAAGAAGTAAGAGATTTAGTCACAAAACAAAGGTGATGTTATAAAGCCAATATGCAATCTAAACTTAATTTTGACTAATTATGTAGTTACTGCGTTTTGGATTTCTAGGGCAGTATAGCCAGCAGCACCACACCACCTTCTGTTATCGCTTTGTTTTGTTTAGTTTGTTTGTCATATTCCTTAGGTGCTTTAAGGTTGCCTGACTGACTGCATCTGCTTGTGCATGGTACAGGTGCTATAAAGGTGTTATCACAATTACGCTTTTTTTATTTGACGCGTGACGTCACCAGCACCCCATCAACAAGCAGACAGCATAAAAGTAATTGGAATCATTTGTGCACATTTGTGCACGTTTGCCCACAATTTTGCCCAATTTTGCCCACACAAATGAGCGCAAATAACGCAGGAACAAAATGATTTTACACTTATTTTCAACACACAAGCTATGAAGGAGACGCAACACTTGGTGGGTGGCTTAGTGGAAATTCCCATCGATGCCAAGCAACTCCAAAGCAACATGAGCTAGGTGTTCACTGCTGGTGTTAGCTTTGCCAGCTAAAACCGCTAATAGCCACTGATTGGTTTTCTCTGTGCCATCGGCTGATGAATGACGCACACAACCACACACACAGCAGACAGCATAAAAGTAATTGGAATCGTTTGTGCAAGTTTGTGCTTCATTTGTGCACGTTTGTGCAGTGTTTCGTTCTGTCTTACATCATCATGATTTCTTTATTTGGCACGTGACATCATCAGCACCCAATTGCAGTAACATCCTAGTGACTTGAAAATAGTTGAACATTTGCCCAGATGAAATTTTTGTTTCTGATTTGTATCTCTTCCGTTGCACAGGATACAAAATGATGATCTCATTATTGTCTAGATGAAACAAGTGAGACATAGAAGAAATATCAATTTGAAGAATTCTTTTCTCTGTTTGCGCGCAACTTAACTTTGCATGTACAATTGTTTGCATGAACAATTTTGCAACTATTGTGGAGTAATTTTTGCACTAATGAGGTGCAGGGTGATCTGTGATCACCGACTAAGTACGTGTTTAACATTTCTAAAACGGTTTGATCAAAAATGTTTACTTTGCCTACGCAAATGTTCACAAACTAGGCAGAAAAGATTCCAACTACTTTCAAGTCACTTGGACCAGGGACTTTCTCAGCACTGCAGAAATGGTCCATAGGGGATGGGGCATGGGGACACTTTGTAATGGCGAGATGGCGAGTGTAAGCAAATATCCTGTTCTGCTGCCAAGAGCCAATCACAGGCCGAACTGTACAAACGGTGTTCCAATCACGCTGCAGTGTCATGCTCGGCTGTACCGCACTTGCCGTGTAGTGAAGCACTGTGTGTGCGCAGTTTAAAATAACCGTGAGAAACGGGGCTTTTAAAGCTTTGCTGTGATACACCAGCAAGCATGTCCAGCCATCACAATCAAGTTTTCGTTGTGATTTTTTATGTCCCTCAGTCATCGGAAAGTGCATATACTCGTATCTTGCCATTTATGTAGCTAGGGCTTATTCGGGTCTTATTAACCCGAAATAGACGCCTAAAGGCGTCGGCAATATGGCTGCCGAGGCAGAGACTTGTCTAGAAGGATTTGACTAGGACTAGGTTTAATGGGGTGCTGATGATGTCATGCTGCAAATAAACGAAACCTGATAACACAAGACAGAACGAAGCATAAACGAGGACGTTAATGGGGTGCTGATGATGTCACGCGACAAATAAACAAAGCCTGATAACACAAGACAGAACGAAGCACAGGTGTTTGTCGAGCCTGCACAAACAAAACTCTAACGAAGCACACACGAAGCACAAACAAACTACTATTTTCAATCTATTTGGATGTTGATGGGGTGCTGGTGACGTCACGCGTCAAATAAAAAAAAGCTTAATAATGTGAGACTCATGGATTAACACATTGGATAAGTGTTAATTTTGCCTTCAGAAACGTGCCCAAATGAGGCACAAACAATTGCAACTATTTTCGATACTTCAACAGCAATAATGGGGTGCTGGGTGACTTGAGGTCACCAACTATGTTTACGTAATATTTCTAAAATGGTTCGCACATTTATTTTGCCTACACAAATGAGCGCAAACAACGCAGGAACAAAATGATTTTACACTTATTTTCAACACATGGAGTGCCAACTTCACGCACGTCTCTTGTAAGCTATGAAGGAGACGCAACACTTGGTGGGTGGCTTAATGGAAATTTCCAACGATGCCAAGCAACTCCAAAGCAACATGAGCTAGGTGTTCACTGCTGGTGTTAGCTTTGCCAGGTAAAACCGCTAATAGCCACTGATTGGTTTTCTCTGTGCCATCGGCTGATGAATGACGCACACAACCACACACACACAAACACACACACACAAACATACACACACAAACACAACCACACAAACACACACACAAACCCAAGTGCTGCCCTCCATTAGTCTCATTTGTGTAAACACTGTTGCCATGGTGATAGTTGTGGAGCTGAAGGCCACGTCAGTCTACTCCCCCTATGTCACCACAGAGAGACATGCTGCTTACATCATTATCTGTATGAGTGGAAGGTACCAAAGAACTATAATAGGGGGCAAACCTTTGCTTATTCCTCTATTAAAAACATGTTAAGTGTACAGTTGTCAATTCATATGAAAGACTTTTGACATGTGAAGAAAGGGGCCTTGGATCATAATCGAAGACATCACCTTTCATGGATATGCTGACACCAATGTGGAATAATGGCTTTAGTAAGGAGAGCTGCCCAGTCAAACAGCCATTCAGGTCCTGACCTGTAAGATGTCTTTATTAATAATGAGAATCTGAAGGACTCACAGGGATGATATCATTTCATACGGTCGCTTGCCTATGAAAGAGCTCTCTCTCACACGCGCACGCTTTATCTCTCTCTCTCTCTCTCTCTCTCTCTCTCTCTCTCTCTCTCTCTCTCTCTCTCTTCTCCCTCTCTCCCTCTCTCTTTCTCTCTCTCTCTCTCTCTCTCTCACAGTCTGTCTGTCTGTCTGTCTGTCTGTCTCTCTCTCTCTCCCTATCTCTCTCTCATTTTCTCCCTGTCACACACACAGACACATGCACACACAGTCTCTCTCTCTCTCTCACTTCTCCCTCTCTCTTTCTCTCTCTCTCTCACAGTCTCTGTCTGTCTGTCTGTCTGTCTCTCTCTCCCTATCTCTCTCTCATTTTCTCCCTGTCACACACACAGACACATGCACACACAGTCTCTCTCTCTCAATTCAATTCAATTCAATTCAATTCAATTCAATTTAATTC
This sequence comes from Coilia nasus, assembly GCA_027475355.1. Classification (NCBI taxonomy): domain Eukaryota; kingdom Metazoa; phylum Chordata; class Actinopteri; order Clupeiformes; family Engraulidae; genus Coilia; species Coilia nasus. The sequence goes on from CM050198.1 coordinate 27,347,514, forward strand.
AATTTAAAGTTGCTTTATAGGCATGACTGCTGAAATACAGTGTTGGCAAAACATAAAGACCAGTAGAACATCTTGCCCATTTGCAAAATAACAGTCTCTCTCTCTCTCTCTCTCTCTCTCTCTCTCTCTCTCTCTCTCTCTCTCTCTCTCTCTCTCTCTCTCTCTCCCAAGCAGCAGGTAGGGATTTGTCTTAAGGCAAGAAGCAGCCTACCACAGGAGATCACAGACACTCAGCGCTGAGGTCAAAATAGGACATGCTACTAAGGTGTGTGTGTGTGTGTGTGTGTGTGTGTGTGTGTGTGCGTGCGTGCGTGTGTGCGTGCGTGCGTGCGTGCGTGTGTGCGTGCGTGCGTGTGTGCGTGTGTGTGTGTGTGTGTGTGTGTGTGTGTGTGTGCCTGCATAATGCTGCTGCTGGAACACCGCTGACGTCTCACAAAAGCGCCCAGGCTGCCGCGCGTAGGATGACATGAGCGCTACTAAACACCAGGCAAGCACCACCTGACCCTCAACATATGCTCCTGTCACGCCATAGCAACTGCTCCTCGGCAACCGCCACAGCTAGCTGGTCTTGCTACCTCTCTCTAGCTCTCTGTCTTCAGGTCTGGCTTTCTGTCTCTTTCTTTCTATCTATCTCTCACTATTTCTCTGTCTATCTGTCTTTTGCTCTTATTCTCTCTCTCTCTCTTTCTCTCTCTCTTTCCCTCTCTCTATCTCTCTATCAGATTGTCCCACTCTATCTCTCATTTCTCTCTCTCTCTCTCTCTCTCTCACTCTCTCTAGCTCTCTATCAGATTCTCCCACACTCTCTCTCTCTCTCTTTGCCTCTCACAAACATACTCCCTTCTGCTATGTTACTCTCTCAGATTACATGGAAAGTCACACGTTTTTTTTCCACTGATTGTTTTTCACTGTTGTCATGTAGAGCTTTCATTTTCTTGACTAATCAGCTGTTCTTTGCCCACTTGTCACACATACAGCTGTTTTATTTTAATTGAAACCCGACAAAGAGGATTGTAGTTGTCAAATGAAGTACTGTCAAATTACTATTCTGTCCTATAAAGGCAAAGTGCAGTAACTATGTGAACACAGAAACTGAGAAAATGGCTTTAATGTTGTCATACTGCGCAGTCAAACATGTTTTATGTATAATAATGGTGATGCTTTTATCTACTTTCTTAACAGCAAGAAGCAAGAGATTTAGTCACAAGACAAAGGAGGTGTTATGAAGTCAATTTCCAGTCTAAACCCAATTTGACAAAATATGTAGTTACTGTACTGCCTTTTGGCTTTGTGGGGCAGTATTGCTGTCTTCCACTGTTTGAAGACCTTCCAAATACAGCTTGTGACATGAATATATTCTGTTCCATTCCCTGTGGATTACCAAATGTCATCAAGAGGTGGGTCAATGGCTTTAAACTTGTGCAACTTGAGCAAACATAATTACAAAAAAAATCTTTTTTTTCAAGAAATTATTCCCTTGAACCAGTTTAGGGGCAACCCTCACCCTGCTCATTTCTCCCTGCCACAGCTAAGTGTGCGAGATATCGAATTTTAGCCAATCGTCCGATTTTACATTTTATTTTTTCCCCAAAAGCGCAGAGTCACGGGAAGATCTTGTGATGAAACTCAATTTGATCTCTTTCACAGTTTCAGTGTTGGCTTACGGTCACCAAAGGCCCAGCAAAGGAGGAACGACCTGAGCCCTGCACAGCCTCTCTCATCTCAGATGCCATGCACACACTACTGAATGACACACACACACACACTCTGGGTGGATGCAGAGTTTAAATTGGGCCACAGCCCTCCGGATGTATGAAGCCAGGGCTTGGCTGAATGCTATAGCGGATGTGCATTTAGTGCCAGAGGTGTTGGCACATCCCCCCTTGTCTTTTTTTAAACTATCAACAAGTGTTCATTCACACACACACACACACACACACACACACACATCACGCCACACGCATACATATATATTCACATCCCCTGACACACTTAGACACACACGCATGTGCTGACCCATCCACAGCCGTAGACAGAGGCACCCCCACCTATCCACACACACACACACACACACACACACACACACACACACACACACACACAAAGACATAACCACCCACGCACACACGCAGTGTGTCTCACACACGTGGTCCACAATCCCACCCACATGTACACACCCCCCTCACTCACACATACTGTACACTCAAATACACTCATGGTGTAGCTTTTCAGATCGGTCCTTTTAAGAAAACAGAAGCAGTTCTCGGACGAAAATAAATATGTAGATGTCTGTGTGCGAGCTTTTGCATCACATTTGCAAGAACGGGGCCTAAATCAATGGAGAAACATCAAAGAGGGCACGGAGTCGCTCCACAGTTCCCACGGAGGTATTCTTGGCACCAGCAGCCAACGTTTTCGCTCGCGCAGAGGAGCGCTCCGACGCTCTCTCGGTTATATCACCACGAGCGTCCCACTCTACACCGCACATTCCCTCAGTACATGCAACTAGCTAGGGACACATATCTTACTGGATCACTCAGTTATACAAAACCTCTAGTTTCGGATAAAAGTGTCTCTCCAGTCTCCACCAAAAGCTGAAAGCTTTAACTGGACCGGTCTGCATCTGAGAACTATGGCTACGGCTGTGGTAAAAGCCAGGCTAGCCGGTGGCAATGTGCGTCTGCGGTGGCGAGGCAGTTGCTCGCTTAATTGGATAACTGTGGTGCCTCAACTAGAACAAATGTCCTTGTGGTTAAATCGGGTCTCTGTGCAGAGGATGAGACTAACGCCCGATGCCATTACGCTTTGCTGAGGATTAAGAACTTAGTGGGAAAGAGAAACATGAAGTGGGTCTGTTTTGTATGCAAACATACAAAAACACGCACTCATTCACTCGCCTTTAGGCCTATATACGCGCAAAGAAACAAAAACAAATTCAATTGTCAGACAGACTCATTTAAGTGAGTTGTGTATTAGGACACAATTCAAGGCTTTGCAGGAGAAGCGCAGACGCTTTCTTCTTCAGCAAGCATCACAGCACTACACATCAGACTATCTGTGGTCATTCGGACATGCTGAATCAATTATCATCGTGCCCTGAAACTTCCTTTACAGTGACACCTCAGCTGACCGTTAAATTTATTCCTCATTTATTTGGTACAGGAGAGCGATATTGATTTATTGACTGGCACGGCGGACGCTCACCGCCGTGCAATGAAGTCCCTGGAAGCCGTGAACACACGCACGGTAGTGGAAAAACGGCTTTCCAGCGCACTTGCTCGTATTCGCAGCGGAAAAAAGGGAATCCCCTCAAAATTCCCTGTACTTTCTCACGCTCATACACTACCCGTTATGACGTCGGATGGGAAACATTCACGGGCGCACAGTAGGCCAATAAAACTCAACATTATATCCCAGCGGTTCAAAAAAAACCTATTACTGGGCAAAGCATTTCATGGTCAGACATACACTATGCAGCCCATGAAATACACAAATAATGTTATTTTGCATCCAGTCATCAGTGGTTCAGATGAATAAACGCGTGGGCTATGATCTGCACATCATACACACACCATTTCATTCTTGCCATTCATCACGAATATACTAACACTGTAGCCTACATTTTGTTAATGCATGGGTTATGCGATACAATGAATTAAATGATGGGGGATAAACGATTCATTGTTCATCCACTACTCCTAAAACATTTAGTCTGTTGGCAGACAGCGAGTATAGTAGCCTATAAGCTATAGGTGCCTGCCTCCTTCCTGTGATCATTTATCGCTATTGCTTACCGTACAAGGCATTTCGCGTTATCTGACCTCCCATGGCTTCAACGCCGCTCGGTTTCCCTCTTCGCCGCTTTTGTTTGGTCAGATATTCGCATCGGCCGTGTTACAGTCCCATGCCGACAGCATAGTCGCTCGTCCGAATCCTCTCTCTCTCTCTCTCTCGTCCTCCTCCGATAAATGTAAACAGACCAACACTCCTCCTTGACGGCGCGTACGGGCGGTCCGCTCCTCATTCACAGCTCAGCGTAGAGGTACAAGCCTCCAAGTGACATTTACATAGAAGGTGGAGTCAAGAAATCCTTTCTTTAACACAATCGCTGCCAAAAGACTTCCTCAGAGTGTCTGTGCACACATGCCTGTTATAGCCAGACGAAAATACAGTATACCCATACGGTAGAATTTAATGCCTAGATTTCTGCCAAATTCCGTAATAGGAAACTGGTAGGTTATTGCTGAGGGGTTGAAAATGTTTCCCTTTGTTCCTGAGTGTCCTTTTAAATAGTTGCCTAGCCCAAGGCACAACATGATATGTGGACTATAGCTTATACTTCAGTGCTTGTGGGTGGCCATACAGTTGCGTGTGTGTGTGTGTGTGTGTGGCATATGTAGTAAGTTTTTGCTTTCCTATTTGCCTCCAATACTAAGTGTGAGTTGTCAACCATTACAGTTGTTAATTTCTTGACATAAATTAAATGCATTATCTTAAATAGAGAGGGAACATGACTGACAAAAACTGATTACTGAATTAGACACTTCCTGACTGTTAGTAAAGTGTATCATCTGCCAGAGGTGGTTTGGTGCTTCTGAGGCTCCCTTGGGGTAACAAGTGGCCACATACCTTCCCTTCAGCACCAAGGAAAGAGAGGCATGCTGGGAAGCAGGAAGTCAGACAGTGCCAAGTGGACCTCAAGAATCAGTGCTCCCCACTGATCTGTACTAATAACCTGGATGGCTCACGGCCCGCTAGGAGGTGAAGCCACCGGAAGTAGTCAGGCGGCCATGTTGGTACTCCCTACCTGGCCATGTTGTCATTGGACTTAGAGTGACAGCTCAATGGTTTGACGGCTTTTCTTTTTCTCATGTTTTAATGAAAACACCCCAAAAACTAATATAGGCCTATCATTATCACCCATTGGTTGAAGAATAATTATGTAATTGGCTGAGGTGGCTATTCTCTAGATCTTTTTAAGCCTTCATGATAAATGATAATAATAAATGGGAAAGCTTGGCCTTGGGTAGCAGGGTAGGTCAGTTAGTTAAGCAAAACAGCAAAACAAAAAGATCAAACAAATCTTTTTAAAAAAGAATCAGCTTGCCTCATGACAGGTCTTTCCATTAATTTATATGAAACATAGCATAGACACGGGTCTGCTATTTGTATTAGGCCAAGCATCTTTCTATGCACTGCTGACTGCACGCTCGATACGATACTAAAAATTCTAAAAAACACTTTTGTTGACTTACTTAGTTAGACTATCATAATAATCATAGAACAAGAAGTTAGAACGGTATAAAACTTGATGTAAATAGCGCCACTCTGTTTTCAACGGCTGTCCAGGTTTCACAAGATATTCAAGTACCTCCCAATCCAAAAAGATCGAAAATCTAACCATTATTATGGAAGTTATTGAACTTTTATAACTAAAAACTTACCGCACTCCACTGTTAGTCCAATGCACGCTTCAATGTTTAGGGAGTACCAACATGTCCGCCGGTGGCCTCAGTGCTCTCTCAGGAGCTTCTGATAGGCCGTGAGCCATCCAGGTTATTAGTACAGATCAGTGGTGCTCCCTCCTTCTGACCTCACCTGTCAGCATGTCAGACAGGGCAGTCAGGGCAGGTCCACTCGGTCAGGTAGTGCCATTTTGTAGCCCTATAGTGGTCACCTTACCGCCGGTGGAACGACTCACTTTCAATGAAAAATAAATGTAACCTCAACATTACAGCATTACTACGACATTACAAAGTGTCTTTAGTAACACATTATAACTTGGTCATTGATCAACTGGTAACAACAAAGTTATAATAGGAGGTGTCTCTTAAACTGTCTGTCTCTGTCCAAGACATTTCATAAGTTAAGACATAATCTTAATAAATAGAATGATTAACAAATTCCTTCCAATAGCTATCTATGCAATATAAGGGCAATATCTATGCAATTTAAGGGCTCCGAGCCCTGTAATTGTTTTTTCAAATTGTCTGTCTTTGTGCAAGACGGCTTATAACTCAGGACATAAACTCAGTAAATAGAATGATTACATCACTTGCATAGCTAGCTGTAGGGTATAGAGTATAGGGTCTCTGCTTTGATTGTAATATATTTGTTTCTCTTTGTTGTTGCAGGCCTATTGATGTCAAAACGTAGGTATTGTGGAAAAATAATTTAACAGTAAGCATCTAAATCACCACAGGAAGAAATGATTCAAAACACTCGAATCAGACATAGTTTTTCAATGCTTGATGGTGTCGAGATTAAAAAATCTGTCAGGAAAAAGCAGCAGCGTGGTGCCACATCCCGGAGGCTCCTTGGCACACAATGGGATCCTGATTGTGGCAGGATAAAGAAAAGAGGGGCGCGGAAGTTGGGGCGGAATAAATCTTGTAATAATATTTATCCCCTAACCACCTTCCTTCATACAACCGGCACTAAGGAAACATAACAAACGTCGGGACGGCAAATATATCACTTCGCTAATATACTTTGATCAAAATGAAATCATCCTCGCTTGGCGCTCAATGTGGCCACCACAACCACAACATCGGGGCTCCTCACACATGGCAAACACATTTTCAGTGTTTGTGTGGGTAGGAACGGTGGAAAGTTGAGACCTTTCGAATTTGTACAGCACAGCTAGAGGTTTTGTCAGTCGATTCTTTTGTGGAGGCAGATGAACCTTCATGATATAATCATCGCATTAGGTTAGATGAGGATAAAGGAATCAACTGATGAAAATCAAAATAAACAAGTTGTAAGATAAAACAGAGTTATTAAGCCATAATAACAAATTACTTGTTCTTTTCATCTATAATGTAATGTGGCCTAATGGTTAAGGAGTTGGTCTTGGGATCAGGATGTCAGTGGATTTTGGTGGAAAGTTGAGACATTTGAATTTGTACAGCACAGTTAGGTCCATCTGTTGATTCTGTTGTGGAAGGAGATTGAACTGAGGCACACAAGATGACCATCTCAAAAGGTAGAATGGATGATTCAACTGGATGAGAATCAGCCAATAACAAGTTGTAAGATATAATCACGCTTTTAAGCTATAATAATATTGTTCATTTTATAATATAATACAAATGATAACATTTATAATGAAATGAAAGTGTTATCTTCAGTGAGTACAAGTGATGTTATTTAGCGAGGCAGGGTGTCAGGTATCAACAGATAGTAACTGGTGAACTGCTGCTCGTGTCAGACATTTGAAGTTCCAATCATTCCAAGTTTCATATGGAT
>CM050198.1:27364761-27374761 GCA_027475355.1 Coilia nasus
GGTACAGATGCCCAGTTTTTGCCCACTGCGATTTGCAAAAGACCGCTCTATCATTCAGTGAAATGCAAGATGGATTGGTAACACCAGTTCCTCTCACCAACCCATGGGTGCTGCAAGAAATTGTAGGCCACCTGAAAGAAAATAATTTTGGGCCCCACCCCTGAGGGGGGTGACCAGGGGTGGGCTGGGGTGGGCAGTGCCCCCCCCCCCCCCCGGGGACAAGCCCTGCCTATTCTGAGAAATGCTCTGTCCATCCAAAAAAAAAAAAAAAAAACATGCTGGTAATTTTGCCCCCCCAGGTGAGCCAAATTCCCAACTACACGTGACATTCTGCTCACACCTCTGCCCCACGCCAACCATATCACAGTCCTCTGGGCTCCTGGGAAGCTTTGAGTTTTCCGGCACCCCTTGCCCCAACCTTTCAATCTCCTAAATCACCAACCCAACCCACATCACCTTCAGCACAGCTGTCCGTAGGCGCTTTCACACTGGCAGAATTACCGGTAATTTCAGCCGAAATTAGTGGGTCGTCTGTTGCGTTCCCACTGCCGACATGGGGTGGCATGTCCAAACGACACACCAATTCGACCCACCTCGGACCCTACACTTTTTTGCGACCTGGGGCGTGCGTGAACACGAGCCGAGGTGACACGGGGCGCAGGGTGTGGTATGGTGACGTTTCACAACTGCCACCACCCACCGTCAGGGCTTTTAAAACAGCTGAGCAGAATTACAAAAACACCAACAATGAGTTCAGAGGCAAACTGCAAACTGTCTTTCGAAATATGCTGTTTATTTGGCCTAAATCATATAACTCACCCAACGTGATACCAACGTACCAACCAACGTAACCTCACAGGCTCAGACACAATATGACCTATCATTAGTATAAAATGACACGTACATATCAACAATGAATATACTAGCTAATATAAAATATCAATTTATTATACAAATCGATATTTGTGTCCCTTACTCAGCACTGCGAGGGCTAGGATTCCCGGCCGGCAGTCGCAAGATGGCGGCCATGATTGCCATGAGCAGTGCGCCTGTGTCCACTCTAGTATTCTATTCAGCTCTATGCACACACCACTTAAGGTGTTGGGAGGGAGGTTCATGTTTTAAAACACACATAAAACTGAGGCTGATGGCAACTGAAGCTTTTTTGATTTGATCAGCAATACAATAGTGCCTCTTTTTGGGTTGGTCGTGAGTGGCTAAGTGAGGGGGGGAACGGGGTCTGTGTGTGAGGGCGGTGTTCAAGAGCCTCATGCTTGTTTGATTTGATCATACTTGGGGCACTGGGCTCTGTTTGTGTGAGGCTGGTCATCTGTGCTGTATCTTGCCTGCTTGCATGTCATCTGTGAGATTGCTCTTTATAACATTCACATCCTCCCCCATGTGCCTGGTGTGTGGTTTCAGACATATCGGGCTGGTTTTCTGGTAGCCTGGTAAACCAGCCCCTCATACTTCATTTCATTTTGTACAGATTGGTCCGGCCTTGCTGCCTTTGACATTCATGTATTCGGACCAAGTGAATTCAAGACAATCAGCGAACAGAGGGACTGTTCGGGAGGAATGGCGTTGACTTTGTGTGCTACATTTGAATTGTAGTACATAGGTAGGCATATTACATATGTGACGACCAGATGTTAGCGATTGGGTAAGCGCAGAGCCACTTGTTTTAAAATTCAGTAGAGTCCACACCTCCAGGAATAAATTGTGTCTCTATACAGCACTGCCAGACCCTCTGTACAAAATGAAATGAAGTATGAGGGGCTGGTTTACCAAGCTAGGGCAGTATGAGCTACAGCGTTTAACCCTATGGGCCCAACACCCAAAAAGTGTGTGGAAAATTACACCCATTCTTCTCTGTTGAATTACTTGGGAATGGTACATTAAACCACATCATCAAGTCAAACCAGTTGATGAGTTGATGTACCTCCTCTCTATATGCTGAGTCATCATTGTCCCTGATGAGGCCCACCACTGTTGTATCATCAGCGAACTTGATGTGGTTCGGTGTGAATCTGGCACAGCAGTGATGGGTCATCAATGTGAACAGCAATGGAGACAGCACACATCCTGGGGGAACCCCGGTGTTGATGATGGTGGTCTCTGAGGAGTTTTTGCCAACTCTTACTGTCTGTGGTCTGTTAGTGAGAAAGTCCAGTAGCCAGTTGCATAATGAAGTGCTGATGCCTACTGCACTCAGTTTGTTCACCAGGTGTTGGGGGATGACCGTTTTGAAAGCAGAGCTGAAGTCAATGAAACGCATCCATATCTGACTGTTTTTGTTTTCCAGATGAGCCAGGCATAGGTGGAGTGCTGTTGCTATGCCATCATCAGTGGAGCGCTTGGAGCGGTAAGCAAACTGGTATGGGTCTTAGAGTAGTGGGAAGGCTGGATGTTATGTGGGCCTTGTTGGTGTTGGTTGTGGTGGTGTGGGGTGTAGGAGGTGACCACCACAACATGTTTAATCTTCTACCCCTGTCAAAGAGCAAATGACTACATCACGGGATCTGTGTCGTTGGAGCAAAACAACATATGCCCCCCACTCCCACCCCCACACGGCCCTCCCCCTCTGGGTCACTGTGGGTCATCTGAGCCCATCCCACAGTCTGCCCACAGTCCCCCCCAGAGCTCCTACAATCACTCCACAGTCTGGCTGATGAGTGAGAATCGCCTCCTTGTCCATGGTCTCTGGTTGGTTGTAGCTGGGCAGCTCTACAAATGGATACTGAATGAAACGACTGTCTGTTGCATCCTGATGGCTTTCTGCTGGGCCAACAGCCAGTGTCTACCCAAAATGCTGAACACTCAGAGCTGTTGTCTGGTCTGTTACTTACTTATTTGTTTGTCTGTTTGTTTATTTATTGTGTTATTTTTAACTTGTTATTTTAATATTTTGGTATGTATGTATGTATGTATGTATGTATTATTATTATTATTATTATTATTGTATTATAGTTGTTGTTGTTTTTATTATTAGAAGTAAGGTCATTTCTTATTTTCTTGTTTTATTTTTTTTATTTTTTTTTACTGAATCCAGTTGTTTTCTTCATGCTTGGCTGGTCGCAATTCTAACTATGAGAGAAGGGGAGAAAGAGGAAGCAGTGCACTTGGGGTGTAGTGATCCATTATCATCTGATTTTCATTAATTACAGCTCCTACTAATACCACTACACTGATTTAAGGGTTTAATGAGACATGCCCTTACATTTTGCACTGTTTGCACAGGTCAAAGACTTTTAATTTTAATTTTAAAAAGTGACTAATGATGACTAGTGATTAATTGCAGTTAATTTTAATATTTATTCATCAGCAGATGTACAAGCCCTTTCTGTGTTTACACAGCAGCTAAAAAAGAAAAATGTGCAGATTTGTGCAACTGCAAGTAAATAAAGACTTAAAAAATATGTCTTTCTTTTCCCTTTCCCATAGCTGGACCTGCCACAACGACAGGACATAAACAAGTATTTGGTTAAATATTACTGTAATGTTATATATATAGTTCAGATGTAACCTCACACACTTTCAAAGTCAGTCACTATGGCCTACTTGTAATGTATATTCTGTGTGCACTTGTGTCAATAAATAACGCATGTAGGTCATGCTAATAAGTAACTGATTACATGCTGCCTGCCAGTTCAACTGTGGGACCTGTAATTATGACTTGCATGGCAACGGCAGGTATGTCATGGGGCTTTTAGCCGAAGATGTGGCTGTTAAAAAAATACTTCGTAAGATAATGATTTAATAAAAAGGGGAAAAAATCAGCTAACCAACCGAAAAAGCAAACAATTAAATCACTTTTTTCTGCCTTTCTTCACATTACCTGCTGCTAAACTGACCATTCTACCTGTGCTGTATTAGTTGTATCCAGTAGTTAAGTTGGCTTTTGTATGGAGGGGGAGCCCTTCTTTACTCACAGTGGTCAATATCTCACTCTATTGCATTACTATAAACAAATATTGTAGCAGAGGGAGCTCAGCTCTGGCTGGCTGTATTGCTGAGGTGAGGAGGGGCAGCTGAGCTCTGGAGGGCTCCAGCCCAATTTAAGCTGGTTGTGCCTAGGGTGATGGTAAGTTACCCACTGCAGTGTGGATTCGTCACTGCCATCTATTCATGATGGCTTCTTGAGTTGTGTGTGGGGGGCACACAACAATTTTGGCCCTCAAACTGGACTCACCAAACTCTTACTTTTCTATGTAAGAGACCACAGTTTTTTTTTTGTTGTAAAACAACCATGAAACTAGAATATGAGATCAAACCATAGTAGTATCCTTGCAGTACAAAGCGTTTATGCATGCTTAAATCTATTTCATACTACTCTATATTATAGTGCTTGGCTAGTCTTACTTTAAAAAAAAAAGTCTTGACAGAGTGGGCAAACAAAAGATAATGCAGAGGAACAGGAACCAATATAGTTAATGCCCCATTTAGGTCAACACACGTTACAGTATCACTGCTGTGTAAACACAAGATGGCGGTTGTCTACGGATGACGAGCAAACAGTGAACACCTGTCTGCTCATTGTTGCCATGGACACCACCCTCATTTTCACAAACATTTCCATGTCTTCTGATAGGAACAACAAACATAAGCAACCAGTGTCTGACAGGCTTCCCAAGTGATAAAAAGTCAATAAAAAAGCAAGAAGTTACTGGATAAAATGAACTGACAGAACTTATGATGGCAATAAGTGTTATGATGACACTGACAATGGACATTGATTCTATACACAATATTAACTTTAGTAGACAAATTGATATTTTATATATTCATTTTAGTTTTTAATTGCACACTCTGCTGAAAAAAAGATGTCCTATAAATGTACAAGTATTCAATAACATGCGATATCATTTGTCACACTCACTGTAAGAAATGTATAATTATGGTTAAAAAGTCTGGTCCACACTGGGGACATATTCCCAAAATAACCCATGAATTCTAAATGATGTCTCCTTCTGTTTCTGGCCATCTGTACAATGCTTCCAGCTACAAGATGGCACTTAGTATAACAATATCATCCCATTAGATTACATTATATTATATTACATTACATTTAGCAGACGCTTTAATCCAAAGTGACTTACAAAAGGAGGACACAACAAGCTAACAGAAGTGTAGAGGAGCACAGAATAAACAAAGGCATAGCAAAGTTAGTGCAGCCTAGGGTTCATTAGTAATGTCTATTCTTGTATTTCATTATAAACAAATTTATTACAGGCCCCGTTTGCCCTAAATCCCTCTGAAATAAAACTACACTTTTGCTAAAATGAAAAATAAATAAAGAAAATAAAATCAAAATATGAAGGGACTAGGTCGTTCATCCAGAAATGGGGACAGGGCATTATGTAACATCAATGTCTTATGACCTTTATCTTGTAATTCTTATTTTATATATTTATATAGCACTCATTAAAAAAGTGCAGTGCAATAAAAAAACAAAGTAAATGAAATGCATACAATTTAAAATGTAAGGTCATAATGCAGTAGACCTACAGGTTATACAAAGTAATTAAGGAAAAATAATAATATAACAATCACAAAATGGTATAAACTTATTCAATTACAATTTAACGTTAATATAAAAAAATGAAAAACTTAACACTGAAATGAAACATTTAATATATATATATATAATCTGACCAAAATGCATTAATGAAATCCAGCCACTTACAATATAACCACATAAAATGCTAATACAAGATTATAGGAATAATATATTGACTACTTTTGTTCTTTTTTTCTCTCTCACCTGCTTATTTTAGAGGGTCAGCTAAAAAAATGTCATGACAAGCGTTAGCTGTTGTAAAATCAGCATATTCTGCAGCCCAAATGTGTTTACTGCTTAATAAATCTCCTTTGAAAGTCTGTGACCTCATTTGCAGGGCATATATCTAATTTTGTTTACAGAAAACATTTTTTTTCTGGTTTATATTTTTGGGTACGTTGTGTGGCTGGTAACAACAGGGACAGTCAGCGATATCTAAACCGTAAGTGTAGCACACAGGTAGGTTGAGGTGGCCCTGTGCCCACCCACATCAAGCCCACCCAATCAAAGTAGTCCCTTTGTGTGATTGACTGTTTAGATACCGTAAAGCTACAAATAATAGCACCGACTTTTAATTTCCCAAATGACTCAACAGACAGGCGTCTATACGAGACAGGCGTTTACTTTGTATACAAAAAGACAAGTTAAATAAAGCTTACATTGAGTTATTGAGTTAGCATTGCCTCCGCTAACTACAAAAGCACTTGGACAGTGCAGGACCCCCCCTCCCCACCCCTTTTTTTTTTTCGTCAATGGGATTTCTTAATTTAATTTTACATATTTTTTTCTGAGGTAACCAATGAACCGATTTTCACCAAAAATGAATCACCTCGAGGCATTGAGAACACCGACATACTGTAAAAATTTCACAGTGATACGTTTATAACCTTTGGAGTTGTCTTGTTCACAAACAGACAGACAACCAAATAAACAGACAGATAAACGCTAGCAAGAACATAACCTCCTTGGCGGAGGTAATGGTATTAGTAACCACTTGATTTTTACTAGGCCCGCCCCCTTAATGATTTCTGGCTACGCCCCTGATCCAAACATGGTCCATTTCCCATCTTACACAGGATGGCAGCGAGTGTGCAAGCTTGTTGTCTCTAAGCAGTGCTGCCGCCCGGAACATCACAGCTGACTTATCAAATTGTTTTGCATTTCAGGGAGGCTTTTTGTGGGAAAAACAAGTGTGGGTCTTGTCGAGGGCTGCAACGAGGCGGGGAAGGGGGAAGGGTATTCCCAAGGAGGGGTCATTATTTCCACAGATACAGGCCATGTCTTTGTTGACCCTGATGCGACGAGACGGGCACTCGTTTATATCTGGTGAAGTTTTGGGATTTCTGGAATTGTGGAATCTGCTGTTGATACGGAGCAACTGCTCAGCGCTTACACAGAAAATAGTTCTTTTATAGTAATATGTCTGTGGGTCAAGGCCATTAGAATGCTAATGGGGCAACTTCTTCTTTGAGTGGGTGGTGTGTGTGTGTGTGTGTGTGTGTGTGTGTGTGTGTGTGTGTGTGTGTGTGTGTGTGTGTGTGTGTGTGTGTGTTTGTGTTTGTGTCTCTCTGTCTGTCTGTCTGTCTGTGTTTGTGTATGTGTGTGTATCTGTCTCTGTCTGTGTTTGTGTGTCTGTGTTTAAGTGTGTGTCTGTCTGTGTGTTTGTGTGTGTGTGTGTGTTTCTGTGTGTTTGTGTGTGTGTGTGTGTGTGTGTGTGTGTGTGTGTGTGTGTGTGTGTGTGTGTGTGTGTGTGTGTGTTTGTGTTTGTGTCTCTCTGTCTGTCTGTCTGTCTGTGTTTGTGTATGTGTGTGTATCTGTCTCTGTCTGTGTTTGTGTGTCTGTGTTTAAGTGTGTGTCTGTCTGTGTGTTTGTGTGTGTGTGTGTGTTTCTGTGTGTGTGTGTGTGTGTGTGTGTGTGTGTGTATGTATGTGTGTGTGTGTGTGTGTGTGTGTGTGTGTGTGTGTGTGTGTATGTGTGTGTGTGTGTGTGTGTGTGTGTGTGTGTGTGTGTGTGTGTGTGTGTGTGTGTGTGTATGTGTGTGTGTGTGTGTGTGTGTGTGTGTGTGTGTGTGTGTGTGTGTGTGTGTGTGTATGTGTGTGTGTGTGTGTGTGTGTGTGTGTGTCTATGGCATGCACTTGTGCTTTGCTTCTGCCCCTCTCCTTGAACCTTGTTTCACTGTGTCTGTGTGTGTCTTCACGTCTTCCAGCTTTAACCGATGACTTTAGGCCACATAATAACAAAACAAACATAATTAGCCATAATGATGGCTCTCTGAGGACCATAAGAGGTCATTTCTTGATTTGTAACACACTGAAGTCATTTATTTCAACAAAATAACACTGGAAAACTGGTCCAGGAAAAAGGAGGCAGATTAATAGCATGTCCCACAGATGATGGAGCCGTGCTCGAATGGAAGTTTGGGTTGTTTACTTTCACAGGCTGCGTCGATGCACACCATAAAGAGACAACCCACCACTTCCTTCTCACCTTCTGTTGCCTCCCCCCACCCCCTCCATTTTTCTGACTGCCACACCATAAATTTTATGTGAAGAAGCTTATCGTGTTATTCAATTGTAGAAAAAATAACAATCCGTCCACGTGTTGTGTGTACCCTGTTGTCTCTCTCTTTTCTCTCTCTCTCTCTCTCTCTCTCTCTCTCTCTCTCTTTCTCTCTCTCTCTCTCTCTCTCTCTCTCTTTCTCCCTTTCTTGCTATCTCCCTTTCCTGTTTTAGTCTTCCCATCTTGGCTTTAACCCACAATTCAAAACCCAACGTTTTTTTTGGTCAGCCTGATATCAAATTGACTAGTCCATTGGAATGACAGGCCATATATAATTTTCATTTTTGAGGCTATACATGTATTACATGTATCTTATTTGTATATTTTACAACCACTATACATACAGTATATCTGTATGCTGTTTATACATATTTGCATTATGTACGTCTCTCTATGGTGTGTGTTGTGTGTCTATGTCTGTCTCTCACTCCCCCCCCCCCTTTTCTGCTGTGTTGTTTGAGGGTTTGAGATCTCTGGCTGCACTTACTACCCTGCTGAACACTGCAGGCCTGATAGCGGTCAACGTACACTAATGAAGAGGTGATGAAATGCGTCCACCTTCAGTTTTACTCTTTGTCCTTGAGAAATGGAGACCTCCCCTTTTCACCGATCAGCTCCTTATGGACTTTATGGACTTCTGCCTCTTTGCCATGTTCTGCTGCATTTCAGTTGTGTGCTATGTGTCGATTATATTTTCATAAATGTATGTGTTTCGAATGGCAGTTCAAAAAGCTGTGTTGGAAGATGTATATTTTAAATTATTGGGTTTTGGTTTGGTTTGTTAATTGAACATGACGTTAACCTTGCTTGCTGCGAGGTAGGGAATTATGTCCCAAAGGAGGACAGACATTGCTTAGTACCTGGTGCCTGGCTAGCTGTGGGCACAGTTTTGAAAGTTTTGAAAATTCCTCTGACCCTTTCCCTCTCCCTCCATGTTTTTATATCTCAGCCGCACCACCCTCATGAAGTACGCTGCACTGCCTGTACGGTATTTCCATTATCCCACATTATTATTCTTTAATCAGATTTCTAGATTGTACGTCACTGACATACACCTGGCAAGCTGGCAAAACCGAGAGCCTGAAATCCATGCTCAAAAAAGTTATCAGTACTCAGAGATCTCATTCTCTTTTTCTAAATGAATCCACCCCCCCCACAACTACAAAAAAACACCACCCCTTAAAGCAACACTAAGTAGTTTTTTCAACCTTAAAATAATGTTTCCAAAATCACTTCTGTGGTTCCGAGGGTGAAAAGCACTTTGTCGCTCTCCATGCACTACAACCCCACTAAGTTTGGAGGAGCAGATGGTCTCTCTCTAGTTCTCTATGTGAGACAATTCTGCTTCCAACCTGTACTTAGTGTTGCTTTAAATTGAATCTCATCGTGCTTTGTCCTGCTTTTGCTCAGCTTGAGATGTAAAATTCTACAAGTGCATAATTAAATGGCTCCATTACTGAAATGAGCTAGTCTCCCATCGCTGTTATGAAACACAGCCACCGCCTCAGGACTACAATAGTACTTAATCTGTGGCTGCGGTAGCAGTGATGTCTGTATTACGCAGTGCTATTGGGATTATGACACAGGCCATCACCATAGGATGAGTGAGCTCACCATGACGGATTATGCCGCACATGCTGTGACATGGTTGTTGTGGGCTGTGAGTGAGTGCGTAGGCTATATGTCATCTAGGAAGAGAGAGAGGGAGAGAGAAAGAGAAAAAAAGATAGATCACTGAAACATAACCGATTGCACTCGACTGTTTTGTGTGAAGGCCTGCATAAGTTCAGTCAGCAGTTTGGTGCCGCCTTTTTGTAATACACTTGCACAATTTTTAAATACTTGTGACACAAAGTGATGACTTCTCATGTAGATAGATAG
>CM050198.1:27377261-27389761 GCA_027475355.1 Coilia nasus
CAGTTAAATGTATCCATCATGTGGGATTTAAACTGCACCACTGTAGCACTGATTGTGTTTAGATGATATCACTGAAACATAACCGATTGCACTCGACTGTTTTGTGCGAAGGCCTGCATAAGTCCAGCCAGCAGTTCAGTGCCGCCTTTTTGTAATAAACTTGGACAATTTTAAACACTTGTGACACAAAGGAATGACTTTTCATGTGGATAGATAGATAGATAGATAGATAGATAGATAGATAGATAGATAGATAGATAGATAGATAGATAGATAGATAGATAGATAGATAGATAGATAGATAGATAGATAGATAGATAGATAGATAGATAGATAGATAGATAGATATGAGAGGAAAAGTGAAGAGAGGACAGGAGAGGACAGGAGAGGAGTGGAGAGGAGAGGAGAGGAGAGGAGAGATGAGAGAAGAAGACAGAAAGAGCAAGATAGAAATAGATAGAGAAAAAAAAAGAGAGACAGAGAGAAAGAAGAGATTAAAGGATAAGAGAAGAGAGGAGATGTAAGAGAGCAAGACAAAGAGCAAGAGAGAGAGAGCGAGAGAGAGCGAGAGAGTGACAGAGAGAGAGACAGAGACAGAGACAGAGAGAGAGAGAGAGAGAGAGAGACAGAGACAGAGACAGAGACAGAGACAGAGAGATAGATCAATTGTGAGACAAACACATGGTAAACAGAGATGGCAAACGTTGCCAGGTTAAGTAGAACGGGACACCTTGCTCTCAATTTCGACTAAAGTGGATACAACACTCGCTCAGCCGTCACATGGGATTTAAACTGCACCACTGTAGCACTGATTGTGTTTTGATGATATCACAGAAACATATCACAGATTGCCTGTTTGACTGTTTTGCGCAAAAGCCTGCGTAAGTTCAGGCCAGCAGTTCAGTGCCGCTTTTTTGTAATACACTTGGACAATCTTTAAATACTAAATCACACAAAGTGATGACTTCTCACGTAGCTGCCAACTCCTTGTCCACTCAGTATCACATCATTCTGAAACCGCTCGTTTGAAAAGCTTTGATTCATTAAAGCGATAACAAAAAGCCTAGTGCTTGGAAATAGGTATCTTTGTCTTACACAACTCCTTGGAAAACAGCAATCATGTTACCTAAAACCATGTGTACACCACCCTTTATGCTGACAAAGGAATGTAGGAACAATAACAAATGGGAAACCAAAGACAGAAACCCGTTTTCATGCCTTGCTATCTCCTGCTGATAACATACTTGGATACAATTGCCATGGGAACAGTTTACATGTTATGCGCAGTTGTCAAGGACACCCATCCGAAAGTATAATAGTCTGTCACGCCTCTGTTCTGCTCTCCCACCTCAGCACACAGACACAGACACTCTCTCTCTCTCTCTCTCTCTCTCTCTCTCTCTCTCTCACACACACACACACACTTTCCCTCTCTCTCTGTGTCTCTCTCTTACACACACACACAACCACATCCCAACCCAAACACACACACACATACACACCTAAACACATACATGCACACTAACACACACATACTCGCACACACACACACACACACACACACACACACACACACACACACACACACACACACACACACACACACACACACACACACACACACACACACACACACACACACACACACACACACAGAAGCAAGTTGCTAATACTCCCCAACAATCTTTCTTTTGATTCTGTGCTTTAAATAGAACACCCAAACCCTGCTTGACCTTTACATGTAAAAGAGGCCATTTTGTACATCACTATGCCCTCCAATATTCAACTTTCAACTAAGGCCCTTTAAGTGAATGGAAAAAAGTCTATTTTCCTACATATATAATAAGGCTGCAAAAGACATTCAACAGAACCTATGGGAACACTTCACTGTATTAAACCTAACAATATGGAGACAGTGACACTAGAATTCAAGTGTTCCCAAACTCACTGTACACCATTGGAGATAGACTATCTTTGCATCATTATTGACTCTACACAGTCTTCTCTGTTCTCTCCCACTCCTCCACATTTACCCATGTGTCAACAGAAACACCACATTCGCTGTGTATGATGATGCCCACTCATCTTTAGAGCTTTAAGTTCAAAGCCCATTAGGTGATTGCATAATTTTACATAAGTTTAAATAAAAAATATAATAATAATAATAATAATAATAATAATAATAATAATAATAATAATAATAATAATAATAATAACATTTGGTGGAGAAACTGACAAACAGTGGGGCGCCTAGAACATAGTGTCTACATTAGAATACTATGGCTCACTAATGACCAATGTGTTCATAGATGCTTTGGTGTAGTGCCAACTGTTCTGCTATGCTTACTGCATAAAGGAGCACCTGGCTAGTTACTGGACTGGCCTTTTCAGTGAATTTCTGTAGTTTTTTATTAGCCTTTAATACAGGACAGAAGACATTATTGTCAGAGATGCAGGCCTCTTAATATACCGCAGCGGGAACAGCTTGCATCTGTCAAGACGCTTATGTCTTGTAATACTTCTAAGCCCATTGATGTAAGCAGCAAAGCCATTTTGTCTGGCAACTGATATGCCCAGAGGCAAACTTTGATAATGCTGCAGAGTTTAAGATGGAGATTTAAAAGGGTTGGCACAGATGTAAAGTGCTGGCATAGAAGTCTGTGATATTATTGGCTTTCATGCAAATATATTTGATATTATGGCAAATTATTTCTTTTTTTTTCCTCAAGTGAGAATGTGGCCTTTTAAGTGCACTACAGTCATTAATGCTGACATACCTAGTTTAGGAAAACCAATAGTCTATTATAACAGTGTTACAGTGTCTGTAGAAAGGCAATAATTAAGTCGCTGTCCTTCAGCACCACCTGGGAGTTAAATCTTTGATACTGATAAAAAAATTGCCTATCATAAGAGACAATATCTGTTCAAAATAGTTACCGTCAGAATTTAGTCATTACTGAATAGAAGTATAAGCATGGGTATAAGCAAGAATAACAGACCTTTTCCATAGCTTGGAAGCCTTTGGAATTTGTGTTGCTGTCCTGTGTGTAGGGCAGCGATGCTGGGAACGCTGTTGCCCATGTCTGGTGCTGCTGCTGCGCCGCTGTCCTGGCTGGATGTTTTTCCACTGCTCCAAGATTTTGGCCCAAATCGCAGTCCAACGTGCACCACGAAAGGATAATTCTCACAATGCTTATTTAAGCTTATGTTTCTCTGTCTGTCTCTGTTTCAACAAACTTTAAGTGTCTGTTGCTTTTAAACCTCTGTTAGACACCAGGTCCCAAACGAAAACAGAAGCGACAAACAAACTATGAATTTGAGCGAGCAATTTTTCATTGCGCGTGATAAACTAGACTACTCCGTGGACACTTCAGTGTCTCTCGGATGTTACCGTGCACTCTGCACATCCATGTCGCAGTACACTGGATTATTGTTGGACACTGCAAATAGTCTGTCACAAACCCCGAGATTATGTGGTTATCCAAATAAAAGATGTTTCGGTATCGAACACAATACGCCTAATTTATTTTGGTAGGCAAAATGTACAGTCTACAAAAACAGTGGGGCAAATTCATGTTACATTCATATACATTTCGACTGTTGGTTGCAGTCATACCCTTTACAAAATAGACAGTCTAGACAGTATAGTGACACTATACTAGACACTATAGTGTTATACTGACTGTCAGCACTTGATTAAGCCCGACTGTCTAGAACACTTTTTGCTATTTCAGTTGGTAAAAGGTGGTCTAAAATTAGATTCCATTCTGTTTCAGTTAGGATATGAAGAAGGATATTCGAAGTGAATGCATTGGGCAGCTCTGCCGCCGTTTTTGGCATCCGGCTGAACACGATCAGCTATTTGTTCACCTACACTAAGCTCTCGGTCCACAGACGCCCTCTTTGGGAGACCATGATTTGTGTAAAGCTGCCATCTAGTGTAGCCAAAAAACAACAAAGGAAAACAAGGATATTGGTGATATTGCAAATACCATACAAAACAAAATTATTATGTGAGGTTATCAACACGTGACAATATGCCATCATTAATTTCACTTTGTAACTTTAACATTGTAACATTGTTTAGGCCTACTTGTGCTCTCTCGCCCACCCAACCTGCATGGGTGGCCGTCGGTTGCTAAGGAACCGGGACGCGTTGCCTTGGAGTTTTAGGACAACAGTAGCTACAGCAGGAAGTGAGGGAGTTCGTCCCAGTGTTTTAAAAGTATTTCATATGCTAGTGAAATGTGTTATGCTATCAGTTTTCTTTTTCTGAATACTTGGAATCTTCACTGAAGCCGGCGGACAAGCGGCGTGATGGAGGTGTGCCTTTTCTGAACTGTATCAATTTAGTGTTCATGTTGCTGGGCATTAGTTGCTACAGCTAAGTAAGTTGTTAGCTTCCGCTGCAATAAGCGGTCAGTAATGATGACAATGACTTATTTTAATCAGACTCTGACTCATTTCACGCAGTGTTCCTTGCGCTAATGTGAACGTTTCCATTTTTAGCCATTGTCGCAAATACCTAGTATGGCAACTCAACCCCAGTGACAGTTGTGTTTATGCTTCATAGAAGCTACAAACACGCGTGCACACATGGACCTCTGCAACTCGTCATCACGCAGTTACTCAGATTTGTCCTTTTTAGCATTTGCTTTTCACAGTGCAATCACGTACAACACCAGTGTCCCACCAAATTAGCAAAATTAGTTTATATATAATTATTATATATAATATAATTAATATATAATTATATAATAACAATATTGATTTGTTAATCTGTGAATTTATTCCTTTCTTTCTGAGTGCGTCTCTGAGTTTATGTATTATTATTATTATTATTATTATTATTATTATTATTATTATTATTATTATTATTATTATTATTATTTCCAGGAACTCAGGCAAATACTATCATTGTCCCTCATAACACTGGATTCCTATTCCATTAAAAAAAACAAAAAACAAAAACAAAACAAATAAACAAAAAAACATAAACTCAACAATGATGACATCTTCTCATTCACTTGTCATTCACTTTCTTCACTTTCCTCACAGTCCCAAAAGCCGGAGGAGGAGGGCACCTTCGAGATGCTGGAGAAGGAGTTCCAGGAGGTGCTGTCGGAGCTGCTGGGCGACAAGAGCCTGGAGAAGTTCCGCGTGGAGTACGAGAAGCTCACCAGGGCCCTGAAGAAGTCGCACGAGAGCGAGAAGCGGCTCATGGCCAAGTGCAGGGAGCTCAACGCCGAGATCGTGTCCAACTCCGTCAAGGTGGCCACCGCCCTGAAGCTCTCCCAGGAGGACCAGACAACCATCACCTCCCTCAAAAAGGTACACCCTCACAAGTGACAAAGTAATGGGGACATGACCAGAATAGAATAGAATACAATACAATACAATAAAATAGAATATAATAGATCAGACCAGACTAGAATAGAGTAGAATAGGTCTTTATTGGCCACCAAAAAAGTGGAAAATATTCTTTGTATCACCAAGGCCCTTTACAACTCAAACATGAAGAGGAATATAGAAATAATAGAGTGTAACAGAAATACTAGAATAGAACAAAATAGAATAGAATAGAATGAAATAGAATAATTATTGCCCATTAGAGTGAAAAAAATGATTTTTGGCTCACCAAGACAGAACAGACTAGGCCTACTACAGAACAGACAGCAGCAGCCAAACAGACAACATGTGGTTACAGAAGAGAAGATAAAATATAGTAAAATAATAAATAACAGTTCAAATATCAGTGTTTGTTGTATGGTTTGCAACAGACATATGGTATAAGAAGCAGGCAAAAGGGATTTAAAAACACACACATACCGGTGCATTCAGCTTAGATAAGGCAGCTTAAATAATGCGGACATCTAAGCTTTGTCCAAAGTTGCCTTCAACTTCAACAGCAATGGGTTCATTCAGAGGCAGTTATTTGGGGGTGGTTAAGGTAGCACACCTGTGACTGAAGGGTCGCAGGTTCGAATCCACCACATGCCAGAAGTTCCACTGAGGTACCCTGGGCATGGTACCGTCCCCACACACTGGTCCCCCAGCACTGTTGTCATGGCTGCCCCCTGCTCATGTGTGTGATAGGTTAAATGCAGAGATCCAGTTTTGTTGTGTGCATGATGTGCTGTGCTGTGTAATGGCAAATGTGAGTCACTATTCATCTAGTACTGGTGAAATGAAGAACCATAACTTCATGATGAAATTGAACTGCGATTATGCCATATGATCCAGCCCCAGACTCGAACCCACAACCTCACAGCAACACTGGAGTTGGACTCAAGCATGCTAGCTTGTGTCAGGAAGGCCCTGACATTGTAACACCTGACATTCACTGCCAGGCTACCTGGTGTCCAGCAATTTGCAGCAATTTAGTATTTGAGCATTCAGCAACACTGTACTCTTTGTAGAGGGAGGTCAGGTGGCCATTGTTCTACAGTAAGTCACCTAACTGCAGAGGTTAAATCAGTCTGTCTAGTGGTCAGCTGTATGTGATCTTGTGCCTGTAAAGCTGTATGTGATCTTGTGCCTGTAAAACTGCCTCTAGATGGAGTTTGACAAGACACAATGCAGTTGACAGGTGTCAGAAGAAAACAGTGAATAAGAGGGAAAGCAAAAATTAATAATTTGATGTCATATCAATCTACATAAACATCAAAGATGGATCAGATAAATAAAAAATAGTTTTTGAGTGCTCAGTCTCTGAGGATTTACCTTTGATATCTTTGATATATATGCCCTTACTTTGTGATATTCTTCATAAAAATGATGTAACACCGTGTTTTTTATCATATGAATGGAAAATGATAACAAATGACAAAAAAAGATCAAGTTCTATTCTTCGGCTTTGTCTGGGAAAATATACCATAAAATCATGAATGCCCATGTATAATGCCCTTCATCATTTCTATAAGCCTTCAATAAAGTTAGTAGGTGATTACTAATTAACTAACTAATTAACTAATTCAACTGCTTCCCTTTGTCTCCTTATATGAGGGATTAAAATTTCATTTTAGGGTATTTATTTGTAAATACTGAGAAGAGAAAGTGATCTACGTATGGCCAAGACACACTATTGTTTTCAGCTTTACTGAAATATTAATGTATAAATCCTATATTGCCTTTAACCCTCATCTATTGCAATATCAACTTTTCTGTGGATAGAGAGGAATTATTTGCAATGTGTGTCTGTGTGTTTGTGTGTGTGTGTGTGTGTGTGTGTGTGTGTGCGTGCGTGCGAGAGAGAGAGAGAGAGAGAGAGAGAGAGAGAGAGAGAGAGAGAGAGAGAGAGAGAGAGAGAGAGAGGGAGAGAGACAGAGACAGAGACAGAGACAGAAAGAGATACATAGACAGACAGAGAGAAACAGAGAGAAACAGATGGAAACAGAGACAGACAGAGAAACAGACACTTCCTGATAGTTGACTGATGACCGTTGTGTCCATGCAGGAGATTGAGAAGGCCTGGCAGATGGTGGACTCGGCCCACGCGAAAGAGCTGCGGGCTGACGAGACCATCCAGACGCTGAAGCTGGAGATTGGCAACCTGACCAAACTGGTGCAACAGGGCGCCGGCCTATCCCTGGGACAGGAACCGACGTGAGTCTTCATCCATGCTCCATATGTCTGTGTTGGATTCATAGATAACCAGTGCAGAGACTGTTGATGCAGCCGTGTTGTGTGAGAGGGGGGACTGGCTACGGTGCCCAGAGTAACATACAGACAAAAGGCAATTGGAGCTTGTTTTACTGATATGTTTGGCATTTACCATCTTAACAACATGAAACTTGGCACTACACTCACTCATGCCATTAGCAAGACACCTACCAAATATGAGCTCAGTGGAACGATTTGTTCGAGAGTTGTGAGTGGAACAGGCAGGTTGAATCACAGGCACACACAAACAGACATTCCTTTCATTTATAGATACGAGTGCAGATCCATGCCACGCCAGTGAAGAAAGAATTTTATTCTTGTAATGTTTCTCAGGTTTGTTTACTAAAGGCTTAAAGATGACGATACAGTGCACTGAGCTATTCTTTGAGCAGTGTTGCTGGGCAAAGTTACTAACAGATGTTGTTTGGGCACTTCATCACTCATATTAGGAAAAGCATTTTTATCATGATGTATTAGATTAGCTGCAGACATCAGTCACGTCCTATGAAAGCAGTCAATTATGTTGTTTCCAAGCAATGCACAAGTGCTTAATTGTTACATGCTCTGATAGATATGACTTTTTAATTAAGGCACTGGGTAGTGTGATGTGTTTTCACCCCCTCTCCTCTAAAAACTCACAAAAAGATGGTTGCACTCCAAGTTAATTCAATGTTTTTTTAGCCAGGATTAGAATTGGGCAGATGTTTTAGCTACAAGGCCTTATTGAAGAAAATAAACACACCCTCAAGTACTATTCATAAACTGACAGCATGTCCAAGACGAACACAAAACACGTCCGTTTTGAACATGCTGTCAGTTTAACCCTTTAAGAGGCACCCCCTATTATAACTTCGTTGTTACCAAAATGGCAATGACAAAGTTGTAATGTGTTGCTAAAGACTTGTAATGTCGTAGTAATGTCATAATGTTGTAGTGACGTATTGTTTTTTCAGTCACAGTGAGTTGTTGCGCCGGCGATATGATGACCTCTAAAGGGCTACTAAAATGTAAGAAATAGTACTTGAGAGTGTGATTATTTTTCTTTGATCCAGTTGCTCTTCTTTTTGCGTACCCAAAGACTTCATTTGTTGAGGACATCCACCTCTCTGACCTCCCCCTCTCTGTGTTTGTCTGTCTCTGCTTCAGACAGGGGAGTGTGGGGATGTGCAGAGAGGCCCTCCATGATAGTCCAGTCAAGTCACATTTATTCATAAAGCACTTTAAAAACAACAACAACAGCTGACCAAAGTACTGGACAAGCAGGGCTATAGGACTTGGTAGACAAACAGAAAGGACAACATTTTATTTATTTTTTATTTATCCATGAATGTTCCATTGAGATAAAATATCTCATCTTCCAGGGAGCCCTGGCCCTGATAGCCAACAAGTACAAACATAAAGTGAGCATGGCCATAAATACAGATCAAATCAATAAAACATTCATGCTGTATTGAACGCTAGGGCATAAAAATTGATTTTAAGGTGAGATTTAAAAGCAGCCGAGGAAGGGGCCAGGCGTATATGTGTAGTGGCAGCTCGTTCCAGAGCTTAGGAGCAATCACCGCAAAGGGCCTGATGCATTAGCCGCTTTCACATCATTTCACTTTTTGTGTAAAAAAGTGTCTGAAACCTCTGCATTGGCGTCCATTTGCTCTACGGTCGCTTCAAACGATCACTGCTGCTTGTTACATTAAGCCTTTCCCAAAACCATCAGGAAGTAGACCAATAACGTCTTTCCCCTCGATAAAATTCCTCACGCATTCTTCTTGTTCTGGCTTTACGTAAATCCTTAGTTTGAAAGCTTGAGTTCAACATCATAATTTTTAGCCCTCCATCTGTTCCCGTGGCCTGTCCGCATTCAGAGACCGAGTGAACCGAAACTTATGTTCATGCTCCCTCACGCAGTTGGTGGAGGTAAATGAAATTGAGCAGAGGCACTAGTCGGCGCTAGTCTGGCTAGGTCACCCCTCCCCTGCTTTTTAGCCTGGAGGGAGGAATGACTAGGCGGAGTTGGTCGGCTGACCTTAGGGCCCGAGATGGCGTAGACAGATGATGGATGACAGTGAATATGAGGCTGTGATAGTTCGGCCACGGCAAGAGAGAGGCCCTTGTGCCTTTAGTGGTGCTGAGAACAGAAGCTGTTTTTCTAGTGGGGTCGTTCCGTGGTTCGGCGCTATCATTTGTCCTCATTAGTAGTGACTGGGTAGTCATACACTAATGTATTTTTTAGCATTAGGGGAACTGAGTGGAAAAGTTGATAAAGTTTACTTCTCAAAAGAAAAAAAAAAAACTTTTTTCCAAAGCAGTGAGCTTTGTAAAAGTTCTTGCCAGGGACCCAACGCTGTGTCTAACTTTTCTCTTTCTTCATTCTTTGTGTGTGTGTGTGTGTGTGTGTGTGTGTGTGTGTGTGTGTGTGTGTGTGTGTGTGTTTGTGTGTGTTTGTGTGTGTGCGTGTGTGTGTGTGTCTGTGTCTGGGTGTGCATGTATGTATGTGTATGTGCATGTTTGTGTGTATGTGTGTGTGTGTGTGTGTGTGTGTGCTATTTGTGTGTGCGTGAGTGTATGTGTATGTGCATGTTTGTGAATATTTGTTTTTATCTATGTGCGTGTGTGTGTGTATGTGTATGTGCATGTTTGTGTGTGTGTGTGTGTGTGTGTGTGTGTGTGTGTATGTAAATGTGTGTGTGTGTGTGTGTATACATGTGTGTGTGTGTGTGCCTCTTACCCAGTGTGGACGACCTGCTGAAGGTGAAGGAGGAGCTGAGCAAGGAGCGCGATGAGCTGCTGAAGGAGGTGGTGGGGCTGAGGGAGAGCCTGACCAAGGCCATGAGCAGCCAGCAGGACATGGAGGCACAGAAGCAGGCTGCCATAGAGGCCGTCTCTCAGGTACACACTCACTCATCATTCACTCATGGATGCATGGATGAATGCATAGATGCATAGATGGATGGATGGATGGATGGATGGATGGATGGATGGATGGATGGATGGATGGATGGATGGATGGATGCACATACAGACAGACAGACAGACAGACAGACAGACAGACAGACAGACAGACAGACAGACAGATAGATAGATAGATAGATAGATAGATAGATAGATAGATAGATAGATAGATAGATAGATAGATAGACAGATAGATAGACAGACAGACAGACAGACAGACAGACAGACAGACAGACAGACAGACAGACAGACAGACAGATAGATACTTCATTTTAAAAAGTAGCATGAACATCTTTTCAAAGCATATTGCCCTGGTGCGTATGGTAAGGACTGACTATGTCGGCACACTAAGGCGTGAACATTGTCCTGTTGTTTTGGTCAGCTTTTAAGATGTCCACAAAAGACTCCTCTATCTATCATAAAACGCTCCCCACACCAGGTTTGCTGCTCCATGGGGCATAATGTTTCAACTCCATTTTTGCTGCACTGCCGATAACAATAATAATAAAAACTTTGAGATGACGTTGCATTTTTTTTATTTTATTTTTTTTCCCTTTATACAAAAAGTGCAAGATGAGAGGAGCGATTTCTGTTTGCAAATAGAAGGAAATAAACACTGGGGAAATAGATGAATGTGGGAAAGAAAGAAAGAAAAAGAAAGAAAGTAAGAAAGAAAGAAAGAAAGAAAGAAAGAGAGAAAGAGAAAGAGAAAGAAAGAAAAGGAGCCGGAGGAAAGTGTGTGTATGTGTGTCTTGGTGTCCTTATGTGGGCTGAGCTGGAGTTGCTATATCCGTGCCTGCCTGCCTGAGGCATTTTAATCAAATTAATTTTCATTTTGGTTTTAATGAGTGCGGATGTGGGTGTGGATCTGCCATAAAAGCGTCTGTTTTAGCAGCTCTGATGTCCCCGGCTCAGCCCTCTCTCCATCCCTCCATCCCTCCCTCCTTCCTTATCACCCTCTCTCCCTCCCTCTCTCCACACCACACCACACCACCCTCATCCTCCTCCTCCTCTCTCTGTCCATCCATCGTACTCCTATTTCCTCTTACCCTCCATCCTTCCCTCTGTCCACACCACCCTCATCCTCCTCTTTCTCTCTCTGTCCATCTATCATACTCTTTTTCCCTCTCTCGCTCCATCTATCCCTCCCTCCACACCACCCTCATCCTCCTCCTTCTCTCTCTGTCCATCCATCGTACTCTTTTTCCCTCTCCATCCATCCATCCGCCTCTCCCTCCACCCTTATCCTCCTCATTATCTGTCTGTCCATGCATCATACTCTTTCCCTCTCTCCTTTCATCCATCTCTCCCTCCATATCACCCTCTCTCCCTCCTTCTCTCCACACCACCCTCATCCTCCTCTTCCTCTCTCTGTCTGTCCATCAAACTCTTTTCCCCTCTCTCCCTTCATCCATCCCTTCCTCCCTCCACACCACCCTCATCCTTCTCTTCCTCTCTGTGTCCATCCATCATACTCTTTTTCCCTCTCTCCCTTCTTCCATCTCTCCCTCCCTATCACCCTCTCTCCCTCCTTCTCTCCACACCACCCTCATCCTCCTCTTCCTCTGTCTGTCCATCCATCGCACTCTTTTTCCCTCTCTCCCTCAATCCCTCCCTCCACAATACTCTCATCTTTCTCTTCCTCTCTCTGTACATCAATTGTACTCTTTTCCCTCTCTCCCTCTCTCCCTCCATCTCTCCCTCCCTCCACACCTCCCTCATCCTCCTCTTCCTCTCTCTGTCCATCCATCATTCTCTTTTTCCCTCTCTCCCTCCATCCATCCCTGTTTCCACACCACCCTCATCCTCCAGTCCCTCCTGACAGCCCCGCCGCTACAAATAATCCAAAATGACTAGCCTAGTGCTAGCTGTGCTTCCGCTGACATGGT
>CM050198.1:27392261-27394761 GCA_027475355.1 Coilia nasus
ATCCTATAAATTAATCATGGGTTGGCAAAAATCTATCTTGTATAGCCCTGTGAACGCATCACAAAAGGGGCTTCGCTTCATCTGTTCAAGGCTTAGCCCGCTGGCTCCTCTACGGTGGCCCAGGGCTGCCAAACTTCTAAATCTAAATGAGAAGCACACAGGAGTGTGGAGGTGTTTGAAGTTCACAAGGTTCCATTGATTGTTGTTGTGGGCTCCCTAGAGTCCAGCAGCACCCAAACGAATACACACACACACACACACACATACACACACACACACATACACACACACACATACTCACCACATACACATACTGACAGACAAACAGACAGACAGACACACACAGACAAACACACATGCACACATATACACACCACATACACATACTGACATACAAACAGACAGACGTGTACGCACACACACACACACACACACACACACACACACACACACACACACACACACACACACACACACACACACACACACACACACACACACACACACACACTATCATTTCTGTGAAGTTTTCCAGTAGTGTTGGTCTGAATCCAGTTTATTGAATTTGTCCTGTGTAGATGCAAGCCAGGGTGCCTGACAAAAGAGAAAGAACATTTTTCCAGCAAGTTGGGACTGTTTTGAAAAACCTAACTTACCTAACTAAAGAAATGCATGAGGCACATACATACACACAAACAGGAGCTTTTTTCTGTTACATTTTATGTTTCTGTCATGCATTAAGTCACATTTTATGATCATATAACAATAAAAACTTGAGGGATGTTATATTTCTAGCAGAGGCATTGTGAGTTACACAGTTTTACCACAAGGGGGCACTGTATACACATAAGTGCCATCGCAGCATTAAAGCTCAGTCGCAAGAGCATTTCGAGAGATGGACCGGGTGATTTGTTTTCATCAAAAACATGGGTGCTGCGGTTGCTGCTGTTGGTTAGTGTGTGTGTGTGTGTGTGTGTGTGTGTGTGTGTGTGTGTGTGTGTGTGTGTGTTTGTGTGTGTGTGTGTGCGTGTGGGTTGGGTAAGAGTGTGCTATTGCTGTTTTCCCTCGACATGAAGGATGTGTTGGGGATGACAAGCGTGCGGTGAATTAAAATTAATACGCCGGAGAGAGAACGTGGCGTTGCTTATGGGCCTCTGCTGTGTGTGTGTGTGTGTGTGTGTGTGTGTGTGTGTGTGTGTCGGTCCTTGTGCGCGTGGCCTTTTTTTTTTTGTTTAAAAGGCGTTCACCGCACATACCATTCCCACTCTCACCCAAATATTCCCTTCTTACATCTACACACACAGACACACAGACACACACACACACACACACACACACACACACACACACACACGGAAACACACACACACACACACCCAAACACAGACATACATACACACACACAGACACACACACACACACACTTTTTGTTTCACTTTTTTTGTGGGCCACAGCAGGGGTTTGTGTTGAGTCGCCCTGAGCAAGAGCAGAGAGAAAAAAGAGAAAAAAGCAGGAAAGTGGCGGCGTTTGTGATAAGTGGAGCGCCTGTTGCCCAGACGATGTCGCTCCATTCAGAAGCCCAAGTGCATGTGGTGATTTCCCGTGGTGCTCAAGAGGGGGAGAAGGAGAGAGAGCGATACAGAGAGAGAGATACAGAGATAGAGACAGAGAGAAAGATGCAGAGAGAGAGGGAGAGAGAGAGAGAAAGAGAGAAAGATGCAGAGAGAGAGGGAGAGATACAGAGAGAGGTAGAGATAAAGAGAGATATATAGAAAGACATAGAGAGAGAAAGGGAGAGGGAGAGAGATAGACCTAGAGATAGAGAGAGGGAGAGAGGGAGAGAGAGACACACAGAAAGAGAGAGAGAGAGAAGGTGAAGAACAAGATTATCTTACCACCTCTCTCCTCTTCTCTCCTGTCCCCTCCTCTTCTCTCCTCTCTTCTCCTGTCCTCTCTCCCTCCTCCTCTCCTCCCCTCCCTCCTCTCTCGCTCCTGTGCGGTGGCTGGGAGTTGCTGGGGAGCTGAGTCTGTGGAGGACGCTTCACAGCTCTGATGCCTCCTCAAGGTGCCCAGAAAGAACATTGAACGACAGAGATAGAGAGACAGAGAGAGAGAGAGAGAGAGAGAGAGAGAGAGAGAGAGAGACAAAAAGAAAGAAAAAGGGAGAGACAGACAGTGAGAGAGACACCGAGAAAGAAAAAAAGAGGAAGGCAGAGGGAGAGACGGAGAGAAAGACAGAGAAACAGGGACAGAGAGAGGGAAAAGATAGAGAGAGAGAGAGAGAGAGAGAGAGAGAGAGAGAGAGAGAGAGAGAGAGAGAGAGAGAGAGAGAGGCAGTGTAGTGGTGGGGGTGGTGGGGAATAGGGGGTGACTAAGAATTGTTAACAGACAAAAATGCGAGGACTGAACAACACTGAAGGAGACAGAAGAAGTGATTACTGCAGGAGAGGGAGAAAAGTAGTATAGCTAAGCAGGATAGAGAGAGAGAGAGAGAGAGAGA
>CM050198.1:27404761-27474761 GCA_027475355.1 Coilia nasus
TGAACTACCGCGAGGAGGCCCAGAAGCAGCGCAAGATCATCTACCAGCTGGAGAAGGAGCGCGACCGCTACATCAACGAGGCCAGCGACCTCACACAGAAGGTAGGAGGGAGAAGACACACACACACACACACACACACACACACACACACACACACACACACACACACACACACTTACACCGCTACATCAACGAGGCCAGCGACCTCACGCAAAAGGTAGGAGGGGAGAGGACACACACACACACACACACACACACACACACACACACACACACACACACAGTCACTACATCAATGAGGCCAGCGACCTCACACAGAAGGTAGGGGGAGAGGACACACACACACACACACACACACGTGACTGCTACATCAACGAGGCCAGCAACCTCACACAGAAGGTAGGAGGGAGAAGACACACACACACACACACAGAAAGACACACACATGCACACGCATGCACACACAGACTTCTGGAAGAAAGTGTTTAAGCTGTTTCATGACTGCTCTGTTAAAAATGTTCTTTCCTAAACTTGTCATCTCTTATCTTGCCCCAGGTCTTAATTTGGTGTTAAAATAATTCAGCTTTTATGCTGTGAGATTGGAGCTGTAGTGGTTTTTTGAAGAAATAGGAATTAATTGAAATCTTTATCCTATTTTAATCAATTAATTATCTCCCTGCTCTAATTTCAGGAGTTATTCATTGGGGTCACCACAAGTTTAACCGTTATAGCTCCTTATACAGATGATGGAGGCATAATATTTCATATAACACTTTATAACACATATTTGGAACTGCTGGCCAAGCACCCTTCTCTCCAGGACACAGAGAGAGAGAGAGAGAGAGAGAGAGAGAGAGAGAGAGAGAGAGAGAGAGAGAGAGAGAGAGAGAGAGAGAGAGAGAGAGAGAGAGAGAGAGAGAGAGAGAGAGAGAGAGAGAGAGAGAGAGACTGAGAGTGAGAGAGAGAGAGAGAGAGGGTGAGTGAGCTGTGGCAGTCTTGTGTGCTTTCATGAATGCTCCAAGCAGCATGATGCACTACACACACACACACACACACACACACACACACACACACACACACACAAATGAAGTACGAGGGGCTGGTTTACCAGGGTACTGTATTGCAGCTTCTCAATCCAGGTTGCTCGTCTCTGCTTTATAGAAACACAAGCAGGTGAAAGTGCTCCCTCACCTGGGCGCTGAGGCTGTTGGAGGTGCTGGCCGGGTTGCTGATGCCCGCAGTCGCGTCCACTTGGCCCTGGCCAGCACCAGGCTGGTAGAGGCCGCCTGCGTACTCCAGCGGCAGGCCGTTCTGGGGGGGCGGAGGTGGGGGAGGAGGGAAGGCGGAGAAGGGCGGCGGCACCAGCCCCTCCTGAGCTGCCATGGAGTCCTGAGAGCCCTGCACAGCATCATGGGAGAGGAAGAGAGAGAAAGAAAGGTAGAGGAGAGGAGAGAAAGAAAGAGAATGAGAGGAGAGGAGAGGAGAGAAGGGGGGGGGTTAAATGACTTCCTGGCCCAACTCCACTTGGTGTAGGGTGCTGAAACAGTAAAAAGGACCACGTTAAATGGAGAAAGAACAAAAAAACAAATGCAGATTTTTAAAAAACACTACACCTTACCCAACCACCAGTTACCTAATCTTCCATTTAACATTTAGATAAAATGATCCGAAAAAGGAAAACAAATACAAACCTGAGAACCGTCACCAGAAAAAAGAAGGGAGTTAAAAAGCGAGAGGAGCTTATCTGCATGTCATTTTTAATGATGACACACAGAAAGGGAGGCATGGCAGAGGAGAGGAGAGGAGAGGGGGGGGGGGGGGGGGGGGGGGTGTTCGCGTGCTAAATGATATTGCTGAGAATTGCTCTGAGAATGCAGAAGCCCTCCAAGGAAGGCACTAAAAGGCAAGAAGATTAAATTTCACCGACCCCCCATCCCTCCCATCCTTTCTCCCTCTCTTCCTCCTTCTCTTTCTCTCTCTTCATCCATCCACCCACTCACTCACCCCTCCTTCTTCATCTCTGTAGTGACAAGTGGATTCAGGCAGCCATTAAATATTCACTATGAGCACATGCATTATTGAGAGAATGAGGCTCCAACACACACTCATCAGCACAGGCCTGAATGGAGGCCAGGGTCCATTAAATATCTCTCTCTCTCTGTCTCTCTCTCTCTCTCTGTCTTTAATACACCTACACACATACATACGCAGTGGACTGTCTATTTTTTCATGTCCATCATACACATACACACACACACAAACACACACACACATACACTTCGAGGCTACAAAAGCAAGGGTGCGTCAGTGACATTGGGTTAGTTATTTTAGTGGGTATTTTGGTAAGCACGGGGGGAAGAATGGGAACAGGAGTGTGTAAAGGAGAAATCAATGTGGCAGGCGGCGTGCTGAAACACATTGATCCAGAGAAGCGTCGTTGCATCAGCACTGGCAGCATAATGCATAGGGGACGATCCCCATTAAATTTGAGGCCTGTCACTACAGCCTCCAGTGCTGACGCTTGCCTAACTGCAGCAATGAGTGCACATGCGCACACACACAGCATGAATGCACACATAGACATGCGTTTGCACACACACACACACACACGGCACGTATGTACACACACACACAAACACACAGAGGCACACATGCATGCGCATGTGCAGGCTCAAACATTCACTCACTCACACACACACTCACGTGCACACCCTCACACATGGGATCACAGTCGACCAATCAATTAAAAATCTGCCGTCTGATTGAATTGTTGGCTCTGGGGTGGGTGGGGGTGGAGAAACTGCAGCAAATGCCAGCCTAGCCTCTCTGCATCACCCAAAAATGTAGCATTGTCCCAGTTCACCTCTTCCTCTCGCTCATTCTCTCTCCATATTTTTTCCATGAAACATTTCTTCCATCCGTGTGCATGGTGCACAGCCCCATATCATAGCCAGTGATCAGCAGTAAGCCTTGTCTAGCACAGCATGCTGGGGATGCAAGGAAATCACTCAGGCTTATCCAAGGCAGGCTGATGGACAAAAAAACAGGAAGAAACAAGACAGGGAGGAAACATATGATATGGAGGAGGAGAAAAGGATAGAGGCAAAGGAAAGGCAAATAAAAAGAGGGAACAGTGTGAGTGTGTGGGTGTTTAAATCACACACACACACTAATATATATATATATATATATATATATATATATATATATATATATATATATATATATAAATAAAACACGTACAGATGGCAGATGGAGTTTTTTAAAAGGAAAGAGTAATATAAATAGAGAGTTGAGAGATGATACCAGTAAATAGAAATATCTAGAGGACACAAAGAGAGACGAAAGAGCAAGAAAGAGAGCTCGAGAGAGAGCAAGAGAGACAGAGCGCGCGAGAGAGAAAGAGAGAGCAAGAGAATGAGAGAGAGAGCAAGAGAATGAGAGAGAGAGAGAGCAAGAGAATGAGAGAGAGAGAGAGAGAGAGAGAGAGAGAGAGGAGGCCGCTGAATGTGGCAGCGTGGGCCGACTGGAGTGCTGGGGATCTCCTGTCAGGCCGAGTGTGCATTCCTGCCCACTGGCACCCGGGCACATCACTACCCCACATGGCACTCGTAGAAGAAGGGGAAGGCGGGGGAGGGTCCTGTTGCTTGGCAGAGATGGATGTCTGTGTGTGTACGTACCTGTGTGTGCACTTGTGTATGTATGTGTGTGTGCATGTTCACATATGTGTACATGTGTATGTGTGTGCTTCTGCGTGTGTGTTAAATACATGCTGATAATAATAGCGGAGATATGAACTATTTTCCGTCACTCCTAGAGAGGTGAGTACATGGACCATATGGTTTTGCGACATCTCCTTCCTGTAACACACTCTGGCATGGCAGCTCAGCGGAGATATGCTTGACTGTGTGTGTGTGCGTGTGTGTGCGTGTGTGTATGTGTTTGTGTGTGTATGTGTTTGTGTGTGTTTGTGTGTGCGTGCGTGTGTAAGTGTGTGTGTGTTTAATAGCAGTATTGAGGGTACAACAGATTTTTCTAATTAAAATAAAAGCATTTTAAAACTTCTCCTGTGCTTTGAACATTAAGACATGCATGATAAGATGTGTAGTTAGAACATAAACCATAACTGAAGGTAAGCTGAATAATATTTTAACATCATATGAAACCTCCATCTTTGCCATCACATTATGGTCTGGACAAGCAGCAGTATGTGTTGCATCAAAAATGTGTGTAGATCAAAATACAATGATCTGAAGTAGAACAACCACTGTAGACAGCTCTAGATAGGAGCACTGGCTAAATGCGAGCTAAATGGCCTCCACATTATCAGTCAACAAAAACATCCCCTAAGGGTGAAAGCTTGCCATTGAAAATCTTAATCCAATAACCTGGACTTTTGCTCTCAAAAAGCACACAGCTAATAACTGATTCTTGATATTCAATTCCTTCAACAGTATGCATCTGTTTTGTGTCTTTGTCTTTGTGTGTGTGTGTGTGTGTGTGTGTGTGTGTGTGTGTGTGTGTGTGTGTGTGTGTGCTCAAGTGTGTGTGTTATTGAGTGGTGTGTGTGGTCCGTTGTGTAAGCCTCCATGCCCAGCGAAGCACGAGCCACTAAAGCACTGCCTGACTCCCTCTCGGGTCAGTTTAGCATTCAGCTAGTGTGGCCTAGGAGCGAGATAGTGCAGGACACGCTATGCTGCGCCACAGTAGGCAACAGAGCAGTTAGCTTGATAGGGCCAATAAACGATTGTAGTGATTTGGCTAACTCAACAAACACAGATCTGGTTTCTTGCCGTGTTTGTATTTTTTAAAATTTCCCTTCGTTGGCAATTATGTAAACATTTGACAAGTGTTAAAAGAAGGGCATTTCAAGCAGGAGTGAATCATTGCAAGCACAGAAATCATATGTTGATTTCTCACCAAAATCTGAATGCCTAAAAAGAGAAAGAGATAGAGGGAGATGGAAAGAAAAAGGCAAGAAAAAGAGGGAGGGAGAGAGCCAGAGAGAGAGAGAGAGAGAGAGAGAGAGAGAGGGAGAGAGAGAGAAAGAGCGAGAGAGGGAATAAAACCCTTCTGAGCAGTGAGCAGACCTTTGTCATTTCTACTGAAAACATCTAATACCTTTCTCCCTTTTTTTCTCCTCCTCCATTTCTCTGTTCCATGCTCTCTTCTTTCATGCTTGGTGAAACCCAGATGGGACCACCAGCATCCATCCAACCACAACTGTCAATCAAACCCACTGCCTCATGTTGATAGGTCAGAATCTATGCCATCGATCCCTGCCCCCTCCACCTCCAACTCTGTCTCCTCCACCCACACATTGGGTGATGTACCATAACTGCTCCTAATCACTAGAAACTAGACACCAGGAACGCTCCAGACCGCTGAAGACAATGCTGCACTTAAAAAAAAAGACAACCACAGAGAATTCCGCATCAAACAAAACATTTACTTAAGTTACCACAGACTTCCCCCCAAAGCCTACGCACAAACAAATGAGTATTTACTTTAGGCTGACGTTTAAATCACCCTGTTTTTGAGATTTATCTCCAAGACTATATTGGCTCGTTGGGGACAAAGCATGTCTTTCACAACCCAATAATCAATCCTGAAGCAGAGCAGCACAGTCACAAAACAGTCATGCAAGGCCCATGTCGTACTCTTTGCCCTGCATTAACAGGAATTCCTTGTGGTAGGCGCGGGAGTGGTGATAACGTTAATACAAACAATGTCAGGTCAGGAGTGCCACTAACACACGGCAACAGAGATTCTAGGGTGTTTAACACCTACTGCACCCGCTGCACGTCTGACTTGCAAATTACAATCTCAATGTGAGATTTTGTGTAGTGGGAGGCGTTCATGCTGCGATTGTAATTTGCCTGGCTCTCGATTTCAATGGGCCTTTTGCAGGCTGGCCTGAGAACAGGTGTGATTCATGGCCCCTTATGCTGCAGTAATGACACGTCTATCTGATCCCTCATCAGCTAATGGAGGAGACCGTCGCTGTGAAGCTCTATAAACATGGACTAAGGCGAGCTGGCAAACTGCTGGGACACTCATTTGCTCTGCGTTACATGGAGAAGGTGGGTGAGGCACTCACACACACACGAAGGCAAGCGCCATGTCAATCACACCAAGGGAGGGGAAAGCCCAGAGTCACTGCCAGAGCCACGCAGAGAAAATGAAGGCAGACTCCAGGAAAGCCTTTCGTGAGCAATCTTATTATAAAGGGGGCCACACACACACACATTAAGACAAAGTGCAATTTTCTGCTTCAGTGGTGTGGGCTGTGCTGGTTATCAGTCAGTTTAATAGTGGCCATTAAAACCGTCTATGGTTCTGGGGTCAGAGGCAGGGGCTCAGGAAGACGCTGCCAACTAGCCATAGCTCTGTTCTGCACGGGCACCAGTAGAACACAGGAGAGAGAGCAAGACAGAGAGAGAGAGAGAGAGAGAGAGAGAGAGAGAGAGAGAGAGAGAGAGAGAGAGAGAGAGAGAGAGAGAGAGAGAGAGAGAGAGAGAGAGAGAGAGAGAGAGAGAGAGAGAGAGAAAGAAAGAAAGAAAGAAAGAAAGAAAGAAAGAAAGAAAGAAAGAGAGAAAGAAAGAAAGAAAGAAAGTGAGAAGAAAGAAAGAAAAGAAGAAGAAAGAAAGAAAGAAAGAAAGAAAGAAAGAAAGAAAGAAAGAAAGAAAGAAAGAAAGGAGACAGTAAGTGTATAAGAGTATTCTTATTTATCACTTCTCTGATGGTACCACTATTTATAAAAGCATACAAATATTACACCAGGCAGGGTAGTGGGTGACTGACCCAGAGAAGCGCATCACAAACCATACACACACACACACACACACACACGCACAAGATACGGGCAGAGCGATGCAGGCGTGTTTACACAGCTCTAAGCAGAAGTGTGCGTGCATGCAAAGGACAGTGTGTGTATAATATGGTCGGTGTCTAAGAGTGCATGTGTCCATTGTAGGTCTGAAGAAAACACAATTGTCTCCAAAACATGGATTTAAAGGTCAAACTCATCGGGTCGCACTCAAAGCCACACATCATTCCTCCTCTGCACATGTCTGTGTGTGTGTGTGTGTGTGTGTGTGTGTATGAGAAAATGCGTATGTGCATCCAGCTAATGACCTACATCCTCTGGTGGTGGTGGCTTGCACTACAGAGTTTGTGTGTTATTGACTTGTTTCTCTTTTCAATTGTTTGTTTTTATTTCCCTGTGCAACAAACTGGTTCCAACAAACTAAGTCTTTTGCACCTGACACCCCCTCTGCGTGACAAGAATTTGTGTCTTTAAGAAAGGGACAGATAAAAGGTTGCGATTCCCCTGCAAGTGAGCATGTGTGTAGGTGTGTGTATAACAGACCAAGAGAGAGAGAAAGAGAAAAAGACAGAGAGAGTGTGTGTGCAAACGTGTACACATAGGCCTTGTGTGGCAGGTAGGCGTCTCTCCCTAGCCTCAGGGCAGAAGCTTGGGTGGAGCTCAGCAAATATTTTAACAACCCACCACGTCTTTCGCCTTCTACCTCTCCCTCTCTCTCTCTCTCTACAGCTCTCTCATACTGTCAGCACAACATGCTCTCAGCACAGTGCGTTCACCCTGAAACACACACACACACACACACACACACACACACACACGCACTCATTGCATAACCCTTTTTGTGAAGCTTGAT
Organism: Coilia nasus; assembly: GCA_027475355.1. Lineage (NCBI taxonomy): Eukaryota > Metazoa > Chordata > Actinopteri > Clupeiformes > Engraulidae > Coilia > Coilia nasus. Next base: position 27,412,444 of record CM050198.1, read on the forward strand.
TTTTTAAAGACAGAGAAATTCCCTTTCACTTTTTTTTTTTACTGGAGCTTCCATCTCCTCCTCCTCCTCTTCATTTTAACGTGAAGAGAGCCATAAAAGCGTACTCAGCACTCCAGGCCTCACTGAGGCAACCCAGTTCCAACCCCAGTCCATTTGCCTGCACCACCACTACCTTCTTATCTGGATGGCCGAGATACAGGCCCACAGCAAAGCGGGCGACCACGCACACAGCACAGCTATCTACAGCAGTCAGGTCTAGAATCTCACCATCGACACTTTAAATCATTCTTCATTATCTCTAGTGTGCTATGGTGCATGTTTATTTTTGCCCTTTTCCCTATGTCTGTATGCATGTCTGAATGAACAAAAAGAAAGGGGTATGCTTGTCACCTTAGAAATCAATTTCCATTCTCTGCTTACTACCATTTTCCCTCCCCCACCCCCCACCCCCCATTTTTCACCCCCCCCCCCTGCTTTTAAAGGAAAACATTGAAAGAACAGCTGCCAAGAGCCCGAGGGAGAGGAGCTGAGAGGGAGGAGGGAAAAAGAGGTCAAAACAGTAAAGAGAGCAGGATTCCAAAGGTACGAGAGAGAAAGAGCGAGAGAGAAAGAGCGAGAGAGAAAGAGCAAGAGAGAGCGAGAGAGAGAGAGAAAGAGCACCTATTCCAAAGACAAAACCAAGCGACTGTACTGAAAAGTAACAACATTACAGTGTTAAAGGAGTGAAGGGCTTGGTTGGGGGGAGGTTGTTAGTGGGGTAGGCAGCAGATAAAGTGAAGAAAAAGGGAGGCATGGAGACTGACAATGAGAGAGAGAGCGAGAGAGAGAGAGAGAGAGAGAGAGAGAGAGAGAGAGAGAGAGAGAGAGAGAGAGAGAGAACAACTGCTCCTTGGCACCTGCCCCTTTCAGTCAAAGAGCAGGGCAGAATTATGAGGACAGCTGAGACAGAGGAGGACAACAAAGAATGCCTTTACCACCCCCCTCCTCAATGTACCCTCCTTATGCCTGTGAGTGTGTGTGTGTGTGTCTGTTATGTTTGGGGGGAAGGGGGGGGCATCAAGAGTAACAGAAGGAGAGGACTACAGGCCTGTCTGTGAACGTGGCTTCTACACCACCTCACGCACACACACTCACTATCTAACCATAAGCACTGTCCACTGCTTTTCCACTGAAAAATTTTGAATTTTACCTTGCATTCCCTCTGATAACGGTGCGTTAGCCATCCACTCACCCCTACGCTTCACACCACAGTGGTTTTATTAAATGCGTTCCTGGCGGTCGCACACTGCCTGGGGTGCACACGCTCACAACAAATGTCACAGCACGCGGCGTCCGCTCAGCAAAAAATCTCTTTTCTATTTAGTCGCGTACATTAACACGGGCGGAGAGACAAACACGAACACACACTCCATTAAGCTCAAGTCCAGACAGACAGTCACAGTTAGCCTGTCCCAGCAAATTTGACATTTCGTCCCCACAGAAGTGTGGAGCCAGTGGCCATGAAAGCAAGCGGTGAATCAGAGTGTTTACTTGAGGAAGAAAACACTGGAGGAGAAAGCCACCAGTGTGCTCACGTGTCAGATTTGTTGTTTGTGGTCGTCAGAGCCTATAAGCCACAGTTGTGAAACTGAGCCCTGGTATCAGCATAGTGAGAAGAAGCCATGTGCACTCACCGACAACACAGATGGATAGTACAGTCCCATCATCGTAGGTTAAACCCGAGCCCAGACACCACTCTTCCACTCCTCTCCTTCTCTCGCCGCTCACTCGTTTTCTCTCTCTCCCTTTCCTCTCCTCTGGCAGTGGAGCAGTCACCTCCCGCTTGTCGTCTCTGTATGCCTCTCTCTCTGTCACTCACTCCTCTCCTGCACGCCTTCCTCTCACTCGCTCCTCTCTGACAGATTCAAAATCTCCCTCTCCTCTCCTTGCCTTCCTCGCTCGCTCCGTGTGACACGCTCTCCTCCCGCCCCCTCGCCTCCTCCTTTTCCTCCTCCTCCTCCGCAGCAGCCTCCGTCCCAGTCACTCTCTCTCTTGCTCTCTCTCCTCTCTTTCACCCCCTCCAGTCGTTCTCTCTCTTTATACCTCCCTCCCTCCCTCTATCCCCAGCCTTCTGCTTCAGTGCTGTGCCCTTGCCTGTTCATTGCACCTTCTTGCTTGCTACAGTAGCTAGCGTGCTTTCTTTCTCTCTCCTTCACGATCTTCCTGCTCGCTTCACTGTTCACTGTCGTCTTCTGCTCCCCTCACCCAGATATTCAGTCCCTCCCTCTCTCTCTCTCTCTCTTTTTCGCTCCCTCTCCCTCCCTTCTGTCACACCTGCAAACTTTCCATTCCCTCCCTGTCGCAGTCCCTCCCCCCTCCACTCGCTGTCCCTGTCTCTGTCTCTCTCTCTCTCTCTCCATAGGTGAGTAAATTGGGACTGTTCGCACCACCAGAAGTCAACTCTCTCCTCTGCTTGCTCACACCAGGGCTCCCCTAACCCCTCCTCCCCTCCAACCTCCCCCAAGCAAAAACCTTTGATAATTTATTCATCCACGTTGTGGTGAAGCAGGAGGAGGTCGTAGAGGAGGTGGAGGGGGAGGCTGTTACGGCCCCCATGAGACTCCCATGCTGGGCCCACCTCTGATCTCGTCTGCTAGCTGCACGGAGGCTCGGGGTTGGGGGAGCAGGAGGTTAAGCCGTTAGCAGCGTCTCAACATAGCACCAGGCCAGGATTGGCGTGGGTGGGGTGGGCTGCAGAGGGTTGGTGTGGAAATTGGGGGGGGCAAAGGGATGTTTCCCAGCCAAACACCTACTCTAGTGTGGGTATTATCAGCTGCCCTTTTTGTGGAGCCGTCTTTGTTGTTTCAGGAGAAATTTTCAGGTGACACAGGAGTCAGTCTCCAACCTGACAAAGCAAATTTAGCCTCACCGCCCACCACATGACTCATGGCAGTTTTAGGATGTTTCTCACCTTGATGGCTTTCCTCACATTATACAGGGCTCTTTCACAGCAGAAAGTGAAAACTTTCAAACTACAAACCAACCGTCCATGAATATAATACAAAAATTATTACAAAAAATACAAAGTACAAAAAATGCCTAATGACATACATCGCTACAAATTTTAGACGGTAAATGTGTGTAATTTGCGTAACACTGCTACCATACATACGTGTGGCAAGGGACAACACTGATAAGCGTGGTAACAAAACAAAAAGGCTCATAAACAATAGGCAGGGCCTGCAAATGGATAGAGATAAATGGATCAGGAGAGGGATGATGGGATTACCCCAGGCAGAGGGAACGACAGAAGGCGGGGGGATGATCTGTGGATTATCTCGCACTCTGGACGATCTAATAACACTAACGATGCTAATACACCATAGAGTAAACACAACTTAGTGCAGCAACATAGATTGCCATTATTCTTAAGACATGGGACAAATTATGCATTCAAAGATTGTCAATGTACACTACAATGTACACTACCACAATGTACAAATTCCTATTAGGTTAAGTAAAATAGCATATTTCAAAATTGAAATGTTGTCAAGGATTAAAGTATTCTCGCTCAGCACAAACGCAAGATTCTCTATAAGGATGAATTAATGAGTCATTAATGACGGCTTGAATTTAAGACTTCCAACATGTTAAACTGTAGACTTTTTACTTCATTTTTGCTTCAAATTTAAAAATACACGTCTTCCTTCAAATGACTCAGTTTAAGGTTTTACGGTCATGCCCCCACCATTTGTCATCAGGTATTTATTAAAATGCCGTATAAGCAAATAACATCAAGGGCAGCTGTCACTGTGATGGTTCCCTTGCCACATTTCACCTTTACATACATCAGTGACAGGCGTTCACTATGTTTACAACGCTTGAATATTTCAGCATCTTAGTATCTCTTAGTATCATTTCATATTTACATATTTTTTATATTTTATTATAAGGGATGCTGGCAGCTAGCATGAAAAGAAAACAAAATAGCCTATTTGTTCTGTACAAATAATGTCTTTAGTGTCAGCATCCAGGCCAACACCATCTTTAAAATTAAATGTTTATAAAGAACAATCTCCTACACTGCTGACAAAGAAAGCTTTGAGTGCTACCAAAATACTTTGTCTGTAGATTGGAATATGTAATGTAAGAGTGAAATAAGAATATTTTTCTTGCATGTGGGTCTTGTTTCTTTCCATGTCACAAGAGAATGACTTTTAATTACAGAAAGCTATGTGGATTTCTGGATTTCAAAGTGGATTTCTGGATTTCTGCTGAGATATGTCTGTCATGACTTCGAGACCACTTAGTCAAAATTTTCCCAGTGGGATTACATAGGAAGGGAAATACATTTAAAATGTTTTATTTGCAATCCCAAAATATTAATATTAACTTCAACATGAATAAGTGAGGGCTGCTGCCAATCACATAATGGTTACGATTTGCAGCATACATAACATCACAACTGTGATGTCATTTACAATGATACCCAAACTCAAAAACTAAGCAAGGCCAAGGACATTTACAACAAACTGTAGTATTGTAAGATTTTATTCATTCAAAGCCACAAATTGGCCATTTTCCTCCCAAAAAATGGCAACCACAAATAATAGTTTCTAATTTAAAAAAAAATCCAAATTCTTAATAATAAAAAAAAATCATAGTAATAGTGTGATGGAACAGCTGCTAGGATAGATTATAACTCAATGACAAATCAACTAATCTGCATATCAGTTTGAATAAAACTGATAACTATATGAGCAGTGTACTGGTTAAAAACTAGGCATTGTAAAATTATAGATATGATAGTTTTTGTTTCCTTAACTGTCAATTGTCTCTTGAGAGCTACAAGAGAAAATATGAAAAGGGATACATAGAGGTCAGCACCCAGTGGTTCAACTGCAAGTAATTTAGCTGTTAAAGGCTACCGTTAAATGCTTTTGTAGGGTGTCAATTTGGATTGCTGGGTGTTCCCTGAGGTCTCACTATGTGGTTAAAACAAGGTTTAAAAGTGACGCAATTACTATTGCTTGCAGTGGTAAAACTAAGGAAATTTTAATAGGAAAATTACCAGCAAATTATACTATTGTGTAAACTCTATTTTGAGGAATACAAATGCCATTTCAGAAATGTGAGTGCCTTAGGCTCCACTACAGCCCTTTGATATTTATGACTCATAAAGACTAACAGGCTAATTGGTTAGAGGAAAAAGAATGACAACATTTTGATGGCAAATGAAAACTCAGGAAGTGCATACAATCACAACAAAATAAGTATCTGTGCACTCTTAAAGCGGGTTCCACATGTTGTGCCCCTTTACACACAGTGTCCCCATGGGCTTCAAGTCAGTGTGATAATGGATGACAGTGGATAATTTTAAAAAGATGGTATAATTCTTAGTGGGAAAGCTCCAGAAAGACACAAGACCTGAATTTTCAGGCCTTGGCTAATGAGCAAGAGCATCTCTCTCTACACAATGACTGAAATAGACAGGCTAGCCAATTAAAATCCAAACACACAGTCAATGCTACAGTCCTATCAAAGTCAGGCAGATAGATAAATAAATAAATAAATAAATACAAAAAGTCAAAGTGGCTAGACAGGCCTGACAGAGCCTACACAACAGACGCTTCACAGAGATTCCAATGAGACAGTCCTCTTACCTGACTAGGAGGTGGGTATCCATGGTAACCCATCGTCAGGGGGTCGTTGTTCTGCAAAGAGAGGTGACAACAGCGGTTTTAGAGGCACAGCAAGATTGTGGGCCTAAAGAAACTTGATGGTGATTAAAACATTTTTTTGCATCAGTGAAAAAAACCCTAGGGAGCGGATCAGAAAAATCACACCATGACCCCTCCGTGACACCTTGGCTCAATAAATGAAGGCAGGAATTTCTCAGCTTCACAGGTGTGCGTGCACACACACACACGGCAGTCCCTACTGTTACTCTTGCATGTACACACACGTCCACTCCCTCTCCCTGTCTCTGGTCCGTCCCCAACAGAGGGTGCTGCTCTTAATTGCAGCATAATGGGGCCCTAATGAAATTAATTGTGCCCTCTTCAGTTCTCCCTCACTCACTGACCTGTAGTTCGCACACTCTAGTGCCTCTATTGTAGAAGACTGAAAGCATGACAGAGGGTAGAGAGAGACACAGAGAGAGAGAGAGAGAGAGAGAGAGAGAGAGAGAGAGAGAGAGAGAAAGAGAGAGAGAGAAAGAGAAAGAGAAAGAGAGAGAGAGAGAGAGAGAGAGAGAGAGAGAGAGAGAGAGAGAGAGAGAGAGAGAGAGAGAGAGAGAGAAAGGGGGGCTGTGAGGAGAGGCAGAAAACGTAGGCAACGCTACTAGAAGCTAAAAATGGCTGTCTCATATCAAAACGCAGCACCAGGATCTCATGCGTATCCACACTAACTCACACAGAGAGCGGTCATGCCATAAGTTTCCTATTTTAGCGCCCGTCACAGACAAAGTCCTTGTTGTCCGATGCTGCAGCAATGTCACTTTATCATCTCATTCAGTAGCAATCATTTGTTTCCTTCACCTCATTCTCATCTACATGCCCCACATCCGACTGCAGGGCAGCAGAGAGATAAAATGACAGAAAAAAAACAGTTTGTTTGTCACATAAAAGATGAGATCAAATATTTAAAATAGACATGGTGCTCTACTTTGAGTCCTTTGGCCAGGGCTCATTCAGCCATGAAATGCTGGAAGCTTTTGTGCAGTGTTTTGCACTTTAAGATGGAGAGAGCATGCATCACATGAAGGCTGTGTGGACACGAGCGAAAATGGGGGCAAACATGCTCCCAAGGTCTATTTATTCCTCATCATTTTCCTCCTCTTCAACCTCTATTTACAAACATCTCTTTCCCCCTACCTCAGTCCTTCCCTCTACCCTCTTTTCTCAATATTTCTTCTACGCCCCTTCTTTTATGCCTCCTCTCTCATCTGGAACCAACATCCTTCTGTTCCCTGGGGGAACACTTTGCTCTGTGCGCGTATCACAGCTTGGGCACCCCAGAGAGACAGCGTTGCCCTACGGCTTGCTGTCTAATAAGTAGCAATTGCAAATGAATCCACTGCTCTCACTAGTCTGTCTTTATCGCCAACAGTGGGGATTCCAACGGTTCACACTGTGTTCAGGACAACAAAGTGTGATAAGGCTGGGTTAATTAATTAACCCTTTTATGTCGTTATATGGGTGATGCACCCATTTGCAGAGCTTCTCTGTGGTCTGCACAAAATGATTACTGAATGCTTACAGGCACAGAACCTCTGACAAGATAATGCAGCAGCACAATGGTGTCCTAGCACATCTATGGAGTCGTTTCATGTGTGACTAAAAAGACAATCCAGGGCCAATCTAGCTCAAGTGCATCAACAAGCAAATGCCTCAACGTTAAGTAACTTATGCTTAACCTAAGGAAGAAATTCTAACTTGTACATGGCAAGAAGATTTTTTTCACTAATTATGAATATTTCCAGCAGCAGCTGACAATCGCTCATGACAGAACTGCAGGAAAAGCCCAGAAGGACAGAGAGAGACAGACAGAAAGAGAGAGAGAGGGGAAAAGAGAGAGGGGGGGAAGGATGAAGACGAGTAAAAAAGGAATGTGCTCACATCTGGAGGCAAGGTGTCCACCGAAAAAGAGCAGTGGAGAATGCAGGGAGAAGGGATGGACATGAATGTGGAGAGGTAAAAGGGGAAAAATCCAGCCAGCCAGCCAGACGGACAGACAGATGGATAAATGGAAAGAGTGAAAAGCGAAGGGGAGCAAGAGGAGAAGAGGGAAAAACAGCAAAGAGATGCAGACCAGAGACAATGAGTCATGCATAAGCAGAGTCATGCGCCTAATGACTTTAAGGAGCGGGGGCTGGAGAGGGAAAGGCTGTCCCTATGTAAATGCCTCCTACTCTGCTGTGTCTCTTTACCGGCCCTACACACACACACTCACACAGACAGATAAACACACACACACATTCAGTGACATATCACAGTACTTACATTTGTGTAAAACTCAGCTTAAATGATTTAAGTGTGCCAAAAAAGGTGCACTGGCAAGACGCAGCCCATTCCTTTGCCATTGTGTAAATTCCTACTTTGAACCTTGGGTCTTTTCTTGGTCATGAGAAAGTAAAAGAAGAACAAAGCATAGTACACAGAAGGAGAGAGCATGAAGGCTAGGCAGGGGGCAATCAATAGTAAAGAGATGACTTAAAGACAACAGATGGTGAGGGAGAGGGGGGGAAAGAGAGAGGTAGGGAGGGAGGGGGAGGAATAGGATAGGCCTGGTGCAGCTAAGAAAGGAACTGAGAGAGAGAGCTACTTCCCAGAGTTGAGAAGGACACAGTTCTACGAAGGACAAAGTTTGGGGGTACAAAGGGGGGAAGAAACAGAGATGGAAAAGAAAAAGAAAGAAAAAAAGGAGGGAACACACATACCAAGTGTCTTTTTACGTGGGAACCGGCGAGAGTGACTTTATCCTTCAGGGTTACTCAAGGTGTATGTGAGCATGCTTGTGCCACACGTAAAAAGAAGAGTGTTTTGCTTTTGTGCGTGTCATGTCTCCTCCTGACCCCTGAAGACTGTGCATTCTTGCAGTAATCCCCAGCGATGGGCACACTCTGCAGCAAGGGCCTGGCCCGGATCAGGCTCAGAAGTGCCAAACCATTGCCAAGGCTGTGCCAGATATGGGCTACATGCACGGCAGTCGGCCATCCCGGCATCAGCCGCCATCTGGGCTAACCAGGCTATCTTCTCTCTGGTTACACGACCCCACCAGCGTATTTAACCATCATGTGATATGGATCACTTTCCTAGGTGGCAAAGAAACAACATTCATTTCTCCCTCCAAAAAGTTGCTCTTTTTTCCCCTTCGACCATGGTAACCTTTTCAGTGGGGTGGGGGGGTTAATGGGGTCAGGCAGGAGGCAAGCACTCAGGAGAAAGCAAATACATTTAATCGCCACAGCCAGAAGACATTACTGTGTGCTTTTGGGTGGTGTGGGTTTTTTTCTGCCTTGTAAGTACAAACGCCCTTTTTTACCCTCCTTTGTCCACTTTCTCACAGTGATGAGTATAAGATAGCTTTGATCAGCCTTGCGCTAATGTTGTTAATGGCGTCTCAGGTGCTCTGATATGTTCCACATTGCCAAAACAATCCCACAGTCTGCCTCTTCTCACCCATGCTAAAAAAAAAAACAGCCACTGGCTGTAAACGACACCTCCACAGAGGTGCTACTACCCCTGCTAGCGGCAGTCTGCAAGACACCTTAAACACCACAGAGCCCGTCACACTAACACAAAACCCTGACAATGGCCAGGCAAGGTCAGGCGATGGCGACGACAAGACCGACTGGTGATCGGGCACTGAAACGTGTACGGAACAGATGGCTGGTTCACTTAATAAGCAGCCACATGAAGGCCTGTGCAAACGGCGGGGCCCATGTCTGCCCATCCTGCAGCGCTCCCTCACGCTGAGGCACTGACTCATCTGTAATCACCAATGACTAGCGCAGGCCGAGCAGCCCTGCTCCACATTGAAATGAATGGCAGGTCACAGGAAGTGAGTGGCCTGTGAGCTAATGAAGGCAATTTATTAACCGGTGTAGTGGACAATACCCCAATGTGCCCCTTTCATTTCCAGCTTTGCTCTTGCCACACCCCTGCTTGATTGCACAGGGCCCTGGAAGGGGTCAAAGATCAAGGTTTCCATAGGCGCTTCCACACTGCACGACACGGGGTGGCGACACGGTACAACACGCTAATTTACCCCGGAACGGCAGTGTGCATGCACGGCGTGTTTTTGAACCCTCTTCTGAAAAGGTGGGTTGAGAAGGCGTAGCCCAGTGGCACTGTAACATTACGGCATGCATATTGCTGGGCGTGTACAATGACGTGAATGACCAGTGCATTGTAGTAAATACACCTGTTTGCAAAGTTTTCATTCAGTTTTTTAAAACAACCATGGCGAGATGCACAGAGTTGTTGCTGGCTCTTTGCACAACCATTCAAGGGCAAATGACATGGTACTGTACTGCACCTGGATGCTTACATGGGATTGCAAATATATGCAAAGAATACATTTGATGCTGATTTACTGTAGCTATTTGTACATGGCACCATCAAGTGAACTATAGCGCGATCATTAAATAATTTACTCTATCCACACATTTTCGCCCACGTCGAAAAAGCCCACAACAGTTAGGGTGGAGATGCACTGGCCGATAGTGGTCTTTGTGGGGATATTTGCAGTCACATATTTCAGGATATTCACAATATATGGAGATATATTGATGGATGCGCTCTGGACATATGTTTCCTTAACAAAACAGTAGCGCTATCATCAAACATCACTCTACAGTTTTCAAACATACTCTCCTGGTTAAAAGGCACACAACACAATGATTTGTCTCTCAAAATATGCTGCTTATTTAACATAAAATGTTCGGCATAGCATTTACCCTACTGACTACCGGGGTAACAAGAAGTGAACTCGCATTTTTTTTAATTCAAAATCATGCACTTCCAAACAACACCGAAACGGGGGATATTATTCCTTGCACATTTAGGCTACATGATAAAGCTGTTGACCAACAAATATGTACAGCATCTAAATTAAAAACAAATTACGAACTCACGTTGGGTGAGTTATATATGATTTAGGCCAAATAAACAGCATGTTTCGAAAGACAGTTAGCAGTTTGCCTCTGAACTCCTTGTTGGTGTTTTTGTAGTTCTGCTCAGCTGTTTCCCCTATTTTAAAAGTCCCGACGGTGGGTGGTGGCAGTTGTGAAACGTCACCATACCACACCCTGCGCCCCGTCTCGCCTCGGCTCGTGTTCACGCTCGCCCCATGTCGCAAAAAAGTGTAGGGTCCGAGGTGGGTCGAATTGGCGTGTTGTTTGGACACGCCACCCCATGTCGGCACTGTGAACGCAACAGACGACCCATTAATTTCGGCTGAAATTACTGGTAAACTGGGCAGTGTGAAAGCGCCTCATGGTTGCGAGGCCTGCTTGCAGCCCCACACCTGTGATTAAGGGAGGAGGGGGAGATAGGAGGAGAAAGGAGAGGCCAGGCAAAGGTCAGGAACACGTGCGAGGGGAGGAGAGTTTTTAGAGGCTTCAGGAGAGTTTTAAAGGTTCACTTTCTGTAGAAGAATGTGGTAAAGGAGAATTTTAAGAAGAAAATAAATGATGTGGGAAAGCTGAAAATCAGAATTTATGTATGATGAGATTAAACGCTTGGCCTTTCAGTGATCACATAAAATTCTGTGCTGTGTAATGACAACCCCCCGATTATTACCTGGTCCCCGGAGGGATTGACCAGGGATCCTGTCCGTCTGTGTGTCTGTCTGCCCATATGGGTGGTCAGGTTGACATCTCTGATTGTGCTTGTTTTGTCAATGGGATTTCCCAGGTTAATGTTCAAAACATAACCTCCTTAGAGGAGGTAAAATTTCTCAGAAAGCTATGTAATGACACATAACAAATGCACACAGGAAATCTACTTTTTCTCAGAAAGCTTTGGAGTGACAGTAGAAACACTCCCTGTGAGGAGTTCTTCGGTACAGCACACAGTATCTGTTGTTAAGATATGAAGGTAAAACAAAACAAGAATCACTCCACAGTGAGAAAAATTGATACCGTCCAAATAAGTCTAAAATGCAGAGCTTGTAAAAACAGTTAGTTAAATTAGCTTCCATCTCATACATTGGAGCTAAACCACTGGAGAGGTGGCAAACATGCATACATACATGTCAAAGACTGTGCTTGGGTGAATGTGTGCATGTGTTTGTGGATGTGTGTGTGTTAATCCTAACACCACCAACCCCCAGTGTTTGGCAAAGCTGAATGAGGGATCAGTGGCTAATGCCCACTTCTTAACGGCCGGAGATCTTGTTAGCACAACAAAAAAGCCTCTTAACTGCTAACGATAGGCCAAATCTGATAGCCACCAACATGGGTGTGAAAGAGAAGGTGGCCAAAGAGAGATATTGGGGAGGCTGTTATCTTGACATCTGGATACAAGGCGAGGGCAGGCAGGCCGGACGCAGTGCAGGATTCTGGGATGGTGTGTGTGTGTGTGTTGGTTGGTAACAAAGTCAGGCAACACAGGGGCCTCTTAAGGTCACCCACTCTCTCGTGTGCCACATCCGTAGCATGGTTTAGTTTCTAGGTGGCACTTTCATTTGCCACTCTTAGCCTGGTGTTCGTTCACTCTCCCCCTGCTCATTTTACACTCTCTACACAACCCAACACCACCACCAGCCAGCTCACTAACCCCCTCCCCCTTATTGATGAAGGCCTGCACTCACACACAAACATCAAGACGTTTTCTGGGGCTGTGTGCAGGCACTTGAATCATACCACCACTGCAGTCAGTTCTCTACCACAATCACCCTCCTTCTCTCTCATTGCTCTCACTTACTTACTTACTTACTTACACTCACACACACACACACACACACAGACCATTTAAAACCACTCTATCCCTGCCGTCTGTTTTGAGGTGCATTAAAACCTTAAGCCTGTCTTTCAGCAGCTCTGAGAAGAAGGCAGCGGTGTGGACCTCCGGAACCATTAGTCTATGAAAACGAGCCATTACACTCCCACCACCAACACGAGGCACTTTGCTTCAATTATCCGTCCACACAGGATGGCCGGGGAGGGGCAAGGCAGAAGAAAGGGAGCCTTTTAAATGCGTGATGGATAGGTTAACCTGGTCAGCAAATAAATAATGCAACGCGATAGGCGCCCATGGAGGCCTCGCTGTCCCGTTGGATGACTCTTGTTTGAATGTGGCAGGGCCACTGCAACACAATATCGCAAGGGGCCCAGAACCACCAGCCATGCAGAAGTCCTGGGCAACAAACGCAGCTACCAACAACCTCGAGTCATGATGGAGAGAGAAAAAAGTTACTCAAAAGAAACATCTGGAGTGACTAACAGTTTTTGTGTTTTCAGGCTAGGGCGTTGGGGCTCGAATTTCAATGACAGGGAAACAGCAGACTGAAATATCGCACGTGGTAAGAGAGCACTTCAAAATTTAAGCTGTCGAAAAATTCACAGCAGCTGGCAAAAGGGTAGTCTGATGCCAGTTAGCTTTGCCTCGCAAAGAGGAAGAAAATACCTCCCCTCCCACAACATATGACTTCAAAAGGCTCTTTCTGTCATGCAAACAGCTGTGGCGACACTTCACGCCAAACTTGTTAAATGCACCGCCTGCCTGGAGTAAAGCTCTGTGTGTCTACCATAGGTGCTGAGAGTATTTACATGTGTTTACTGTGGAGCAGTTGGTGACCACACAGGCCTTAGCTGACAACACTATGTAAAACATTGTCATATAATGTCCACTGCATGTTCTCTATACTGTGTACGAAATTAGAGTAAAGCCCAGCAGCTGATGGTCAGTAAAAACACTGCTTGTTTATGTGGAACACTTTCAGTTGCAGGCATGTGATTTATAGATTGGGGGTAGTCTGCATCCAGGGCAAGATCAGCTACAGGCTGCAATTAACTTAATTAATTAAGCCCGAAAGAGATTGAAAGAGGCATGTATGATAATTTACTGAAGGCCACACTGAGAGGGATTCTGTGTGAAACTTAACATTACAGATGAATTTGTTTCTTAAGTTGTTGTAAACCTAGGAAGTTCAACAACAGAATGCAAACAGATAGGTGTAGGGTAGGATTACAGAATGAATGTGTGACATTACACAAGACAACTATAAAGTAGTGACTGAAAAGTCATGCTTGCAATACTGCGGTTTGGAGTAATTTTTATGGCAAAAGAATGAACAATAAAAAAAATCATCTGAAAGTCCATGGCACAGTATTGCAGTCATTTTAACCTATCCTAACGTCCCCAATCAGTGAACCACCACCAGGGAGAGTGAGGGCCTGTTTGGGTCTTAGTTGGCTGGAACTGGTATTCTCTTACCTGGCCGAGGTCTCCGACTCCACCAGACCCGTCGATTCGTGGACGCTTGCACTCTGCCCCCGAAGACTCTGTCAGAGCAGCCGCCGTTTGGGCGTCTGGCTCTGGATCCACTCGTTTCATTCCCCTGACGGTCGATGAACCACTGGTCGAGCTGGCGTGCACTCCCGCCATCGGGTCCAAGTCTCTATCCCGGTCCAACAGTGGCCGGGACATGGGCAACATGATTGATGCAACGTCGGTCGACATTAACATTGATAAAGCTGCAGTTTGTATGTATGCGGTATAAATAGGCTTATTAACACCAGTTGTCTTTGCCCAAGACACTGCAGTAAGGTTAACGATATACCCTATCACTTGCTTTTCTCCTTAAATAGATCTTTGTTAACAGTAAAGATAATAACAGTTAAGGTCATACTAGTGTTATTTCTCGGGACGTAGCGGGCTACTGTAAACCTGGTATGGAAGTGGTGATAACAAATGAACCTTACAAAGACAGTTGGTTTGGAAACGCTATTTCAGCTAAAAATGTAACGCTTATTAGGCCCAATTGAAGTGAAATGTATCACTGAAGAGCGTTACTTTAGGCTCCGCACAAGTTCATCGTTACAGGCCTCAAAGCGAATATAAATCTTATGCAAATATATGATACATAAAATTTAAATCAAATAGCTTATTTTCAGGCCGGTGTTACTAAAGAAATTTAACAATGAAACAGCCAAACGCTACATGAAGTTTCCGATCTCAGTAATGCTGGAATATTAAGTCACGATGCCTCTGCGCAACGGTCCAGCATTTGCGTGTAAGCTAAGCTATATTTTTAAAACAAGGACCATATCCTACCTTAACGGAAGGGCTATTCCCTAAAACATGTCCTCTTAATCCTACTGATTAGCTTATACACGACACCTTTGCCCAGTAAGCATAGCTGTGGTAGAAGAATATTCGACCAGGAGTCTATTTTAGTTTAATCCTCTCTTCGGTCGTTTCAATTGATTAGGTAAAACAAAGAACTCTCTCGTATATTTGCTTCACAGTTTCCTTTCTTCTGTCTTCCCTCTTCTCCCTTTCTCCCAATCAGTTCTGTCTATTCCTGCGGCGTGTGTGCTGGAGAGGAAACGATGTCCTCCCTCTTTCCCTCCCCCTCTCTCGTTACAGTGTAGGAGTCTCCTCTCCCTCCCTCGCCCTCTCCCTCTACTTGATCTTTCCCCTTGCTTGCCCACAGAAAACCCTCTACATATAGATACGGTATGACTTCTGCGTCCACACTCAATCACACTGCACCACATTATTGTGTACAGTTATTTATGATACCCTACAGTAGGATTTTACAAGTTGCTCAGATGGCGCACAGACCACCTATGGCAGAGCACAGATTTGCGGATGAGTTAGAATTGAGCCGAAAACACACTTTAATGTAGGATTCAGCTGCACCAAAGACATCTCAAGGCACTGGGCACTATGGACTCTCCATCGACGTGTAGTTTGCACATTCAAAAATGTAGGCTCCGAGTAGGATATCATACAATTTCTGCCAGTAAGCAACTGCATATGACATCAGCGCCCTCTGCCACGCGTGTTAAGGTTGGTTTTGGAGGCCATCTGGTGGTTGTATTAATTGTTGATTCGTATGCTATGTTGCTGTTGATTCATACTGTGTTGGCACAATGTTTCAGGTCTGCAGATGATGTTTCAAAGCTGTAAATTACATGGAACATATGACAGCGCAGTGAAAGGGATAATTCGCATGCGCAATAAGGCTTCGGTGGCGCGCATTTATACACAATATTCGTTATGGTTTTGCCTTATATAGTAAAAACATGCTTGATGAAAAATAAAAAACAATTGACTAGTATTCATCAATATTGAACTCAATATGTTTATTTACAAACATAGTTTGATGAGTACTGAGGTCCCAGTCTTGTACTTTGTGGCAAGAGTATCCTTGTGGACAAAAGCTCCCACAAAACTCCCACAGCACCAGAAAGTAAAAAAAAAACAAAAAAAAACAAGCTTTTGAATACCAGATATTGAACTTTATATTTGACATGATGATTGACATCATTTGGAGTGCCAGTAACTCCAAAACACTTTATCAATGTTCATAAACACACTTAACCACAAACACACCTACTCAGTAAAGTCATGGGGAGAAAGAGCACCAAGGGTCACATTCCAAGTACAAGCACTAGCCGGTATTCTGATTTAGGCAGGGTACAGCAAAAAGCCTACAAAAGAATACCATGTTTTGTGGCCCCTTTTTCTTAATAATATCATAAATACTGTCCTCATAGGGCACCCTGTCAATGCTGGCCTCTTAGAATCGTCTTAAGTTCGCCCCACCGCACAGCGGCACCTCTGACTTCACGGCCCGAGTGAAGCACATAAAACAAATCTACTCTCACCATGACAGATGCATTCGTCTGCACCGACATTCGATTTTTCAGGTGTGTGCATCAAAAGTGAAATTCAGCACAGTTAGAGAAAATGTAAATTGTCCCAGCAGAAATGAAAAGGCTGTGATTTCAACTTTGACACTTTGTTCCATCAGCAGAATATGCTCATCCAGAATGAGCACAGTAATCCATAAATGTGTTATTTAAAGGTACTATATGTTAGAAATGTTATGCCAAGTAATCGCGAATCGCAAATACTTCAACAGAGATTAAAACATTTTAAATTGGAATATTGATTTCACAGACAACAATAGTACCAGCAGAATATACTCATTTTAAAACTTAATTAACAACATGCAAATTCTGTTCATGTTATAATTTTGTGATTATATAATTTTTATAATTTTCTATCCAGTTTAATTCTTAAATCAAGATGTAAACCTGCATTTCAGTCATGTTTCACTCCTCTGAAATTCAGGTTTTCTGAACTGTTTGACTACTGTGGTATTATGACACCTCTGATGAGGAGAAGATTGGCGTGCGTGTCAATAGCCGCATTTTACTTGATGTAAACGTTTGCATCCGTTTGCAGTCTGACACTGAAAATGTTGCATTGTGGTCAGAAATTGTGTCCGACTTGCCCGAAATGTGTGAGGATGTAACAAAAATGCGACCATGTCACATGACCCGAAAACTCGCGGGAGCAAGACGCTTACAGACAAATCTTACAGACTCTTGCAGTTGCTCCCACACAACTGCAAGCGGCTAGCTAACGCCTCCTTGGAGACGCTGCTTTGCCGTGGTTGGTTAGAAGTTCACCGACGTCTGTGCAGGTGCATTGTGTGGTGCTCCACCACTCAACTTGTCATCTAAAGTGTGCGTTATTATGACCGCCGCTAGTGAAGCTAGCGAAAGCGGTCATATTGGAGTTGCGAAATTTTCCCCCTTTTTTTTTTTTTCACCGATTTTTCATCAACGATTCCCGGGACACTGGAACTCGGGGGGACATGAATGTCTGTAGGCATGTAGCCCTAGAAGTTTGTGAGCGAATAACCCCTTTTGGCCCCCAAGGTAGAGCCCTGCACTCTACCCTATACAGATACAGTACAGTACATTATGACATTTAATTTTTTCCTGTAGTACTTACGGGAAAAATCTGTCTTTAATGATCTGTGTTACATACATATACTGTATATTCAATTCAAACTTTACACTCACAAGAAAATAAAAATCTTCAGAGTCAGCAAATATTTACATTTAATCATGCACAATGTGTGCTGCTGCATAGTGCAACTTGCCCAAAAGCCACTTATAACCTTCTGGTAACACTCAAAAGAATCTTACATGTCACTTAAATAATGCATCCTTTTATATGTCTTCATACCACAATAAAAGTAAAACCTGCTCAAAAATCTACATGCATTCTAAAAAATTCTACACATTAAATTGGGTTTTGAGCGAAAATAAATGGAAAGCATATTTCCCAATTAGATAATGAGGCATAAACATGGGCATAGTAAGGACTCTGACATTCACTGCGTGCACATGGAGGAGTTGAACCCGATTGGAAATGGTTTGGGATCGTATCGACTTCATGTGCCCAGGCTAAGGATCGTATAGGGATTGGTTTCGCGAATCCGATTGCAACCCCTGGCTTGAGCCGGTTACAATCCGCTTGGTGCCGCCTTGTGCACGGTTATTGGTTTGGATTCGTGTACTGCGCATTAGGGCTGGCAAGGAATATTCGAAATTCGAATATATATTCGAATAGTTTTAGTTAGAAAAGGAATTCGAAGGTGAAAGTTAATATTGGAATGTGAAAAAACGTGCACTTGCGCTTTGGAATGTCAGAGGCAAAAGAAATACTCCGTGTCTGCTTAGAGTAAAAAAATCCGCCCACACAGTAAATTCCATGGCAAGCCAATAAAAACGATGACATTTACATCACTTTATAAAAAAAAAACTTTGGGCTCTGGGAGATACCCTCACGTCGCCAGATTGCGAAGAAATATCTTTCCATCCCCGGATCTTCAGTGCGCTCTGAACGCGTCTTTTCCTCCGCTGGGAATAGGCTATAGTAAATAAAAAGAGATCGGCGCTGGCTCCTTCAAATGTGGATCTTGTGTTTTTGGCAAATAACCTGTAGGTCTTCAGGCCAATAAGACACGACGGTGACAGTTTTTCTTTTTTATGCAAGTACCAAGAATGTAAGTAGCCTTTTCGTTTTTAATAGCGCTTTATTTTTTATGAACCTCTAACGTTACAGTTTCGTGCACTTCAGGCTTGCACTGGTTTGTTTATTTATAGTTTCATGTCAGGGAAAACTGTCATGTTTAGGCCTACCTCACTACAGCTCGCTCGGAGCATTCCAGGTTTTAAAAAAATGTGCGCCTCGCCTGCTCTCAACAAGTCTCGTTGTCCTCAATTGCTTGTAATATCAAACGCCGACGGCACAGTTCATGTCGTATCAAGGAAACCAAAAACGCTGTTTGTTCTTTCATACGGACTTCCAAACAAAGGAGAATGCACAGCATGCATGCAAATGCTGCTCTGTCAACCTCCTCAAGCGCTATCTTTGTTTTGTATGCCGCCAGATAGTTTGTTTATTTTCTTTTAGCAGCCGTTAACCTGAAGTAGTTCTAACACCACTTGTTGAAAGGAATATAGCGCCATCTAGCGTAGCGGAAACGGCCAGATCTCTGACCATTATCCGCTAACACGAACTCTCATGTGCACAGACATTTGGGACAGACCACCCGTTGGGTAGCAACACCCAACCCAATCCCAATCCAATCCGATCCTACCATGTGCCCGTAGTCATTGAGGGGAAGACGGGCAGGCATTGTTTGCATTGCTTGTGCTACTGGCATATTTGTGAATTTAAAGTTGTAGATCATTAACATTTTGTAATGTATGCCTGAAACACATAGCCTGGGTGTGCCCATACTGCCTGTGACGCTGCATTTGCATTTCGCGAGCAAGTCAGTCTGGCCAAGCTGCTTGTCTAAACCATACGTTAGGCACATCTATTTCTGGGGGAAAACAAACGACCCCTCTCATTAACTTCAATGCAAATTAAATGGTAATGGTAAATGGACTGCATTTATATAGCGCTTTTCCACTCCTCCGAGCACTCAAAGCGCTTTACAGTATATGCCTCTCATTCACCCACACATTCACACACCGGTGGCGGAGGCTGCCACGCAAGGCGCCAACCTGCCACCGGGACCAACTTGGGGTTAAGGCTGAATCCCATTTCTAATTTATACCCCTTCCCCTACCCCTATCCCTTGCCCCTTGCCCCCTGAAACAGAGCAACAAGGGGTAGGGGTTGGAAGTCAACCCCTATCAATTGGGACACCACTTCAACAATGACATACGTCATCAGTAGTCTCTGCCAGTTTTTACGTAGGCAGACGCGACAAGCTTTTGCCAGAAATCCAAAATGCCGACTGCAGCTGTGGTGGTCTCTGTTGCGTGGGCTATTGTCATCTTTTTACAGTTGCATTCTGAACTAAACAATTTTTACAGTTTCTGCAGAATGGGCTTACAATGCTAGTCTTCGGGGCAGCAAGTACGAGTGAACCCGTCAGTTGCTTGTAAACTGTTACAAACGCAATGAG
This sequence comes from Coilia nasus, assembly GCA_027475355.1. NCBI lineage: Eukaryota > Metazoa > Chordata > Actinopteri > Clupeiformes > Engraulidae > Coilia > Coilia nasus. The sequence continues at coordinate 27,432,382 of CM050198.1, forward strand.
CTAGCCAGCCTTCGCGGTTCCTAAAAGAAAAAAGTAACACCGTCACAGCAGAATGACACGCATACCATTTGAACGAACACAACCCCAGATTTTCCAAGGCTAAACCAATGATATTGCTTGCAATTACTTGGGTTACAATATCGAAATAACTGTGTTGCACCGACGCTCGCAATTCGTTCACAACTTCCATGCAATTCCATGCATCAACCGATCACTCAAGGTCACAAATAACGTTACACTACTTAATACAGTACTAGCAATTTTTTTTTTGTCTGTATTTTATAAAGAAAATGACCATTGCGCATTGGAACAATGTTAAACTTAAGACAATACAGCGGTTAACACAATTTTACAACCGTAAATAATGGAGAAAATACTTTTGTGAACTAGTTTGGTCTCTGTACTTGTCGTTGCAGCCATCTTGCTGGTGATTCGCAAGGCATTCTGAGAAAATGCTCATACCCCTCTGTCTGGAGTGTGCCTCTGAAAAATCTTCGTTTGGAGGGGTATATAGCCCTACCACTTCCCCCTACCCCTCTGCCCTCAGGGGAAATGGGACACCCCTACCCCTACACGTGCACGAGCAAACCGGAGGGGTAGGGGAAAGGGCTACGGCCAAGGGGTGTAATGGGATTCAGCCTAAGTGTCTTGCTCAAGGACACTTCGATGGGGTTAGGCAGAGCGGGGCTCGAACCTGCAACCTTCCGATTGCCGAACGGCACCCCTACCACCTGTGCCACCATCGCCCCATTAGGCTCAATAAATGTAATACATACAGAAAAACTAGGTGTATATAATAACAAAAAATACACCAAATCAGTATGAATACTACCACTTTGTCGGTCGTTGACCGTGAAAGATATGTACAAAAACTTAAATCAATTAATATGAAAACATGTCCCTTCAGTGTCCCATGTACAAAGCGGTGCAACAACCCCACTCAGTGGCCAGAATTAAGTGTCATACCCAGACATTTATTCGTATCTCATTCTCCAGGTAAGTTTTTTCCCCTGTATTTTTGCCATAATATTTGAATTTTAATATACGTAGTATAGTTGATCTCAGATTTAAAGTACGTTAGCTAGTTAATTCTGAGATAGCATAATTTCTGTCAAGCCGATAACCATTAGCCTAGCATTTCTGTTTTCTTTGGTCCGACTCATTTTTGGTATAGTTGTTTGTCCCTTGAAGACTAATGAACAATATAATTAAATCAAGATTTGAATAATTATGCTAATATTTATTTGCCAGTAAAAGCTGTAACCTGCTACCGGGATTAACGTGCAGCTCACATAATAAACTGAAAATAATGTTAGTTATCGTCAGTAGGCTACTCATCTGGTTGTTGCCACTGTTGCCAAAATGTTACTTACCGTCCCTATCTTACTATATTTGCTGATTTAATTTTCTTCTAACCGGATATTCTTGTGGACATGGCAGGGGAATGAATTTCAGCAAAGGGTTTTTAGCTTTATTGTTTGTGCACCCAACCATACAGCAACTCTTTGGCATGTTTAACGCAAACAACGACGGTTACTAAAACGGTAAACTTTGTGGCTTGCTCAAGGGATTGTTTTCCCCTAAAATGGGGCGTGGTGCTAAGAACCTGCTCTGTGTGACGTGTCACTGGTTGTGCGTATTTCTGCTCAGGCCTCGGAATGGGGGCCAATGAAAATCGAGCATTTCAAAAAGGCAATGACGCGGTAGTTTAGTGACCGGAAATCTATCTCAGTCACTGTCAACATGGCGAACGTGGAGCAACTGCAAGATTTCAATGCAGCTGTAGCTGCTGTTTAGGACGAATTCAAAGGGAAGTTCTCTCTGAAAATAGAGCAAAGGGCAGCCCTTGAAGCATTTGTTGCAGGAAAGGACGTTTTCGCAATGCTACCGACCGGCTTCAATAAAATTTATCAGTTAGCCCCGCTGGTAGCCAAGTCGATGGGGCTTTGCAAGAACCCTATTGTTGTAGTCATTTCGCCTTTGGTCGCACTGATTCATTTTTGCGAATATCAATATTGAATGACCCAGCCACTCTCATGTTCACCTCACAAGTCCGACAAAAATAATTTAACGCCATTTCTATATGACTACAGGCTACTACTACTTTTTGTTTGCATCAAGCATTTTCCTTCGCTGCGTATACGTCAGAGGACAGAGGGGTGTGATTGGTTGAAGCTTCGTCCAGTAGCAAACAGAGGCATTTGAAAGAGGAGGGTTAAGCCCACCTGAGAAATGGGTTTACAACACAGCTTGGCCAGACCAATGCTTGCAGAGCATTGATAAGTCGCAATAGCCAGGCTATGAAACATGTGTCAATGACCAATTTAAGATTTTTTATGTTCTCTGTTTAATGCATCTCTGTTTCTTTCGGTCTGTGCCCATCTTTTTTTTTTCAAACCCAACAACCATGACAAGGCCAAGGCAACTTCTTGGCCTTGACCAGATAGAAAACTGGTTGAACGCAGCTACCAAGGGACTGGAGGGTAGAAGAAATTATTGTGAGCACACTAAACTCACTAGAAGGATGAGATGTAGTTTTTCTAACAGCATAGTTCACTACTGGTAAGCAGTAGTGCACATTAACTAGGATGAACATGCTCAGAACTGTTTTGAAAGCTCTTTTCTTGATTGGATGAACCTTTGTCCCATCCGGGCCAGGCTTTTTTAATGCCCACAGAACTTGTATAAGGCGGGAGTACATGATGACTAAATTGATAACCAACTGGGTACTAGTGCCTAGTGACTACTGCCCAGGAAGTCATGGTTGTGAAGAAAACAGTAAGCAAGAAGTAGAGAAGAGTGAACACCCATATGGCAATGCAGATGGCGACCCGTAACATTGGATTCTTAAGCTTCATGAAGGTGATTGGTTGAAGGACCCCTAGAAAGCTATCTAAACACATGAATGTCAGATGCAGGGGACCTCCAAACTGGTTAAAGGCAAGGATACAAGGATACAAGGATACAAGGAGTTTTATTTGTCACGTACATAGACATACTGGGTAGTAGGACATGCAGTGAAACTGATGACTGTGGGTCTAGACTGTGCATGGGGAGTGGGGAGTAAAGTGCGTAGAATGCATTTGGGGGGGGTGACTACCATAAGAAGGGCAGACGTAGAAAAAAGGTGAAGGGGGGTGGGATAAAGTGCATAAAGTGCAGTTATGGTTGGGAGGAAGGACTGGCTGTGGTGGCAGATGACGGGCTGTGGGTTGGGGGTTGCACTGCGTGTGCAGCTGACAGCGCTGAGGTGGGGTTGGACACACGTGTGTGGAGAGTGCTGGGGAGCAAAGATATGTGCTGTGTGCATGTGGGAGGGGGGCTTAAACCGTGAGGGCTGTGACTTCTGTGCTGTGTGTGTGGGGGGGTGGAGGGAGGTGGCATGAGGCGGGCAGCAAGACTATATACTGTGTGCTGTATGTGTGCAGGGGTGGGGGGGCTGTGAGTGAGGGGGGGCAGTGAGGGTGACGCAAGCTCCGTGTGTGGTGGGTGGGGGCTTGAGCTGCGAGGGCTGTCCTGTGTGTATGTGTGTGTGGCTGTATCTTGTGTGCTGTGTGTGTGGGGAGGTGGGCAGCAAGCTATATGCTGTGTGAAGTATGTGGGGGGGGCAGTAAGGGTGGTGCAAGCACCGTTGGGGGGGGGGGGGGGGTTGGAGGGGCTGCATGCTTAAGCTAGGTGTATACTCGCCGCATGCAGAAGTGCGCGCGCAAACGTGACGTCACAGCGCCGCACGCCCATACATACTTCATTCGACACACACGGCAATCTTCTCCTCGTCAGAGGTGTCAAATGCCTCAGTAGTTCGGGAGCCTTGCGTGTCAGAGGAGTGAAACATGACTGAATTGCAGGTTTACATCATGATTTGGGAATTAAACTGGATAAATCCGAAAAGGTTTGAGTCAGTGTGTATATTTACAGTGTTTTCAGCTTTATACGACCTTATGAATGATGATAGGATAAGGCAAAAAGTTAGCTTTATAAACGAACTGCAGGTTTGCACCTACGTTGGTTTGTGGATAAAACTGAACAAAATCCTAAAAGTTTTTAGTCAGTGTTTGTATTTCTTGTGAGTTTCCAGTAATATTAGCTGATTTGTAGCAATGGAAAATACATGTTTAGGCTGGGAGTTACTAGGCTAAAGTTAGCTGAAACCAGACTAGCCATTGCCTATGGTTTTCAATGGGGCTGCCGCGCGCAAGTTACAAAAAATCGGAGGTGCGCGCACGGCAAACCTGCGCTTGAGAACGCCGTGCCAGATGTGCACTGACGTCATTTTGACGTCACTTTTGCGCGCGCACCACTGCGCGCGGCGAGTATATCCAGGCCTTTAGTGTGTGTGTGTGTGTGTGTGTGGGGTGAGTGGGCCTTGAGCCGTGAGGGCTGAGTCCTATGTGCTGTGTGTGTGTGTGTGCGGGGGGGTTGTTGGTGTGAGAGCTGTGTGTGAGGGAGGCGACGTAGGACCGTGTCTTACATGCTTACATGCTACTTGCATGCTACTTGTGTATGTGTGTTAAGTGGACGGGGGGGGGGGGCTGTGTCGTGTGTGTGTTGGGGGGGGGTTGGCTGTGTGTCCTTTGCATGTATTGGGGGGGCATATGCTGCGTGATGTGGGGGGGGGGCTGTATGTGTGAGGGTCTGTGTGGTGTGGGTGTGTGGGAAGGGCATAACACAAGGAGCAAGGCTATGCTGCACTGTGTGTGTGCGTGTGTGTGGGGGGGGGGCTTTAACAACGAGGGCTGTGTGCTGTGGGTGTGTGGGGAGGGGAGCATAGCACAAGGACCAAGGCTATATGCTGCATGCTGTGTGGGGAGGGGGGGTGGTGTGAGGGCTGTGTGTGAGGAGAGGAGGGGGCAATGTGAAGGGGCATGGGGCGCAGTAGAGCTGTTTCCTGGGGAGGGGGGGGGGGGGGCGAGAGCTTAGGGCTGCGTGTTGTGTGTGTGTGTGTGTGTGGGGGGGGGGGGGGGGGGGGGGGGTTTGACCAACGAGGGCTGTGTGTGTGGGGGGGGGGGGACTTTGCCGAGGTGGGGTTTGGGGAATCATGTGTGAGGAAGCAGTGGAGGATGGAGAATGGCGGGGCTCCGATGACATCTGGGGGGGGAGGGGGGGGGGTGTAAAGTTAGGTTGTGTGTGCTGAGTAGTGAATGTGTGCAAAGTCAGTCACTGCGTGCACATGGAGGAGTTGAATCCGATTGGAAATGGTTTGGGATCGTATCGACTTCATGTGCCCAGGCTAAGGATCGTATAGGGATTGGTTTCGCGAATCCGATTGCAACCCCTGGCTTGAGCCGGTTACAATCCGCTTGGTGCCGCCTTGTGCACGGTTATTGGTTTGGATTCGTGTACTGCGCATTGGGGCTGGCAAGGAATATTCGAAATTCGAATATATATTCGAATAGTTTTAGTTAGAAAAGCAATTCGAAGGTGAAAGTTAATATTGGAATGTGAAAAAAACGTGCACTTGCGCTTTGGAATGTCGGAGGCAAAAGAAATACTCGGTGTAGTTGGAATATTTGTGTTTTATTTGGAGCGAATATTCGAAAATCATTTTTGAGCAATGTTGACAGCCCTACTGCGCATGTAAAACCACTCGATCCCAGAAGCTTCTGTCCCTGATTTTCATCCATACTGAACGTCGAGGCTTTCTATCGCCTGCTCTCAACAAGTCTCGTTGTCCTCAATTGCTTGTAATATCAAACGCCGACGGCACAGTTCATGTCGTATCAAGGAAACCAAAAACGCTGTTTGTTCTTTCATACGGACTTCCAAAGAAAGGAGAATGCACAGCTTGCATGCAACTGCTGCTCTGTCAACCTCCTCAAGCGCTATCTTTGTTTTGTATGCCGCCAGATAGTTTGTTTATTTTCTTTTAGCAGCCGTTAACCTGAAGTAGTTCTAACACCACTTGTTGAAAGGAATATAGCGCCATCTAGCGTAGCGGAAACGGCCAGATCTCTGACCATTATCCGCTAACACGAACTCTCATGTGCACAGACATTTGGGACAGACCACCCGTTGGGTAGCAACACCCAACCCAATCCCAATCTAATCCGATCCTACCATGTGCCCGTAGTCAGTATACTGTGTGTTCAGGGTTCTGATGGCCTGGGGATAGAAACTCCTCCTGAGTCTTTCAGTTCTAGCCAAGTGGTTGCGTAGGCGTCTTCCAGACTTCAGTGGTTTAAGCAGCCCATTTCCAGGATGAGAGGAGTCCTTCAAAATCTTTTGGGCCCTTGAAAGTACTCTTCTGGGATAGATGTCTTGCAGAGCAGGGAGTGGAGTTCTAATGGTGCGTTCAGCTGAACGTACTACTCTCTGCAGAGTACTGCAATCTCTGACTGTGGAGTTCTCATACCAGGTGATGATGCTACCTGTTAGTACACTCTCTATGGCCTACAGATGAAGAAACCTTGAATTTCCTTAGCTGACGAAGGAAGAAGAGTCGTTGTCTGGACTTCTTCAGTACATATTGTGTGTTAACAGTCCATGTAAGATCTTCAGTGATGTGGACACCAAGGTAAGGCCAAGCACTTCATAAGTATGTTCGCCCCTGTAGTGAGGTTGTATATGATCTCAACGCACAGACCCACACAGAAGGCTAGGTCCATGAAGGCTTGGCTGGCGGAGAAAACCTCTGAGGTGGAGCAGATGCCAGCTTTGCCCAGTAAGGCTCGCAGGACTAGGGCATTGGCCGGGAAGCCCAGAGGAGGCACAAGGATGAGAGACGGAATGAAGTAATGTAGATACAGGAATGTGCCCATGCTGCTGGAGTTGGTCTGGATGGAGCTAATGTTCATTTTCTTACAGTTGTTTTCTGAAAAGACAACAACCTTTGATCATGGGGAAGGACCATCAGCACAATATCACTGTACAATATCAGACCTGTGCTTTAGATGTAGTGTTACAATCACCTATAGTCCACCCTACGGTACACAGAGCGTTTGCCACAAACACTACAGTTACCCAAAAACTATAGAAACAAAAGTAAAACAAAGGATACAAAACTAGCTTTACCTATAACGTTGTCTAATGAACTATTATCAGTGGTGCATGTGGTGATGATTATATTATTATACATATGTATTAGTTAAAATCATATATACATATGTACTATGTATATACAATATGTATCATTTCAGCTAGTATGTATGTTTGTCAGTGTATTAGTACAGTTTGTGTACATATACACACAGCATATATGCATCTAAGTCTGTGTGTAATGATTCTATTTCTTAACATTCATTATTGAAATGATATCGATATTAGAATACATCTAAATATATATGAAATATCATTTGGCTACCTTTATGTTCAGTACTTCACAAATCAGTGTGAAAGGAAAGCTACAAATCAAAATGTGATAAAACTGTCTTGAGTTGTGAATCTTACTTATTAAGTTGTGTTCAGGAAACAAATCAAACTTACCAGAATGGTCTCTGATTCAGGAGATGGTCAAAGTGGTGTTGGCAGCTCACCTGCAGAGTATGTTATGTGGGGTTGGCAATCCACCTGCAGAGTATGTTATGCTTCCAGAACGGTCAGTTCTAGGTTGGGCTGGAACACCTGGATTTACATACACTGACCATGACAGCGGGGTGTGGTAGTTTAATGCATAGGCACAAATGAAGTTTCCTGGATCAATGTATGCACAGTAACATGATACAGGGGTCTCACTGGGTGAACACATAAACTACTAATACACAAAAAATGACTAATTAGATAAAACAAAGAAAATTCCAATTTCATAAAGGACATTCGTAGGTTAGGCTACAGAACGAGAGGTTTAAGAAGACTGCCATCTGGCTGCACCAATGTGACAGATGGGCAGTAGGATATACATCAGTCGGGAACAGAATTTCTGTATTGACTGATTTATTACACTGTATGTTTAGACAATAGGCAATTAAATAATTACACTCCAAATGGGAGTGCTTCTGCTGTTTTGTCTTGAGTTATTGTGCTGTTACATCCTGACTGAGTCGACATACTGAAACACGTTGCAGTGTTCTGAATCATGATTTGTATGCTTCCTGGGCTGATATATATGTATATATACAGTAATGTGCAAAAGTTTTAGGCAGCTGTGAAAAAAATGCTGTCAACTAGGAATGCCCTCAAGAATTAAAGTGGTAATCATTTATGTTCATCAATCAATAAAATGCAGTGACTGAACAAAACAGGAACCTAAATCAAGTCAATATTTGGTGTGACCACCCTTTATCTTCAACAGAGCATCAATTCTTCTAGGTATACTTGCATACAGTTTTTGAAGGAACTTGGCCGGTTGCATTTTGTTGATTGATGAATATAAATGATTAACACATCCATTTTGAAGGCATTCCTAGTTGACAGAATTTTTTTCACACCTGCCTTAAACGTTTGCACATTACTGTATATAACATAACATTTAGCCTCCCTGTTATATCCATATCCATATGTAAATGATGGCACTTGAAATTACTGGTGCTGGGTCTCATAAAAGAAACTACACAGAGTAGTCAGCTTGTGTAAGAGGTTACAGAACATTTGTTCATTTCTGCACCCAAGTGCCACCTTGCATCACCTGTTTACCCAGAGCTTGGACCGCCATGATACACCGTGTGTGTTAAGTAACATTCATCCACAGATTCCTCCCTCCCACCTCCAAACAGTCTGTTGTCCACACAACCCCCCATCCCCTCCCCACCTTACCCCAACTATACACCGCCTATTAACATAAACCAATCAGGGTCCAGAAATGCAAGCATCAGCTTCAAATAAACAATGCTTATTGGCTGTGTCCTCAGTCATGATCTGTGTTATTCCCAGTGCGCTGCATTTAAATGTAGGGGCCCGAGGTGAGGGAGAGCTATATTCAGGAAGGGGCCCGTTTTGGATGCATACTCAACAGGCCCACGGACACTGCTTATCTGAGTAAAGAAATTCTCTTCCAGGGGAAAGGAGAGACTGTTCTCAGCATTTGTGGCAAGTACAACCTATCTACAAGACTTTGACAACAGAGTGTTCGATAGATTCGTTGCTAATTGAAATACTAAGCATTACCAAAGCACCATGGTTTTATATGTCGTTTATAACTTGTAATATTCAAGATCCTATTTGCACGATTGGATGAAAAGTACATTCTGCAAGAACTTGAAGAAAACTATTTGTGATTTAGAAAAACTTTCTTTGTTTATACTGACCAAACTTAAATCAAATTTAATTGCAAAACACATGACTCTTTTAAATGCTACTAACGAGCATAACTTCCAACATTGGAATAGGAAAATTTGGGAGTTTTTTGGGGCGACAGTAGGTGTGGTGTTTTGAGGGGGCAGAGGTAGGCAAATATTGATTTTAAAGGATAGTAATGTAGAGCTAGACCACCACTGCCTTCAGCCATTTTTCACCTGCAGCACTAATGCCCTGTTTAGTTACAACTTTGCCTGCCCAGAGATCAACTACGCAATTATGTCTGAGTTGCCAACAATAAATTTAGGTGAAGGTAGACAACAAATGAACTACGTTTTATACATGATCTCTGTCAACTGGAGAACATCAGCTAAAATTATTTCATTATTAATGTCTTTTGATTTATTATGTGACATTTGGACCTTGTAAATTATAGGAGATCGTGGGGAGAAATGACAAATGACAAAACGGGAGATGGGTCTGAAATACGGGAAAAAACTGGGAAAACCAGGGGTGTTGGCAGCTGTAATAACAAGTAACAAGCTGCTTCTTCAAGGAAATCCTAGTGGCTGTGTGTGATCTTTTAAGTTTTCTCGTGATGATAACGAGATTTTCTTTGATCTGCAGAATATTTGCATCTGCCTTACCCCTCATCTTCAGGATGAGCAATATCACACTCAGCCCAAATGCGACAAGCCCAGGGTCTGGATCTGGCCGGCCACCCTGGTACCAATTTGATGTGTGCGCCGTGGCGCCATATGGCTTTATCTTCTACTTTGGTGTGAAGGTGTTCAACCTGGCCGTGGGCCTCCCCACCAACATGATGGTGATGTGGCAGGTGGCGACACGCAAAAGTGAGGGCTCCACCTCTGACATCTTCATCTTCAACCTGGCTATCCTGGACGCCTTCTTCTGCTTGATGACGCCCATCGAGATGATTAACCGGCTGATCCTGGACAACGACCGCATCTGGTACTTTCAGCGCTTCTCCTACGGCATCAAGGACACGGCGCCGCTCTTCCTCACCTGCATCTGCCTGGACCGCTACGTGGCTGTGGTGCACCCTATCCTCTTCACAGGTATCCGTGACAACCGCATCCGGACAGCTGTGGCGGTGCTGGTGTGGGGTCTCATCCTGGCCTATGCACTCACCAAGTCCATCCTGGGCGTGAGGAGTACCACGGAGATCTTCAGCGGGGTCATCCTCTTCGCCTTCGCCATCATGGTCTTCTGCAATCTGTCCATCATCTGGGTGCTGCGCAAGTCGGTTGCTGGCAAGGAGAGCATGAACCCTGTGAAGAAGAAGGCGTTTAGGATGGTGCTGATCGTTCTGGGCATTATCGTGGGCAACTACTTACCACCTGTGGCCACCATGCCCTTTGTTGCGTACTACACCTTTGTGGCGTTCCGCTGCCAGATCAGCATCTCTGTGTTCTCCATCATGGACCTGAGCTGCAGCATTGAGCCACTGCTCTACATCAGCAAGATGGAGAAGCTGGCATGCTGCGCCCGCTTCCAGAGCCCCCAAAAGAAGACTGCCGAGCCCCACGCCTAGAGAAAGATAACAGTGCCCAATGAAAACAGATTCAGCAAATTGTGGGGTGGGGGTGGTGTGGTATGTGGTTTACTGACTCACCCAGACAAGTTACCTCAGATATTACCCCAAAGTAAGTGGCAAATGTCCTAATAGAAGAGCTTTGTTTTACAAAGGAAATTAAACCATAACAGTCTTCTATTTGGAGATATACAACTTTATCTGTAAGTACCTTAATGCTGGCCCAGAGGTCACACACAAAATAAAATGGCTTACCTTTTCCAGAGCTTTAACTGGCTTCTGGAGAGTTGATGAAATAATTCCACAAAGCCAACTGACAAGGCTGTTTTAACCTTCATAAAAATTATTCAAAAGCTTGCCTCTTGTTTTCAGTGCTGCCTGAAGTCTCCGTACTGCTCTACTATATGCATCATCTCTGCTGCTGCTTGTCTCACTGAGGTGTGTTCACAAGAACTCTTGCTGCACCTTCTGCCTTGCTCATATACGCCAAGACCCAGTTTCTCCACAGCCCAACTCTGTCCTGACGCCCCATTCTCACCTTAGTAATTAGTCACCTAACGACGCTCTAATACAGATTGTAATTAAAATGGTAAGAGAGTCATTAGTAACCAGTCGCGGCACACTGGGAGAAGGATCGCAGATGGTGCACATTATGTGAAAAAAACACACACAACATAATTAAAACGATGCAATTAGTGGAGACAGTAAGAAAGCTAAATTTAATACTGAATACCCAGAGCATGAAAAAAATAATGTGGACATTTGTTTGCAGAATGTTTCATTATATTTAGCTAATTTTTACATCATTTTAGAAACAACGTGACTTACTTTGCACTATATGAAATTAAAAATAAATGAGATTAATAAACTAAGGTTGAAAAACTTGTAAACTCTGTGTTTCATTTAAATTTCCCTCTAATTCTTTGTTCATTTTACAGAGAGGTACATTTTACTATGACCAAACATTTGTAGTTTTGTGTCTCAGTCACTCTATTATGCCCTCTAGTGGAGGAGACGAAACAAAACTCATGTAATGAATCAAACATTGAGGTCTTTCAACAAATTATGGCAATAGAAACGTAACACAGTATACACTAAAAAAGTGCAACTGACAGATTGCAAAGCTATGAAGTGACTGTGCCTGACGTTGTATATACATAATATACACAGAATGTTAACAGAATCTATGGGTTTCATAATGTCACATTTTCATAGCTGCATACAATATGAAAACATAAATAAAAATTATGTTTAAACAGGTGGTTGTGCCCTGGTGCAGTATCTGTCCATACACAGCTTGTTCAGCTGCAAGGGTTATTGATCAAGCTTTCAGAAAATAATTCATTTCATATAACATGCTGGATTATGTGTCAAGTTAGGGAAAATTATAATTGGTATATGAGAGAGAGATTTAGAGAGAGAGAGAGAGAGAGCATGATTTTCCAAAATATGGTACCACGCTCCTTGATTAGAGATTTGCCAGGGGCACTTGAAGTGGCCGAGCAGAGAACAGAGATGACTCAGAGCAAGGAGGCTGAACATCAAGCCCCGAATAGGCTAGAATCACATGAAAATTTTAGGTGGCAGTTATGGGCATGAGGTTGGTTTGGGAGGGGGTGGTAGTATTTTTAGCTTTGCCCACTGGATCAATCTACAACGTGCAATGATTGTAAAATGGCAGCCTTTAAAAAAACTCAAGGCAAAGGATTAAAGGACCTCTGAAGAAAGCAACGTGGGAAATAGCCAATACTTTTTCTCTTGTTTATGCTGTCATTCTCATAACCCTCTGCGGACTTCACCTCCTTTGGTATTTGCGTATGGCCCTTACATGACTCATAAGGCATGTTGCAACCACAAGCAAATAGGCAGCATGGAGAGCATATATCAATTTGGCCAAATACACAAATGCACACAGGTCTACTTTTGCCTAAACATGCAAGCCTTTTGGCTGATATACACATACAAAAAACATGTTTCAATATCTTTAAAATGTCACATTCAAATCTTGGTTTTGAGTAAAAGTCCTGTCACACATTTGTTCCACCCAATTTACTGAACCAGCTATATAGGACAACTCTTCAGCCAGGTAGGTGAGCTAATTAGTGAATCCACCTGTGTTAGGAGTTTTTGTTTTTCTACAACCCAGTTTGTACATCCCTGGTAACTTCATATAAACAGTACCTTTTGGCTTTAAGCCCTAGTGATGGTAGTCTGCATCTGATTCAGGCTCTCAGGGCTGGCCAAAGGGCCATCGGCTGATGTCACATACCCAGGGTAAATCTCACAAAACTCTGGAGTAGGGCTGGATGGACATTGGGTCATGTTGCCCTTGGGCTGAGTCAGTGGTATGAGCTTGGCATGGGCATAGTCAATCTCAAAGCCCTCGAAAATGAGTGCGACAGCCCAGGCCTCCAGCGCCTCCCTGAGCAGCTGGGCGACTTTCTGCGTGGCAAAGGCCAGCGCCCGGTAGTCCCGCTCCTCCAGCCTCAGGATGTCGCTGGTGAGCGGCCGCCGTGGCACCACCACGGTGAGGCCGGGGCTGTTGGGGAAGGGGGTGAGGAACGCCACGTGTCCCTCGTCCTCCCACACGCGCCACTGCTGCTCCTCGCCACGCACAATCCGTGAAAACAACCCAGGGTGCGCTGGGTCGTGACCATGGAAGGTGTAGCTGGGCAGGGCCTGGGCTTGTGGTGCTGGAAGCCTGGCACGGAGGCGCTTGCGCATCTCCTCGAGACGAGCGTCATCCCACCGCGGGCCACTCTTGGAGGTGCAGTAGCCGGGGTCGTGCGGCTGAAAGTCTTCCTCAGCTGCGAGGTGGGGCCTCCAGTCGGCGTCCAACCCATGCAGGGGCAGCAAGCGCACCTGTGGGGGAGACTGCTCTGTTTGGTCCGGGCGATGAAGAAGGGCACAGCGCCTGACACCCAGACGCTCACACAGAAGAGCCCCCACTATCCGTGCTCCCAATAGCAGACTGAGGAACTCCTGTTCCGGCAGCTGGAAGAGACTACTTGGGCCCCCGGTGGTCTTTTGTGTCACCACCGTTGTTCCTGGGGTCCAGGGCTGAGGATGCAGGAAGGCCACGAGCTCCTCCGTCTCCCAAATTACGTGTCTCGGGGGGACAGTGGCGGCCATCCTGTTTTACAAAAAACGTAATGGGGAAGTTACTGCTTCTAGGAAGAGTAGACTGGATCTTGCTATCAAGTCATTCTGAGAAGTGAAGATACCATCACTGACAGCCAGGGTTTAAAATAAGCACCAGGCACAGGCTAAATGCGTATGAAATGTGTTTTGGCAGAAAAAATATTTACACCTTCAGATCAGAAAGTCCATTGTATTCCCTTCTGACAACTGTTCTGGTATCTGTTTTTACTTGATTATAGATAGTGCAGGGGTAGGTGTAATAGCTATAGTTTCTCCCTAAGGTGCTCTTCCTACATGCACAAGTACTTTGTGTTCTTTGTAAACTTTTAAGAATGGCAGGATTAATCAAAAGTCTTTTGAGAATCGAGGAAATTACAAATAATATAAATAACAAAATAGGGTGGAAATGTGTCATACCACCCTAGATTGCCATACTTAAACTGTCAATATAGGTAAAAATTACGTCAAGAGTGTGAATGTTACATTTCACAAGACTGGCTGACTTTGCTCACTTGGTTAGCTGAGTTGCTAACTGAGTAATGTGTTAGCCCGCCAGCATGTCCAAATGCGCAACAGGGAAACAACCTACCTTGTCCAAAGTCTTGCAAATAACATGTATCAAATATGTAAGTCTGAGAGTGACAGATTAGCTCAACTCCGCTACTCACTATTCATTTAAGTTAGCTTCCATTAAACATCCTACCCTACGATAGTAAGACGGAAGTTGGGAAGAGAAGGAAAACACGCAAACGCCAGATGGCGCCTGCGCTGCAGGGGGAAAGAAGAAGTTGCATTTTGGGTTGACGGACCGACACTGTGAAAGACTTATTTTTTATTGTGTGCACTTATATGCAGCAAAACACAGAGATGTACGTATATGGGGTTCTTGCCCAGTGGTTTTTGCAAATCAAGCGCCACACATAGTTAGACGGAAGGTTTCTAACCGAGTTAGACGATAGATATTTTTCTTTGAACAATACGTCATCTGACAGCATACCTCTTCAGACATTTTAGACAGCACTACTGTCGACAAGGTTTTAGGGTGGCAGGGCGAAATACCCTGCGTTTTTTCCCCCATTTGTGTCTAGCTGATATCACACAAGACACAGTTTTCACTCTTGCAGCAAGACGCTCCTCTCACTGTTCAGAAAGGTTATCAGATTGTGGTAATTGAGGAGATTAGGGTGCTGTATATATCCACAAAAGTAGGTCACTGCTTTCCTTCATCTTTTGGGGTCGTGCAGAAGGTTATTTAGACCCGTTTATGAACGGGTCTAAATAACCAGTTGGATGGGGCCAGGTAGTTGCTGCACACTTGGTTTAAAAAGTTGTTCCCAAGCTGGATTTAGTTTACTTTAACTACTGTTTGGAAACTAATTATTAGAGGAAATGGGGCTTATACTATTCGTTCAGTTACAATTTCCACAATATGACAGGAAATCTGTTAGAGGTCATTAAGGTTATATTGGGGGTTTTCATATTGGCACGACAGGGCACGTGTGAAGGATGCCTTCACATAGGGAGGCACTTGCCAAGCAGCTGAATTTGGCCAGCTGGAACCAAACTAGCCCCACACCCTAACACACTTTATAAACTCTGCTGCTGTCTGAGATGAACACTTTTAGGCAGTAGGGGGTGGGGGATCCCCCCTGGGGCGAGACAGCTGTTCTGTAAATGATCCTAAAGCACCCACTCCTCACGTTTATGACGACTCAGATGTAAATGATGCCTGGAACACCACTCTGAAGTCACTCCCATTTCACCAGCTGGGCCAACTCTTACTACTCATTATATGCTTTAGCGTTATGCTTTCCAAGACATGTAACTGTTTTTGTATTGATCAGTTATTCTGAACATTACCTTGGATTACAAGGCACCTTATGACACTTCTCTACCTCGTGGATTTTTTTACCCCCAGTTCAGTGAATGTTGTATGAATGCAGTGCACAATATGTTTGATCTGTTTTTGCAATGTATAACATGTGTATGCTGCTGTACACCTTAATTTCCTTCAAGATCAATAAAGTAACTCTACACCAATGAAGTATCAATGACCAGAAACCTAATTTCAGCCTATGAGCATCTTTGCTCATCTTGCCTTAACTGAACCTTGGTGCTGAAAGAACAACCAATTCAAAATTCAGATTCTGAATAAAGCTTTAATAGAAAACAACAAAGCATTGTACAAGCCAACACACCTACACAAAAATGGACCTGAAAGTGATATTAAATAAAATCCACACAGAAGCACTTTAAGCCTATGTACAAAAAAAACTGAAAGATTTCAGTGTGTAACAAGATTTCACAATTTCATTAGGCCCCTTACTGGACATGAGGACTACAGCTGCATTTCAGAGAGAGAGAGAGAGAGAGAGAGAGAGAGAGAGAGAGAGAGAGAGAGAGAGAGACAGAGAGACAGAGAGACAGAGGTGACAGACTAGCAGTTGGGATGGTGTTTTGGGGAAGTACACTTCATGATTCTAAGTTACAGGACTGAGTAAATTCCTCCACAAAGTCACATCACTACAACAACCTTGATTACACTTGTGTGGATAACCTACAAGGAGACAAATGCATGACTGAGAGAACAGCATACTGATGCTTCCACTCTAAATCTCTTAGCCCCTTTTCATTAACTTTTCCAAAATATACATCCCTCATACTCCCCTTGTTTCTAGGCCGAGCTGCTCTTCGTCTTACGATTCTTGGCTGAGCGAACCTCCTCAAGAAGATCTTTCAGATACTGGATCTCGCGGCTGATTGAATCAGCCTTCTCTGCCAGCTCGCGGTTGCGATTCTCCAGGTCTGTGCACTCTGAATTTAGCAACTCTTGCTCGGCACGTTTCTTCTGCCGGTAACGAGTGGCTGCCGTCTTGTTCTGCTCCATCTTCTTTAGCTTCTTCTCCACCACTTTCGGGGCACCAGACACGGTCTTAACCTTTCTGCTGATGGGGGAGCCAATGGCGTCTGGATCCGGCTTGGAGTAGGGCTTGGTTCTAGAGGACCCATCGCGCATGGGAGAGGGGGGTGGGCTCACCTGGTGGGGAGGAGATCCAACCACTGAGTCGATGCCACTGTCGCTGTCGGACTGCTCACCACAAGAGCTCGGTGTGTGACTGGGCTCCTCCTTGGGACTGGTGAGAACCACAACAATGTGCGCAGGAGAGAGGGACAGGACAATGCTGGGTGCCTGAAGGGAGTCTGGGGTCGCTGTGGCCACGACAGGAGAAACCACCTTCTCTAGCTCAGACACATCAACCTCACTCCCCAACTCAAGGGTGTAGGTGGCAGAGAGGGGAGACG
Organism: Coilia nasus; assembly: GCA_027475355.1. Lineage (NCBI taxonomy): Eukaryota > Metazoa > Chordata > Actinopteri > Clupeiformes > Engraulidae > Coilia > Coilia nasus. Next base: position 27,449,549 of record CM050198.1, read on the forward strand.
GCACTGGAGAGGAAGGCTCAGACTTAATCTCGATCTCCAAAGCAGCAGGCTCGGGGACGATTGCTACTTCTGGCTCTGGGAAAGAGACGGTGACTGCTGGAGCTGGGACTTCGGGAGGCAAGGAAAGAGCCAGGGATTCTTCAGTGGAGGTGTTGGAGAGGGGCAGTGGATCCAGGTCGAGATCCATGTGGGACTCCAGGGAGGCAAGGAGCTCTTCTGGAGAACTGGGTGGCTCGTCTGACTCACAGGACCCAATAAGAGAGTCCAGGTCGAAGTCACTGAGGTCAATCTTCTCCGCCATCCAATCCATTCCAGAGAAAGCATCCTCTGAAATAGATGAACACAGAACTGTAAGCTCAGACTTCTTTCTCAACGACTGTAGGTACACTGTCATTAAAATCTTCTACAACCAAATACCATCAGTGAATAACATGTGCCATCACCAACCAACACTTCCTAACCACACACTGGAGACAAATTCACCTTTGCAATTATCTGCACCTATGTGGGCATGCAGTAGTTCATCTGCTGAAAGCCAGGGCAGAGAAGGGAGCAGGTCAGCCTTGGAGTTCAGGAGGGTAGGGGGGGAAGGTGGAGGAGAGAGACAGGGAAAGGGAGAGGAGGAGGAGGGAGAGTCAGCATAGGAAGAGAAAGAAAGGGGCGAAGCACGCCCCTCTGATAGAGGTTCCTCTTCATTGTCCAGAAGGGGCCCAAGAGGGTCATCCATCAGAAGCGAGGACCCCAAGAACAGGGTCCCCACGTCCTCCATAGCCAGCTGTGAGCTCAGAGACATCACTGGTACGGGTCAGAGATACAAGGAGCAGAGGGTCTGATAAGTCGAGTGGGAGTTGTATGCTGTCGACGGCAGCAAAGCTGAGGTGTTTTGCCTCGAGAGACCTAAGAGAACAAGGATGACAAAATAGTTTTATGTGAACATTAACAGGTTAGACAAAGAGCACTTTGACGGCTTAAATCATTGAATGTGTAATTTCACAACTTGTGTATAAGAAACTAATTGGCTCACATGACCACAAAATCTCAAGATCTTTTGTACTTTAATCTGACATGAACAAGATAACTCAAATATGCACTGGATGCATATTTGAGAATTTTGTTTGTCAGATTAAAGCACAACTTTAGCAGAACCGTTCACGTTTTCGCATTGTAACTATTCTGGGCAAGTTAAGCACAAGGACACTGGTCACGTGGGATAGCCCCCGCCTCTTACGAGAAGCCCTGGCTTTCCTTATTTGGGTATGGTTCGACCGGTGACTCCACCCCGTCTCAGCTCTCAGTTGGGGATGTGTCCTTACCGCCATTTCCACACCACCACAACCCCACTACATAAAGGGAACTAAGGACGGTCGCCATTTTAAAAGTGCCACGTTGCCTTGTTAACAACACTTCCTTAAAGTTTGTTTACATTATCATTCATGCCATAACTTCACATTATTGATCTATGCGCTGAGACATGACGTAAACACGTCTTTCTAGCCTCTGCCTCACTGAAGATACTAATGCCACAACAGACATATAGACTTTCTGGCCACAATTCACAATCGCACCACATGTGCTTGATAATCCACACGATAACTGGACAACCCGTTTCCGGGTTGACAATTTATTATAATTCACTGAAAATAGTGGTACTCGTTCGACCAACTAATCCGAGTCGGTATTATTAGGGACACTTAAGTTTCGCTTTTTTGGCTAGTGTTAAAAAATGAATGAAGAAAACTGACGGCACAGTGAACTTTAAAACTCATTTGAAATGGGTAGCGTCCAATATAATAATCTTATTAAAATGTTACTTACGCCATTTTGCCAAATGAAGCCAGTGCACTTTGCCGATGCACTGCTGGAGTTGCCGCTGCTAATTATGCCGCTGCGCGCTACACTGCCATTTTGGGCGGGAGAGCTTGACGCTCGGAATGCTGAAGTATCTGTTGGAACGACAACCTGGAAGAACCCCGATAAGCAGTCACATGACAATATATAGGGGCACAGTACGACATGAAATAACCCTCCGCCAGTGCTGTCTTTATATATCAGTCCGCCAGACGTAATATAATCTTTCCTGTTGATTGGTCCATCGCTCATGCTGCCATTTCTTTCGAGACAACAAAGTAGTGCCAATAGCCCGCCCACGACTGAAAACTTTTTTTGTATGATGTGGGTCATGGAAATATTTACGTTTTCGTCAAGCGGAAGAATATCTGTTCAGCCATGTTCAGGCAACAATTTTGTTCTTTTTGACGTTAGATGCCATCGAACAAAAGTGTCACCACAACCATATCAGGCTTATACCGCAGTTTAATGACTGCTGTCCTAAAGAAAATGTGACTGTTCATAACACGAAGCCGTGCCTTTTTCGACATAATACATAACTCACTTGAATTTGTACAACCGGAATGCAATTTAAAATTAATCGAATTTCAGTGAGTAAGCTCAAAACCTCACTGGAATGGGCCATAGGCTACTTTGCATATTCTGTGCCTGTCACGCATTTGATCCACGCATAGGACGTGTTATAAATCTCGTCCGCCCAGCCCTACACCTTCTTTATTTTACCTACAAAATATGCGTAAGGCCAAGTCCACTGAGTTTGGTATGGCAATGAATGACAGTGAACAATAGGCCTATGCCAATATCAACAGGTTTAGGCCATGGGCTGTATGAGAGAAGTAAGTCTAATAGCAGAGCTGTGAATATAAGGCTGCCCTCTAACGGTGAGTAAGAATACGGACAAACGTCTGTGTAGATTCTCATTCTCATCCAGGTCATGGTAGTCAAAGGAGCTAAGTAAGTAACTGGACTTGTTTTTGGAGCTGGAAGACGTTTCACCTCTCATTTAAAAAAAAACTTCTGTATAACTACGCAGCTTAATTTTCACTTTTGTATGTCTTTGTGACAGCTTGTAGGACAGATGCCGCAGACATAAGCTCTAATTCGGCCGTTCCCGATATGCAGCGCTTAGGCGCCACCTAGTGGCCATTTCACAAGTAAGTTCTGTTTTAGCGCCCAGCCACACGGCAACGCTCCTGGATTTTATTTATTTATTTTTTTAAAGTCGCGTCCACACGACAACGGAGCAGTAAATATTTACATCCAGACGGGATGCGCCCTCGCACACACTTAAAAATACTGGGTTCTAAACCCAAATTGGATTACTCCCAACCCAGTTACTGGTTCAATAGGACAGAACACTGGGTTGGAATTTTAACCCAGTATGTACTTTGCCAAACCAAATATGGGTCATTTTGCCACAAGTGTTTTGTTAATGCAACTCATTATGGGTCAGGCCCACTAACCCAATATTGATTAAAGTAACCCCCTTGTTTGATTGATATTTGACCCATTAATTTAGTTATTGTTAATCTATTAATTTATTATATTTTACTACTACTACTACTGATAATAATAATGCATACATTTAATAAATGCCACTGTTTTTATTGAATAACAACAAGCAATAATTATAAACAGTATTTCATATTCTTTTCAAGTTCTTTAAAACACCCTTTGACTCCCAAACAACCTTGTTTTTTCCTCATTTACCTCAATCGTGTCAAATAACTGGAATAAAAAGCAACAAATATTAACAATTAATTAACTATAAAATATTTGGAAGTGCAAGAGAGAGAGAGAGAGCGAGAGAAAGAGACAGAGAGAGAGAGAGAGAGAGAGAGAGACGCTCATCTTTTATCTCATGAGCATTTCCAAAAATGAAAGGCATGGAGCCACATTAGCCCCTCCCATTCCATACACAGCCGTCTGGAAGAACTGCCAAGCAGAGGAACACTCCCTTGGAAAATTAATGTTGAACACATAAAGACTTTTAAAACACACGTCTACAGCTTGAACAACAATGTCCTGTTTCAGGGCCTGCCCATTGAGGATGGTGAATGCCTGTGAGCAGAACTCACATCCCAACACAAGTGTGTAGGGGTATGCCTTGGTCTTCTCTGCTGCCTCAAGGTATTCGACCATGTTTGTTCCGACCTGCAAATAATAATATTCCACAAATAAATGACTTGAATGACAACGTTTTTTTTTTTTTTTTAAGATTTTACAACTACCAGGCCTGCATCACTTAGACCAAAGGGGCTGTGTGAGTCTCACAGGCTTAAGATCGACAAAGGCTTTTATGGCCTCAGATATTGTAGTTGTCATGGTTTTTCAACTGACCCTAAAGACTGCAGGTTTGCTTGGCAGGAGCCTCAGGCAAATGTAGTCATTGGAGCCAGCTAAGGAAGAAAATTAACATGGAAAAGAAAATTGACATAATATCACAATTTATCCGATGAGTAGTTTATGGCTCAAAAAATGCACAAATCATAAGGGTTATGTTGATGTTATAGTTCATACCTTGTGACAAAGACTGTGCACATGGATCATTTCCTAGCGCTGTGCCACACTGAGAAGCTTTTCACTAAACCTCCTATTGCTCACATTTTATTTGGTAATTTGTAACCCAGAACAGAACAATAAATAGAACCAATAGAACTAAAAAAAAATAACAATGGCAATTTTGGCAACTTTAAAAAAATTCTGTAGCAGAGAAAAATGAACAGTCTGTAATCAGTCATTCTCTCTGTATGACTTGACAGCATGCAGTGGGTGGTGATGAAATAAGTCATCAATATTTGTAGCTATTTAGCTTGAGGTGGGGGCAACAGAGGTGGGGGCAACAGCGTGTGCAAAGAAGTGTCTCTCAAAACCTGTTGTCTGCCATTTTTGAATGACCAGTTTAATTATGGGTGATTTTGTGGTTTTATTTGAGCACCAATACAGTTTTAATCAACTTAAACTGAGGGTCACTTTTAGATTCACATGAGAGGAGTACCACCATCCCTGATCTGTACTCAGTGCCCTTATATTTTACCCATGCAGGAAGACAGGCCTCACTGAAAAGAGGGACGTCTAAGGCACCCTGGATTTTGGTTATGCTCTCAACGGTGGCAAGAAAGGAACTATGTCCTGGCCCAATCTCTGGGATGTGTGACAACACAGAGTTCAACATGAAGTGGTACCATTGCATAATTTAATGCCGGAACGCCATAATTTTGGAATGTTTTGAAATTGCATGTTACATGGCTGATCTGTTTGCAAAACTCATGATTTCATATGGTCCAACACCCTCCAAAATGTCATGTATTATATCGGGTGCAATATTGTGAGTGACATGATAAAATGACAGTTTGTTCAGTACACTGTCCCTCTTAAGTCCTGTTATGGATAGATTTGCCAGATCCAAGTCTGATGGGTAATAACAGTGCGTGTAAGCTCAGGTTCCAAAACAGTCAGGACTCACTGTGTCTCTCTGTGCACTTCCTGAAAAAAACAGAAAAGCTCTTGTTGTACCCCAGCACAGCATTGAATCCCACATTATCCCCCAACATCAGAACAACGTGAACTTCACCACGCCCCTACACTCATTTGTTTAAAGCATAATTCCTTCTTGCTATAAATGTTGGATCTCATAGACAATGGGCCGCAATACAGCATAAATACTGTACTGTTCTGCATTATTTATTTGCTACTGTAAGCTGTTACTTAGACAGTAGGTCCTTTGGCAGGCTTTTGATTGCAATGTATAAATTCCTAATTTATGTCTGTTTTTGAACCTAATGGATTGACAGTTTCACAGTCATCATCCTATAGCATAAGAGGGATGGAAAACTCTCTTGAGAAGGCAGGACTACTTCTACAGTAGTCTTCATCATATACAGTATCTCACAAAAGTGAGTACACTCTTCACAATTCAGCAAAAAATGGACCATATCTTTTCAAGAGACAATACTACACAAATTAAATTTAAATGTTTTTCAGTAGTCAGTGTGCAGCTTGTGTAGCAGTATTAATTTACTGTCCTCTGAAAACAACTTTACACACAGGCATTATTGTGTACATAGCAGGCCACAAAAGTGAGTACACCCCACAGTGAACATGTCCAAATTGTGTACTTTTTTGAGTGAGCACCATTGTTATCTACCACTGCCTTAATATGAAATTCACCAGAGCTGTACAGGTTGTTTTTGTGATCCTTTTCTATTCCTCCATTATGGCATTATGGACCTGGAGATGTTAGACACTGGTGCTCCTTCATCTCCTGTTTAAGGATGCCCCACGGGTACTCAATAGGGTTCAGGTCTGGAGACATACTTGGCCACTGCATTACCTTCACTTTCAACTTCTTCAGCAAGGCAGTGGTCATCTTGGAGGTGTGTTAGGGGTTGTTATCATGATGAAAAAACTGTTGTGTGCCAGTTTCTGAAGGGGGAGGGGGCATCATGTTCTGCTTCAGAATGCCACAGCACATGTTGCAATCCATGATTTCTTGTGAACTGCAGTTGCCCAGTGCTGGCAGCATTGAAGCAGCCCCAAACCATGATGCTACCACTACTAGGCTTGATTGTAGGCAAGGCACAATTATAATGGTACTGTTAAACAGGCCGCTGCCTCAGATGACTGACATAATTTAAGCCAAAAAAAGTTTATTTAAATCTCGTCAGACCACAGGATGTGGTTTCAGGAATTCATGCTTTTGGACTGCATGTCTTCAGCAAACGGTTTTCTGGCTTTTTTGTGATCAAGTTTTAAAAGAGGTTTTCATCTGGAAGGACGACCATGAAGACCGAGTTGTTGCACTATGTCCCATATTATTTTAGCTCTGTCAGTCTGACCTCCCACCTTTGCAACCTCTGCAGCAATGCTGGCTGCACTCATGCATTTATTTTTTGAAGCCAACTTTTGCATCTGACATTGAGTGTGTGGACCCAACGTCTTTGACTGAGCCTGTTCTGACAATGCACCCGTTTTGGAAAACCACCTAATGACTCAAGCCCTGATGGTGTAGCTCAGTTTCAAGGTGTTGCTGATCTTTTATAGCAAAGGCCATCATTCTGTAAAGCAGCAATTCATTTTCTCAAGTTCTGAGTTTTCTTTTTTGCCATGAGGAGCCATGTTGGTTATCCAGTGGATAGTATGACAGAATTATAGCCAAAACAATTAAATGAGTAGCTCTAATACATGACACACAAATTTGTATGGTCCAGTTGAGCAGACCAAAACACAAAAATGATAAATAGGACAAGTGGGTTTTTATGGTTGAATGATATGTACAGTTATTATTCAGGGTGTACTCACTTTTGTGGCCTGCTATTTATATAATAATGCCTGTGTGTAAAATAGTTTTCAGAGGACAGCAAATTAATACTGGTACACAAGCTGTACATTGACAACTCAAAAACATATCAAAGTTTAATTTCTGTAGTATTGTCCCTTAAAAAGATATAGCAATTTGTTTGGTAAAATGTCAAGGGTGTACTCACTTTTGTGACATACTGTAGATCCTGCAGGGCATCCCTCATTCAATGCTGCCAATTAATTATAAAATTCATAATCCCGAGTATTCCAAGCAACCTTTTAAAAGGGGCACGAGAGGGACATGTTGGAATTTGTCCTTCACAGCCACCTGTCTTACTTATATGACTGTCCCTAGAATTCCTCCTCAATTGGCTCAATAAAATGTCTTGACTTTGTGAAATATACATTTATCATTTTCAAGCGCTTTAAAGGGCTGATGGGCCATTTAAAAGACCTGACTGAGAACTTCAATTTCAGGGTCCTGGTCATGGGCAAACATGGCAAAAAGGGCTGAGGTTTTGGCTTGTAATGTTTCAACTATGTCATCATTTAACTCTGAGGTGTGGTGTACAAGGCTGTTCACTGACGACAGTGTGTTAGCAGACAATTTTATGTCTGCCAGAAACATGGCTTCTCTGTCTTGCAACCCCTTGCTATCAATGGTGTCTTCTCCACCCTCCTCTGCTGCATCCCGTGTTGCTGTTTCAGACTCATGGCTCATTTTCTGTAGGGAATTTGTCAGTCAGGTCATGGCAACCATGGCTAAGGAAATGTCTTATGTAAAAAAATGTCCGGCCACAGCCATTTTCACAGTATCTCACAAAAGTAAGTACACCCTTTACATTTCAGCAAAAATGTGCTATATCTTTTTAAGGGACAATGCTACATAAATGAAACTTGGATATGTTTTTTGAGTAGTCAGTGTAAAGCTTGTGTAGCAGTATAGTTTTTCTGCCTTTCGAAAATAACTTAACGCACAGGCATTTTTATATATATTACAGGCCACAAAAGTGAGTACTCCCCATAGTGAACATGTCAAAATAATTAATGTTTTGTGAGCACCATTGTTATCTAGCACTGCCTTAATCTGACTAAGTATGAAATTCACCAGAACTACAAGGGTTGTTTTTATGATCCTTTTTCACTCCTCCATGCTCTGGCAGGTGTTAGATACTGGTGCTCCTCCACCTCCTGCTTATGGTGCTCAACTGAAACCAGGTCTGGAGACATACTTTGCCACTCCATTACCTTCAACGTCTTCAGGAAGGCAGTGGTCATCTTGGACATGTTTTAGGGTTATGTTGAAAAGACCGTCGTGTGTCTCAGTTTCAGAAGGGGGCATTATGTTCTGCTTCAGAATGCTGCAGCACAAGTTGGAATCCATAATTCCTACAATTAACTACAGTTCCCAAGTGCCGGCAGCATTCAGGTAGCCCAAAACCATGATGCTAGCACCACTGGGCTCAATTGTAGGCAAGGCATAATTATAATGGTACTGTTGAACTTGGCACATGCCTGACACAATTTAAGCCAAACAAGTTTATCTTATTCTTGTCAGACCACAATACATGGTTTCAGAAATTCATGCTCTTGGATTTGCATGTCTTTCAGCAAACATATTTCTGGCTTTTTTGTGATCAAGCTTTACAAGAGCCCTTCATCTGGGAGGACGACCATGCAGACAGAGTTGTTGCACTGTGCGGCATATTATTTGACCTCTGACACTGAGTGTGTGGACCCAACTTCTTTAATTGGTTATGTCCATGCCTGTTCCAAGTGGAACCTGTTTTGGAAAACCACTTAAAGACTACACAATGATGTAGCTCAGTTTTATGGGGTTACTGATCTAGGGTTAGGCATAGGCCATCACTGTAAAACTCCGTAAACTGTAAAACTCCTCAGACAGTTTTTTTGCCATGAGGAGCCATGTTGGACATCCAGTGGCTAGTATGAGAAAAGTGTAGCCAAAACATTAAAATGAATAGCTCTAGTGTATGATACACAAATTTGTGTGGGCAGACCAAAACACAAAAACGATGAATTGAACAAGCGGCCTTTAATGGTTGAATGATATGTACAGTTATTACTCAGGGTGTACTCACTTTTGTGGCCTGCCATTTATACAAAAATACCCGTGTGTAAAGTTGTTTTCAGACAACAATAAATTAGTACCTGTACACAAGCTGTACACTGACTACTTGAAAACATATCCAAGTTTAATTTGTGTAGTATTGTGCCTTAAAAAGATATAGCACATCAACCCTAGGTACAAGAGGTGCTCACTGCCTCATCTGAAAGTAGGAAACTTTATTACAAACAAACCCTATGAAAATAGCTTGACAATTAAGCAATTTATGATCACTTTTGTTGTGCAAACACATCATTCCTCTATAGATGTAATGCACTGTAGGAGCAAATTGTCCTGTTCCAAGATGGCCACCCTGTAAGCACGTTGCTCTAGTGGTTGGCAGCAGACAGTGTGGCGTCTATGTATATTATGTCTATCGGGGCTACCTGTTGAGTCTGCTCCACCCAGGGCCTTGCTCCACCTATCGGCTATTATAACACTTGCAGCAAAGCAAGTCAGATTTGTAGTTTCTTATGTCTCATTTGAACTACAGATTCGCTACCCAATTTGGCAAAGTTGCATGTTGTGGTTATAGCTGATATGAGGGCTGCAAAGCGTATGCAGCAGTGCCATTTACCCTGTTATGCGCTCATGAACCACTGAAATCATTTTGGAAACATTATTTTAAGGCACAAAAGAAACTTTGGTGTTGTTTTAAAAAATGGAAATTTTGTGGATTAATGCACAGTACTAGCCTGGTAAACCAGCCCCTCGTACTTCATTTAATGTTGTACAGAGGGTCTGGAACAGAGACTGTCAGAAACGATTTCTTGGAGGTGTGGACTATGCTGAAGTTTTTTAAGCTGAAAAAAAGTGCCTCTGCCTTTACCCAATCGCTAACGCCTGGTCGTCACGTATGCAATTAGCCTACCTACACACTACAATTCAAACGCAGCACACAAGGTTAACGTCACGGCTAACGAACACACTCTGTGTTCGCTGATTGGATCGGTCTTGCTGAGACTTGCTAAATGACCCTCAAGAGATTACAATCCAGACCCTCTGTACAAAATGAAATGAAGTACGAGGGGCGGGTTTACCAGGCTAGCACAGTACATTAACTAAACAGATTTACAGGGGGTTTTGAAGCATAAAATCTCGAAAGCTTGAAGGTCACAAAACTTTATTATTGTACTGCACACTGACTCCATTCACTTTGTCATACAGTAAATATACAGTGAACAAAAAAGAATGTTCTCCGTGCTTCCACAAACAAACAATCCGGTACAACCAGGACCGGGGCAATGCAAAAAACAAAAGAACACCGGTGCAGGTGGTGCAGTAAATATACAGTATTTTGGCTACCTTTCTCAATATGGCCATAGTCTAAGGGCCACTGAGAGAACTGCTGAGAGGCCCTAAAACTAAAGTTGGAAATATCATTACATGTATAGAACAAAACTTGATTTTGATAGCTACAGTGTATAAGTCTACAACACTTCATAACTTTTTGAAGTAACATGTTAGACTGTATAGTGGGCAGGATAGAACTTATTCGTGTCTTTATTCCTTAAAACAGGATAGAACTTATTCATTTCTTATAAGTGCATCTTTATACTTAAAACACTCATTCAGCTGACTTTGGAGCTCGGCAGCAACCATGTGTATTTTTTGAGCAAATTTGGACTCCTTGCCTTTCTTCAATTTCTGGTTGTCTTTTTTAGTGAAGAGAAGGTCCATGCCTGTTGCAAAACCTTCAATGATCCCCGATGACCTACTGACTGCCCCAAATGCACTGCTGCTTCCCCCGGCCACTTCTGCAATCTTGGCCACTTTCACCGCTTCAGCATTGACACTGTCCAAAGTGGAGAGGTCGTGTCTCCTCAGGTTATCTATGCCAGTCTGGATGAACACCAGGCACTTCTCGATTTCACTAATCTCACTCATGTAGTCCTGCAGGATCTTCTCCACTTTCTTTCTGTCCTGGCTCGTGGTGGCCTTCTTGGCAATGCCTGCCGAAGCTCCAATGGCCCCACCGGTGGCGGCCACGCCAACCCCAACTGCCGCCACCGTCACCGCCAAGGACGCTCCCATGGTGATTGGAGAGAGCACGATCCCGGCCACAGCTGCCACGGCTGCCGCGCCCCCGACTGCGCCGGTGGCACCAGTGATGGCCGCGATCTTCACCTTCTTAGAAACCTTGTTGATATGGTTGGCAAGATCCTGCAGTTCAGTGATATGAGTCTGGAGAGGCTCTCCATGTGCGGTCAGAAGGATGTCGTACACACGCAAGGCTCTCTGGACCCTTTCAGCTTTCTCTTCAAATGCACTAAGAAGATGAGAAAGCACAGTGCAGCTGCGGTGTATAGTATACTGATAGTAGTAAACTTTATGTCAGCAAACTTGGTTTAAATGTTCCATGCAGTAACTTGCAGGTAGTTTAACCGTATTGACATATTACAGGTATTGACAGCAGGTACATTTTGAAGACATTTCAAATTAGTCTGAAAGTTTCCTGAAAGTAACTTTCAAGCATATCCTTTGGCTGTATTTTGTATCTCAATAGATAATGAATAAAAACACTTTTATATTACAGTTAGATGACACTCTTATCCATAGCGACGTAGGTACAGGGACAGTCCACCCGGCTGCAACAGAAGGTGAGATGCCTTGCTCAGTGACAAGTCAGCCATGGATGAGAGTGCAGGAGGGCACTGGTCCCCACCCACATCTATTCCTACTTGTACAGGAATCAAACCTGTGGCCCTCCGATCCCTAGATCAACTCTCTAATCATTAGGCCACAGCTGCCTTGCCTGTTTCTCACTCTTCTACAGGAAAGCTCTCTTTGCAGCAAGTAATACTACTCTTACATTTTCCAGTATTTTGATGATTCTGATGAGTATGAAATGTTTCCACATACCTGGCTTCTCTGCGCCTTGAAAGCACATAATCATTTGACAGCTCCTCCCATGCTAAAAGTGCAGCAGACAGATATTAGTATTGCCATGTATGCCATCTTTCTCAGAGTATGACAAGATGACAAGGCAAGTTTATTTGTATAGCATATTTCATACACAAAGGCAGTTCAGTGTGCATAACAAAAATAAATGCAAAGAACAATATGTAAAAGCATAAAACATAAAATAAGTGTAAAATAAGTGTAAGATAAAAAAAAAGAAATAAAAAAAAATCAATACAACTCACACTCAACACTGCTCCACCACTGCAGTAGCTCATCATCATTCTGTACATCACACAAAACGGTTTCAATCAGTGAAATATTTAAAATATTAAAGGAATTGTAAATAATAAAACATCATTTCATACCATTTTGTCATGGCCTGTTTTTTTGGGGTCATCATCATCATTTGGTCCTTGACCTTGTGTGAACTGTTTCAATAAATACAGCAGATTGTTTCCATATGTTTTTGTACAAAGCATTTGACTTTGATTTTGGAAAGGAGAATTTGTTACTCATTTCAGCACATAATTTGGGATACACTTTAATGCCTTTGGGTGTATAAACAGAAACGTGCAGTCCTTATAAATATCACACAGTTCCACCCCAATCTTTCAGTTGTAGTTTAAAAGTTGGATTTTAAGCAGTCACCCAAACATGTGGTCTGACTGAAGATTTGAAGATTTTTCTAAATAATAATAATAATAATAATAATAATAATAATAATAATAATAATAATAATAATAATAATAATCTTTACCTGTATAGCACAATTCATGCAAAATGCAACTCAACGTGCTTCAACAGTTTGACAAAAAAACACAAGACAACGTTTCTTGCAGTCCCATTGATGATGAGGAAGAGGAGAAGGTACCTTGCCTGGGGCTGGGCTGCTGTCTGAGAGGCATATGGCTGAAATGTCAGTGTGAAGCTTCACAGCTTGAATGTCTTTAGGAGGAACTGGAGGCTTAGATTGCAGAGGAATCTTTTTCAATGTTGGAAAGTACAAAGAATACAAAATAAACAAAAAAGAACCCATTGAAAATCAAACTAAAAAATACACTCAAAAGGCATTTATGAGGCACAGATCACAAATATATAATATATAAATAATAATAAATTTAAAATACAATAGACAATATAATCAGTTTTAAAAATATGTAAAGGTATTGTGTTCAATAATAATATAACAATAATAATTGAAGAATGTTGATGGTCTAACGAACTCTTCTGTATTCTTCCTCTACATTTTATTTATCTTCTGGCCCTTAGAAAATCACTGCCGTAGGTTCACTGAAATGTCACCCCAGCAACACAATATAACCTCTCTCAACAAAATAAGCAAAATAAGCATGGGCATACATTATGCAATACGCTATGCAATAATATTTAGCACAAATCTAGTTTACCTCAGCTGCAGGCTGTTGGTTTGAGACAGTGCAAGTTTTTGGTTGTTTGTCTACTGCGGTTGACAGTGAATGTATTCTTGGAGCTGGTACAGGACACTGCAGAACAAAAAGAACTCCGGTCAGAAGTTAATAAGATTTAGGAAATTGTAATCTTATCTAATGCACACAGCAACTCAAACAGAGGTACTTACACGATCCATGATTTGGACTCAGTAGGCTCAGTGTGGTACAGTTGTTAGTGGCAGGTATCAGTCGAATAATGTCACTTTTACTAACATGTGAACGGGGTGGGGTCACAATGCACCTTTACCAAAGTGAAAGAATGTCACTCTCCTCCCTTACAGGTTTAGCAGGAGTCTTATTATCACTCAGATCATTTAATGCATTCCACTGCTTCCATTTTCGCTCTGTACTGAGTTAACCTCCAAGTTACTGTCTGCATGAACACTGTAGCCAAGATAGCAGAATGTAGTACCTCTGCATAATATTGTATTTCTTTACCGTACTACATCAGAGTAGTCTCCAAAGGGTTTGGTTTTCCTCACCTAAATATTTACCAACCAATCAGCGGACAGAAGTTAAAGGCTGAACGAATAGGTTTACAGTTCAAACAAAGTGCCCACCCACTGTGGAGTAAACCTATGCCTATGGAGAGGCTATAAACACTGGGTTGGAGTCACAATGCACCTTTACCAAAGTGAAAGAATGTCACTTTCCTCCCATACAGGTTTAGCAGGAGTCTTCGTATTACTCAGATCATTTAATGCATTCCACTACTTCCATTTTCGCTCGGCACTGTAGCCAGGATAGCAGAATGTAGTACCTCTGCACAATATTTATTTCTTTATCGTACTACATCAGGGTAGTCTCCAAAGGGTTTGGTCTTCCTCACCTAAATATTTACCAACCAATCAGCGGACGAAAGTCGACTAGATTTACAGGTCAAACAAAGTGCCCATCCACTGTGAAGTAAACCTATGCCTATGGAGAGACTATGAACACTGTGGTTCTCTTTGCACATAGGTCTTGATGCAGCGAGTGAGTGTAGCATTGCCAGTCCTGAGCCTTGGATATGGTCATTGTCATGGCCAGGCCATCAGCACAGTAGTCTTCATCTAAAAGGTGAAGATGGTGGTGGTCGGTGGTCAGGACTAGTAAAGGAACACCACATGGTTGCAAGTTCAATTCCATGGTCTGCCAGCACTGTAGCCCTGGGCAAGACACTCAGTCTCTTTGAGCAGTCACTCAAGACACTTTGAGTTGCGTGTGCCAAATTCCGGCTAAAGCCCACCGGGATGCTAAAATGATTTTGCTCCTTTTGATTCTTTTATTGGCCAACCAATGAACATTGATAACTATGCTAGACGGTGCCAATTTGTGTCACAACATAAATGAATGATGCATTACGTTAACTGTCATGGAATTAAACAACTCTGCTCTTTTAAGCCTCACACAGAAAGACCAAGATAATCAAATTTGTATTGCTTTATTTTTCAACATAGTCACCTTCCAACTCCACACACTTGTTCCTTCTAGTTTGCCAGTCATTGATACCCCATCAGTAGACCTCAACATCTTGGTCCCCTAACCACAGCAGCAGTGAGCTCGTCATCCTCCTGAAATCACCAGCCCCAAAGGTGTTTTTTTAGTGTGGGAAAAAAGGTGGAAGTCACTAGGGGCTAGGTCTGGAGAAATAGAGTGGGTGAGGGAAGAGTTTGTAACCACATTCGCGTAGAGCTTCCATCACAACTCAACTGGTGTGGACTGGGGCATTGTCCTGGTGAAACAGGATCCCACGACGAATTTTCCTGCAACGTTTGTCTTTGATGGACTGGCGCACCTGCTTCAGTGGGTTAGCATAATAGTCCCCATTCATTGTGGTTCCACTGGGCAGGTAGTCGATGTGAACCAATCCTTTGCTGTCCCAAAAAATTGTCTCCATAACCTTCTTGGGGGACGTGGTGGCCCTGAACTCCTTTGTCTTTGGAGATGAGGCGTTTCTATTCCATCGATTCCTGTTTACTGTCAGGGTCATAATGATAAAGCCAGGTTTCATCACAGATTACAACCCTGAAATGAAAAACATCTGGGTTGGCATTGTACCGAGTTAGCAAAGCTCCACTGATGGTGACCCTCAATTGCTTCACGTCATCTGAAAGCATTCTGGGGACCCATCTTGCGCACACCTTGGACATGTGGAATATGTCATGAAGTATGCCGTGAATGGATCCATATGAAAGCCCTGTGGCTTCCTCTAACTCATGGAGAGTGATACGGCGGTTTTCCATCACTAGTCTGTGCTCTGTCTCAATGTTTTCCTCGGTGGTACTGGTTAATGGCCGTCCTGACCATGGGTCATCTTCTAAACTCTCTCTGCCACGCTGGAATTCCTTCACTCACCGTTTGATAGTTGCAGCAGAAGGGGAAGACTCCTGATAAACAGCAGTCAATCGCTCTACAGCCTATTTGGCAGAATAATCCTTCAGTACCAGAAACTTTATCACTGCTTTATTTTCAACTTTGTCCATTTTTTCCAACTGACTGGGGGTGTGTCTCTTCCGCGTGGTGTTCTGACTGAACAATTGCAGCCAGCGCAATGATCCTGCATGAAAGCAGTAGCTAATACAATGGTGTACATCAGATGCGGGTGCATTATACTATCCGACTGGGAAAAATGTGGGAGGCTCAAAACTTTTTCATAACCCCTCGTATTCAGGGGGTCATCAGTTGATTTCAAAATTAAATTTAGATTGATTAGGAAAAAAGGCTTTTCCAGGCATGCTATGCACATGCACATTCACCACTACCCTAAAAGTTGCAAGCATGCACTGTTATGCACGTGCACTGTTATGAAAATTCTAAAGCATTCATTTGACAAACACATCTTTATGTTAAAAGCATGGATGTGCATGTGCATTATGTGCACGCACAAAGTGTCCTGGAACTCTGGTCACTCTAATTTAACCCCAAGTTACTCCAAGGGGACTGCCCCTCTAGTTAGTTCACTGTTAGTTGCTCTAGATAAGAGCTATCTATTGAATGACATATAATGTAATGTAATGTAACGAGCATACATACTGACTAAAGACAAATCTTAACATCAGCTCCACTGATTTGTATTTCACTATGGTTATGGATAATGTTTTTTTTATTATTCAGCTGTAGTTGCAGGAAAAATAGTGTTTATTTACTTGGAGAGAATGGCTCAGTATTTGTAGGAATATTTACAGTGTTGTCAACACACCTTCACAGGGTCCTCAGCTCAATTACTCATATAAGTACACACAAACAACAACACATTTAATAATGCATGATGTACAAAACGGTGCATCATAAAAGTGCATTTTTGTATGTGATTTCGATACTTCTGGTACATTGAGAAAATAAAAGAAATAAAAGTATGTGACATGTCATACTTTGTCACCAACTAAAACATTTTAAACACAGTCCACAGGTTTCTGTTTACAGCTTTATGTTTTACGTTTTTTGTTGCAGGGCAACAAAATGCCTGGCATACCTGCCAACTCCCCAATGTTCTCATGTCTGATCATATCAAAACCTGCTCAGTGAATCTGCAATCCCCCTCAGATCAACCAGTGTGTTTTGAAGTCGCTGCGCCACCTTGCGCAGAGTTTTGCCAAACTTGCCCTCTTTACCCTTCTTCAGCATCTGATTGTCTTTCTTGCTGTAGAACGTTCCGATGCCCCCTGCAAACCCTCGGAGGAGGTCTAACGACCGCCCTGCTGCTACCATTCCTTGGGCCACCACTCCAGACAGCTCCAACATCCCGGAAACCCTGCCAGTGCCCATGTTGGCATCGGTCGAGATGGAAAGTTTGTTTTGTCTAATGTGTTTCATGCCCGTGTAGATGAACTGGAGACAGGCCTCAATGTCCTCCAGCTTGTTGCAATAGTCTCGCACGATGCTCTCCAGCGCCCTCCTGTTCTGGTGGATGGCCACCTTGTTTTTGAGCGAGGCCTTCCTGATGCCACCGGCTGTGGCCACTCCTACACCCAGTGCCGTGATGGCCAAGGAGGCGCCCATGGTGAAGGGGGCCAGCACAATGCCCGTCACGGCCACTGCCCCACCCACCGCCCTTGTGGTGCCGCCAGTGACTCCAGCCACCTTCCGCACGTCGGAGGCCTTGCTGATGTCATTGGAGGTCCGGTGCATCTCGGCAATGTGCTTCTGCAGAGTCTCACTGTGAGTCCTCACGAGGAAACCGTACAACTGCAGTGCATTCTGGACCCGCTGAACGTTCCTAGCCAGCTCCCTAAGACAGGTAGGAAGAGTAATGCAATGTAAAAATTAGACTCAGTGTTTAAACATAACATCATCTCACCTTTAAAGGTTTAGTAGTGTCATAAAAATATTGTCTCATACCAAAGAATAAGCTGTGACTAATCCCCTTACCAATTTTGAGTGAATATAAACACACACGGCTACAGGGAAAATGTATGTGGTGAAAATATTAGCAGTTCTTTCTGTTCTCGGATGCACTTTCTGTTCTCGGATGCTCCCAAACTCAAAGCTATACAATGCAAAACATATTACTGTGGCATAAACAGGATTTGTTTTTGTCCCACCCTACCTTCACCATCTGTGAAAAGCGGTAAAAAGTCTATGAACTCCACAATGAAGTAAAACTGACACAGACACAGTTTTCTGATATATTTCACGTTACCAAAAGCAAAACCAGGTAAGAAGACAATATGAGTGTTATTGGTTTCATGCCCACATGGCGCACATGTCAAAATATATTATGTCCTTATCAAAATATATTATCTATTTGCTACCTAGATTAAACTAGTTACAAGAGGTAATGCATTATGCTTGTTATGGAAATGTAGCCATGTGGTACCTACCTCGGTTCTATGTCAGGAGAATGTAACATGTGCTCCCATGCTAAAACAAAAATGGAACAGTTTAAGTTAGATGAAAAATGAAAATGATTCCCATTTGTCATTGTGATTACACAGCACACAGTACATATAACAAAATTATCTCTGCACTTAAAGGAAAACTTGGGTGTAAAAAAAAAAGGCATATTAAAACATCGTTAGCATGTTGCATTTTGAACTTCACTCATTTTTACCATTTTGGTTGAGAAGACTAACAATGCTAGTACTAAGGACATTAAGAAAGCTTGAACATAACACCATTTTTAAACCATTACTAACCAAATTACCAAACCATTACTAGTACTTCATTGCTAGTATAACCAAGGTTCTGGCATTCAAAATTAGACATTGAGAACTTTGTACGTGTTCACATCGTTTATTAAAAAGAATGTTTTTACAGGTAGTACCTTGCCGTAGTTTCTAGTCACCATCATGACTATGCAATTACCCTGGCTATAAGCCTGCCTACGCACTACAATTCAAATGTAGTACACAAAGTCGATCGCTCACGAACACTCTCTCTGTTCACTGCTTGGCCCAGTAAAGATTCTGCTGGATTCAACCATACCAATGGATGCAAATCCAGACTACCACTGTAGTCTGCACAATTTTTTTAAGATGTCATTGCATCATTTTTTCATTATTTTTGTGGTGGTTTTTAGTATTAATAAAGGCCATGTGAGCCGGCTTTGGTGGAAAAAAATGCTTTAGTGCTCCTGTTACAGGCTGTTCTAGTTTAGTGGAGGAGATGGAGCAGGGAGAATGACATGTTCTCAGCTATGCTACTCACAGGCTACAAACATTCAAAGCCAATTCGGTCATAGCACACCAAATAGAAGACTTAAACGTTCTAAACAAACACACATACTTAACTTTATTTTGCTAAGTGAATGTGTGCTGCAGTGAGACTCCTCTGCTAATCACAACTGTGGTATAGCTTTTTCTAACTAACAAACTTGCATCACCTTGTTTACCTTTTTCTTACTCACTCGTTTTCCCGCCCATTTCTTTCATTGACTAATGGGGGCAATCATGGTAGAAGAACATTTTCACATGCAGCACACATAAGCAACTAAGAGTGACCTATCATATTTCAAAAAGAGCAAGTACTAAAGGTTTTTCGTGGAATGAGACCTTTAGGAGATAACTAAGTTGACTTTACTTTGACACTTACGCTCCACAGTTCTCCACCATGCCATAAGCTCATCATTGCTCTAAAAGACAAAAAACATGTCAGTCAGTAAAGAATGTGTGCAATCAAACGCATCAACAGAATTACATTTTCTTCCCCAAATATAAAAAGCAATGTTTAAAAGAAAAGCACAGGAACAATAACTGGATCATTTGCTGCCCACATTTGTACAGATATGACATTCAAGCCAAAGATGGTAGGTATTTAGATGCTTTTATTCAAAGCAACAAGAACTCATAATGTTTGGCCAAATACAAGCTGGAGTGCTACCACGGCTAGAGGCTGGTGTTGCAACATGTGTGTAAATAAGCAATATTACTATAATATGACTCTTGTTAGAATGAAAGCAAACTGAATTTTGTGTTTTTCAATAAAGACTAATGACTGATGAGGAATTCTTCATCAAGCTACTGCTACAATTTGCATTCTTTATTTTATTATTCATTATAACAGGTCAGGCAGAGTCTATAACAGAAACACTTTTTGGCAACATAAAAGACTTCACAGCGTCATCACTTTAGAACAAACAGAGAAAAAAGTCAATTTCCAGCACTGTCTAGTAAGAGGAGTACCATCACACGTGGAGCAGCCTGTGCCACTGTGCTTTGGGACCACGCGAGTGAGACTCTAGGTGGCTGGTAGCTGGGCAGGGGTGGATAGGCAGGGCTGATGCTGGTGTCAGAGTACACTGCAGCTGATGCTGTTGGAAACTGGTGTTTAAAAGAAACAAAACTGTTCACAAAATTATCTTGTTTTTGCTAGAACATTTCGATTAGTTGATTAGAACACATCATATGTTATATAGCAAGTACTGTAGCCGAGTCACATTTGTTTATGAGACATTTGTATGGCCCTGTTTTGGTCATTCACAACATTCCTGTGGGCTGGACCTTCTTGTCTGTCATCAGTGGTTTCCCTTCTGTCATGTGCTTACCTGGAATTGTTGAGTTCCAGCTCCCATGAGTGCTTCCTCATAGCTTGGTGGCTGGTCCTCTCCATTCCAGGTGTTCTCATAGGATGGTAAGGGTGGTGGAGCGTCCCAACCGTAGCCTCTCTGTGAGAATGGATAGATCACACTGAACTGAGTGAGGGCATAAAGTCAGACATGCTGGATTCCCAGGACATAGCAATAACAATGTGGGCAGTCAGTGTTTTCTCTGTAGGAACACAGTTAGTTCTCCTTGACTGCTGACCCTTTTTATACTGAGATTATACATCAACCAATTTAGACAAAGTAAATACCTACTGCTGAGGTAAAGCAACACTTTTGATTAAATTTGATTTTATTGAAGTTTAGCGAAGGCGTAAAAAAAACTGACTACGTATTTACCAAAAGGTCATTTGGTTGCGAAAAAAAAAAAAAAACATTTCCTTCAGACATTTTGTGACTTCACACATCTGTATTGGTAAAGGAGTGGAGAAAATGGGGGAAAGAATAGTTGTCATGACACAGTTATAGGAAAGCAAACTGTATACTTCTTTTCAAGGTCTTCATGCTGAAATGTGAAGGTTAATTAAGTTTGTTGATATAATCGATTCTTTAATATAAAGGCCATTTAACTAAAGCATTCTATAGTACAAAAGAGATAGTGAAGACTGAAGAAGGTGAAGTAGCATGTTGAAGAAGCATGTTGTACTTCTGTCAATGTGCCAACACATCTCTCAAAGAGTTATTCTTTGTTCTCATACATACAAATAATAACAGGAAAACATGTCGGCACAAATGTTCAGATATAACAATTAAACAGCTAAATAAATAACTCACCCCTGCCATATTCACAGAATGAATAGTAAAGATGAAGAGTAGTTCCCTGTAGTGTGTGTACAAGAAGGCTTGACTGAAGGCAACAGAGCAACTTATCTTTATTTGCTGTGGGCAGTGACTAAAGGGAAAACGTCAGCACATACCTCTAACAATACAACAGGTTACAGACACAGCCCAAAAGGTGCTTATTCATGCACACTGGCTTACCAATAAGGAAGTTTCCATGCATTGATTTAAAGTTTCGGCATTTTACATCCAAACAACAAGCCCTGTCTTTATGTCACAATTTTTTATTTCTTTGCTTCTCCAATTCAATACAACTCACCTTTGAGGCTGTATTTGAGTGCAGAGTATTGTTTTGATGCTTTAAAGTGTACTCTTACATTTCAGTTTCGCCAAATAAAGCTTGGCAAGGCAATAAAGTGTATGTTTTTGTAATTGTAATTGTATTTGTTTGTTTTATTTGTTATTATACAAATAACAGGTAGACCTGATAGACAGTTGATGGTAATGTTGTGATGATCCTCTATAGATCAAACAGGTGTCTCACATGCTTACACTAATTAGTCAGATGATCTCTGAGGTGCTGTTTAACAATGCTGATGGCATCACAGGCACACAGGCAGAGCAAACCACATTACATGGATCAGCCCATGCAAACAGACTCGCTCAACCAGTTTTCCAATCTTTCAGGCATCTGGACCTGTGCTGACTGTATGGGGGTGTTTCAGGTATCAGGTGAAAAATACAGGGTGGGCCAAAAATATGGGAGACATTGTAAATGCTTATACCTTGCATGATAAAAATGATACGGAGTACCAAATATATTTTTGTTAAGCCAACATTCAAGAGTTTTTGATACATAGGTTAATTCTCTGGACACCACAATGGAAGTGAATTAAAGAGGTCTTTTATGTAAGGCTAGATGTGGAAACCCAATTTTTTATTCCAATGCAGCACACTCTTGCGCTTATTAATTTCATCCTCCCCCAACATTCTCTGATATTGGTGTGGACATGGTGGAGAACAAATTGCATAAGTAGTCAAAGGATACTTTAGAGAAAATTTAGACAGCATTTCGAAAGTGCCAAGCACCATCCCAAAAGGTGATCCTGTATTGTGTCAATTCAATGCCTGCGTGTGTGCAGACTTACTCGAGACAGGCGGTGCCCTCAAGAAAAGAAAAAAAATGCAAAGAAAGACACTGTGTCATTGTGCAATGAACTGCAATATGTGAAACATGTTATTCATGATGGATCTTTGGCTGATGAAGTATTCGTTGACTTCATATGCAATTTGTTTCGAAGTCCATGCCATTATCAGAGGGCGCCAAGGGAGAATGTAAGTGTATCAATGAAAGTGCAACAGCTCGCTGCGGAATAAGCACACAGCAGAAGCCGCTATACAAATGTACAAATTAATTCAGGGCTATACATACCCATAATGTTCATGGTTGTGTTGTAAAAATAGTTTTCCAAATCTACCCTTACATAAAAGACGTAATTCTCCTGAATGTAAACAAATATATTTGGTACTCTATATTGTTTTTATAATCCAAGATATAACCATTTTAAAAGGGGCCTGCATTTTGGGCCTAGCCTGTATTTCCAACTCCTGCCTTAAATATACAGTACTGTGCAAAAGTCTTAGGCAGGTGTGAAAAAATGCTGTCAACTAGGAATGCCTTCAAAAATGGAAGTGTTAATCATTTATGTTCATCAATTAACAAAATGTAGTGATGTAAAGCTCTTTTAAAGGCAAAGGGTGGTCACACCAAATATTGATTTGATTTAGGTTTCTCTTTTGTTCAGTCACTGCATTTTGTTAATTGATGAACATAAATGATTAACACTTCCATTTTTGAAGGCATTCCTAGTTGACAGCATTTTTTCACACCTGCCTAAGACTTTTGCACAGTACTGTATGTGGCTACCAGTCAGTTCTTATCCCTTAAGACAAGGCTTGTATGTCTATGACTTGGAAGCAAACCCAGAGCACTGCCATGCCTTTTTGTTGCTGCCAATGTTGAAAAAGTAGGCTTTATTGGCATATTGACCATTTCTGTCAGATTTTTCTGAATCTTGAGTTGATGCACCGTTGGCGAACTTGTTTTTTGCGTCCTTATTTTAGCATCTGGTGAGCTTTGCGCCAGATCACACCTGGTGTTTTCGCAGACATACCCGTGAGGGCGCAGTGTCATCTCCTATTCAGACAAAGTGAATTTCTGACAACGATGCATTTACACACAATAGTAATGACAGCATGTGCATGTCACAAATCCACAGTCGCCACAGCATTTACATTACATTACACTTAGCTGACTTAGCTTACACTTAGCTTATCCAGAGCGACTTACAGATATTTACAGGGTTTCAGTTACAGTCCCTGGAGCAGTGTGGGGTTAGATGCCTTGCTCAAGGGCATCTCAATCCTGGGTAGGGTGGGATTCGAACCAGCAACCTTCTGATTGCAAGACCAATTCCCTAACCACTAGACCACAGCATGATATTCCACAATTTCCACATCCCCTTTACTGGTGGGTTTACACTACATTGTTTCCACCCTTGCACCAAAGTTCAGCACTTCCACTGGCAAACAACTTAAAGAAAATGGAACCCTGAACTATTTTCATGATTTCCTGCTCAACCTTGAGGGTAAGTCAATGTTAAAGGGCTGTTGTGTAAGGGCACTGTTTTTGAGTGGTGGTAATGTGTGTGTGCATGTGCACTGTATTTTGGTCCAGTCTGAATGATTAGATTTACAGTTATTATTTGTATTTCATTACGTGTATGTGGATTGTACTGGACCATTTCTGCATTTCTGTCATACTTTAGTTGAACAAAGCTTGTCTGGCTTTAGGTTGTGGGCACAGTGAATTATGCTGTGTTGTGTTCAAGTGTGTAATGCATATGTTGTGCAGATCATTTGTCTTGAGCATAATTTAGGAAAGTCCCATACAATTTCTGTGATGTATGGCAACACATTATTGAAAGCCAGATAGTGAAAAACAACTTGAATGTATTTGTGCCTCTTAAGATAAGTGTCTGGCTTACTTCTATTAAAAAAAAGATTTTTGTTGTGCTTTTAGACACAGATTCTGAAAACCAAAACAGCCTAACTGTCCTCAAGGTGATACAGTGGCTGAGGGGGAAGTCCCACAGATATTTGCCACTATCTGATCATCAGGGCTTTAGGAAAGTGGTCCGTTTCGAACATGATTGTCTAGTCCATATGTCAGGGCACACCGTCTGCTTCCCAACTGTCAGTGCATGTACAAAAACAATTACGTTTCCAGCAGCTCACCTCAACTCTTGAAATGTTCAAACAAAGCATGTCAAATGCTTTAAGATATGGTGGGGACTTGCAAAATCAATGGCTTTGTCATTGCCCACGCTGTTTGATTTTCCTGATTTAAAAAAAGATTTCATTATCATATTACTGTTACATCTCCACTGTTCCATACTGAAAATTCATTGTTTACTAATGAGTTCATACACAAATTGTTTTTTTTTCAATTGATTATTTTATTTTATTAACTGAGAAAATAAATGGTTCCATTTCTTGTTTTCAAAAATATATGTGCTTTCTGTTCAGACTGAGTACAATGTTCCCATCATATGTTGCTGTGAGAAATAAAACAAATCACTTTAGAGATATAAATGTTTTGGCCATATGGGTTTCTGATGGCCCACATGGGTGGAATGCTTGGGACAACTGTGCCAGATCTGAGTTGCAAACCACAGATGGAACAACAATAGCCGCATTCGA
>CM050198.1:27479761-27494761 GCA_027475355.1 Coilia nasus
ACACATGGCGCACAAACACACACACACACACACACAGATCAAATATGATCCTATTCATGATTGTTCTTCACCTCCTCAGATCATTCTGTTATGTGCTTCAGTGTAAGTCTTTATGGGCTACTCTTAATAAACACTCCCAATACACACTCTTAATAAACACTATTACAGTTTTTGCCCATTGCTTGAACGCAATAGACATATGCTTAAACCAAAGTAACATAACTTGAAGTTGTGTTACCATGCCTTAAACACAGTGTAACCATACCTTAAACACAATCGCTGCTTTACACTTTAGTTGCAATTCTGCAACACACTTGCTCCTTTTTGCAACACACTTGCTCCTGCACACTACACACTATTTCATACATAAGACACTTCATTCAAAAATGAAATACCGATGTATCATTGGCAAAACACATCTATTCAAAATACAAAACAGATACAAAACACACAACACTCAGACACACACCAGAAAATACTTACTTACAAAATTGAACACCAATCAGCCAGCTGCAAAAGGGCCTCCGTTACAGTTTTTTTACACACTAAAATAAAATCTTTCCCACATTTTTTGAACCACTCAAATAACAAAACAATGGCTCAGTGGAGGAGAGCATGGACAGGGAAGACAAATGTGTGATAACATGCAAATAACATTGCTTGACCACCTGGAAAACCCTAGGTTGAGACATGCCACCAAATTGGAAAGAGATGATGCTTACAGTAGCTTTTTGTCTCCAATAACACTGTGTTTTATCGTGTTTACTGTGAACATGGTTCTTTATAGAAAATGATTGTGTTTCAATTTTCAACATGCAACCATGCAACAAGCAAACACTTGCGTACTTGCGTACACACCAGGGTACTGACAAATGTTGCATTGCAAGTCCAAATTTGTATCAGTTATATAAAATATATTTAGTGAACAGTATTAGTCATGTGTTGTGTTTCGTGAATGCATTCACGTTATTTATCAATATTTCTCAAAAGGTAAAACCCAGATTATATGTCATTAGAAAAGTCAGAATGTTACAGCATGTTTACAGTAGGATTGAACCGCAATACAGTTTATGGCTGCTTACTGTATTGTGAGAGATGCTTAGCGAGAGCTTACCATGCTTACCATATGCTTAGCAAGAGAAGACATTGCTTGTGATGTTGATGAGATCCTGCGGCCAGACCCCAACACACGGCAAGATCCATAATCCCACTTACGCACAATTGTGTCCTTCTATATTTACATTAGTGTACTGTTACCTGGTCCCCTGGAGGGGATTGACCAGGTATTGCAATGACCCTGTTCGTGTCTGTGTGTGCGTGTGTCTGTATCTGTCCGCCCGCAATGACCTTGTCTGTCCACTTGGCGGACCAGGTTGCCAATTCTGATTGTGGTTGTTTTTTTGCTGTTTTTGCTTAAAATTAATTTACTGCACTGCAAAGTAGACTACTGTAATGTACATTATTGAGTATTTTTTTTTTTTTGTGAAGACATGCTTTCTGCAGAACTGAATAAAAATGAAAGACTGCAGTGTTTTATATAAAGTAGACTAGTGTGTTGCTGCTGATGTGACAGTGTTTTCACAAGGTGCAAGTGTGTGCAATTTTGTCATCAGAGTGACATTTTGACAAAGGATTGTTAGGTTTTGATTGCAGAGTTTCAATTTGACATAGATGTGAATGGTTTATTTCCAAGTGTTGTGTCCTATGTGCTTGGGTGTAGAGTTTTGGCACAGCGAGCCAAATTTTGCAATAAACACTCTTGCATTTCGCAACAGTTATCTTAAATCACTGTTACAGTTTTTCTCAATTGCTTAAACACATTTTCTGAAAACATGCCTCATACTCTCAGAACTCTACACACAAGTCAAAAAAAACACACACACAATGGGCTAAACCCCTCACTTCTCCTGCAAAATGAAACTTTGCATTCAAAACAGTATTATTTTTTTCTCAAAATGCTATTTTGTTGTCAAATGACACACACAAACCATCATATGAATAGACATTTATAACAACCAGTTGAACCCTGATGTGCTTAATGTAAAACATTATGATAAATGGAAAACACTTCTTATCCATTCATCATAATGATTTAGGCTTTTTTTGTTCAGTGTTACACTTGCTACATACAGTACATACATAAGTGTGTTATATTTTAGAATTTTGTATACTCAGAACGCACATATACATTGATACAAATATATTGTATTTTTCCCACAAAAACAGTGTACACACTGTGCATCCAAATCAACACAAAGCTGCACCTACAGTGGTCTACATAAAACAACAGAAGAGTTTACTGTAGCCTATACAGTTACAAAAAAAATTACGCTGCATCCTTTCTTCTGTTTTGGTGTTGCCACAGCACCTCATCCACATTACAAGCAATGTTTTTCCTGGCCTAGCAGCGAATCCATCCATGAAAAGCATCAGTTGCTATATTTCCACATGCGTCTTCCATAGCTTAGAGAAAGGGTACATGCATTTGTGGATTTTGGTCACACACTTTCATCTTCAGTCAAAAAAAAAAAACTCAATTGGGATGAGGATTGCAGAATATGGAGAGAGATATGTAAACAACTAAACAACTACTGTAAAATAATTTTGTTGACCAAATGTTAACCAAAATGGCTCTGATCTCATCAGAGATACGGTCCTTTCTCGTCCTCGTCCGTGTCCTCCCCGTCCTCCTCCTCTTACTCTCACTCCTCTAGCTGTGGCTCTGCCTCTTCCAAAGCTCTGATAGCTAATTGTAAAGCTGTGTGACAGGTGTTTGCCAATGTGATGAGTCAGTGTGCATAGTGGGGCAATTGACTTTAGAATTTTGAATCACTGTGTGTTTCTTGTGAAAACAAGAGATTTTTGTCATGAAAATTGTGCCAAACGCAGAGAATTGTCTATAGTGTTTTGAAAAAAAGTGTGTTTTAGAACTGCAATTTGAGTTTAAAGCAGGAATTGTGTTTATAGTTTAGCAGAATCGGTTCATGGGGTTGGTGCATGAGTTACATGTTGTGGTCATTGTGTCTGAAGTACAAGGAATTGTGTGTAAACAATTGAGAAAAATGTCATGTAGAAACACTAATGAATATATAAGCAATGGTTCATTCACTTCTCTGGCAATCACTGACAAAACATACCTGCAACACAGTTTAGGAGAGATCCAGAGACCTTACATGTTACATTATCCCTTTACCATTAACAGCCTGATGCAATTTTCTTTTTATACAGGACATGATATTTTCCTTAAAGGTGTACTTCCATCATGTTTTTGCAGTTAATATTGCGGTGTTCTCTAGTATTAAAAATTGCCCTGTGCGCTGGTTTTGATGAAAAAAATGTTCTAGTGCTTCGGTTTCAGGCTGTTTTATTTTGGTGGAGGGGGTGGGGCCGGGAGAACGATACGATTTCACCAGAGGCGTGACACGCTCCCTGCAGCTTCCTTTCAACTTGATAGCAGAGTAGGGTAAAGGGCAAAAGTCAACTTGACAGCGCTAAAACTGCACACAGAATGTCTTCGGAGATACAGCCTTATGTGTTTGATCTTGAATCCGAGGAGGAAGGAGAGATGGCACAAGCACAGTCGCTTCCTGACCGTTTGTCAATGAACGTTTCAGAATGGTAATATTTGCCAACAGTGCAAGTGCCCGGCTAAATGCAGTTCAGTCATTCAACTAGCCTGCTAATTTTATGCGAGTCAGTCACAGGCTAACATCATTTAAAGCCCATTCGGTCATTTTCTCTTATATGCATTTGTACACGTCTACGTCACGCTGGAGGCCCTTTTCGCATTGGGTCGTTTTTCTCGCCTATTGTCTTCTTTTGACTGATATAGAAAATAGAACATAAACCTTTAAACATAAAAAAAACCCTTCAAAACACTGAGGGGTGCGTGGGGGGGGGGGGTGCATGGTGGGGGGGTAGGGGGTGTTGGTGGTTCATGTTCTAACACACATGCGTACAGGAATAGAGTCTGACAAAACTATGCGCAGAGTGTCTGCGTGTAAACACTCAGTCATATGCCCGGGCAACACACATGTACATAGGGTACAAAAATACACACGTGAATACATTCGGCCACATACATATGAAGACACATATGCAATATTCTTCCCTCATCTCAAGGTCAAGTGAAACAGAGGCTAATGTGGAGCAGAGAGCAGAGAAGCTAAGCTTCAAGCTTACATGCGACTGAAATAGAGATGCTGTGTGTGTGTATATATACAGTATATGGGTGTGTGTGTGTGTTTGTGTGTGTGTGTGTGTGTGTGTGTGTGTGTGTGTGTGTGTGTGTGTGTGTGTGTGTGTGTGTGTTTGTGTGTGTGTGTGTGTAGGTCTGAGTGTGACTGTGTGTGTGGGTGTGTTTGAGCAAACATGTTTGGGCTCTGCCGTGCTGGCTGTTGTACCTTCCCACAGGGACTCTGAGAGACTGGGCCAGCTGAGGGACACTTTGGCCGTCCTCGCTCAGAATGACAGGGCCCTGCTCTGCCTCAGAGACGACAAGTATGAGCTCAAACCACTGCACAAGCCAGCCCTCTCTCCGCCTGGGCTACAGGATGGATGGATGGATGGATGGATGGATGGATGGATGGATGGATGGATGGATGGATGGATGGGTGGATGGATGGACGGATGGATGGGTGGATGGATGGATGGGTGGATGGATGGATGGGTGGATGGATGGATGGATGGATGGGTGGATGGATGGACGGAGAAATGGATGGATGGATCCAGCACATTGACTAATAATCAGTCTCTACAGTCTCTTGGTCAGTTTAGTGGTATGAGTACCAACACAGGCTCATGTTCTCTTGTATCGCCTGCCCTCTGAGAGTGTAGCATTGGCTAAAGATTACAATTTGCCATTGTGAATTAACATAGATGCCATCTTTCTCTTTCACCTCTATTCGCCTTTCATCCTGTTTTCAATATTTACATTTTCATGTGTCTCTGTATTTCTTTCCCTCTATTCCTCACCATGTGTATATTTTCTGTTCTTTCCATTTTCTTTTTATTTCTTCTTCATCTGTCTCTCCATTTCTCTCTCCCGTGTTCAGCCAGGCTTGAGGTAGTTGTAGAGGGCGTTGAGTCCGCCCTGCAGGACCTCCTGTATGGGCTTGAGCAGGGGGTTGTGCACGATGTGGAGGCCCTTGTCCAACGGGTGGCAGGCCAGCCTGCCCAGGCGCCTCAGTAGGTGCATCTCCACAGGTAGGCTCTGCAGCTCGTTGAAGTCCACGTTCAGTAGCTCCAGGGAGCTGAGGGAGCAAAGCGTCTTGGGCAGCGCGTGGAGACGATTGCCCTCGACGATGAGGATCTTCAGGTTGACCAGGTCCTGGATCTGGTCCGCAATGTTCTCAAGCTGGTTCCCGGCGAGATGCAGGAAGACCAGGCCCCTCATGGCGTACACACACGCAGGGATGTGCGCTATACGGTTGTGGCTAAAAAAGCAAGAGGAACAACAGTTAGAATAGAATAGAATAGAATAGAATAGAATAGAATAGAACAGAATATAAGTGAATAGAATTCTCAAGAGGTAATATCAGATTTGAAACTAAAGCTCAACTACAACATATGTAATTATATTTAAAATGTGTTAAATGTGTTCAAACTGTTGGCCACCTCAGTGGTGGGCCATCATCAACCCACCCTCCATTGTCAGCTCGTCACCCGCTGACCCCCTGCTGATCGGGCTCTACTAGGTAGAGTCCTCCAATCACTCTTCTGACACTCGTTGCTGGGCCGGTCAAAAGGCCTAGCAACCTATAGGCTGCTCCCAGCAGCCCTGCGAGATCAGAGGTGAGCCTGGTTGCCGGGCTACCTGATTGCTATCAGCAGGACCCCTGCTGTGGTCAGCTGGTAAAGGTAGCAGCTGAACTCTTGAGGTGAGAAAGACTTCAGTGGATCCAGTTCATTCCTTGGACTTTCCTTTCATTCACGGACGTTTTCAGGATCCCGACGTCCATCTCTCTCTCCTCATTTCTCCTTTCATCTGCAGCTCTCATTCATCCGTGCGTCCATGAGAGAGTGAGTTCGCTAATATTATGTTGTTACTATGTCATGTATGCTCGTTGTTGTTGTTGTTATTGTAGCCTCGTAGCGTCAATGCCTGCAGCGCGAGTATTTGTCTATTGTTTACTTATCTGTTAGATGTTTGTATCGTTGTGTATGTGCATAATATTAGTTGTTACTCATTGTCCATGTCGCTGTATTGTTTGGGGAGCACAGCAGATACTTAGCTGCTTGTTACAGTGTACAGTTCAAGAGCTCGCGCCATCGCTAATCTCTGTGTATGCAGACACGCTGTGTCGCAGGGCTTAAAGACACAGTACTTCTGTTATAGCTAGTCATTCAGTCATTCACTTTCAGTCATGGTTTACATAGCTACTGTAGGCAGTTATGTTCCTTCATTTCTGGTCTATGTAATTGCTGTAGGCAATTATTCATCACTCATTGTATATATTGTATATATTGTGTATATTACCTTTCCATTATCTCTTGTATTATCAATTGTATAATTGTATTTCTCATGCTTGTGCTTTGTATCTCTTCTTTCTATATTTCCAGTAAACCACGGTTTCACTGTTCATGAGTGGTGTGTGTGTGTCTTCACTGAGGGACATTTAACTCTTGTTCGGACAATCTGTGGCGATTATCGTACACCTCAATCAGCCCCTCTTCATACAGTCCTTTCTGGTTTAGTGTTGTTCCCACCAGCAAAATGCATTTAGCTTTTAGATTAATATTGCGATTTTGAAAAATGTGATTCTGTTTTTATCACAAATTCTGTCAGCAACTGGATGCTACAAGTTTACAAATCCCCTTTGGTGAAGACAGGACAGACACAGGGTTAGGGTTAGGGTTAGGGTTATTGTGATGTGCTATGCATACTGTGGCTGTCCGTGCCGTACCTGAGGTTGAGTTTGCTGAGGTGGCGCATGGACCCCAGGCTGGCCGGGAGGCTTCTGATCTGGTTGTTGGCCAAACTCAACACCTCCAGCTTAGTGCAGGCCCCCAGCTCCTCCGGAACCTGCACACATGGGGAACAATGCCCGCATTGCACACATTAAACAGGATGGGGCCAATGCCCGCATTGCTGCTGTTAAAAGGAGTTTTTTTCTTTGCCACCATTGCCCTTTCTGTCTGTCTGTCTATGTAGCTATCTGCTGGTTTATAGGTTACTATGCACAGTTTGAATGTTGGGAGAACTCTAGAATGTTGGAAGAATAGAATTCTAGAATGTTGGGAGAATTCTAGAATGTTGGAAGAATAGAATTCTAGAATGTTGGAAGAATAGAATTCTAGAATGTTGGGAGAATTCTAGAATGTTGGAAGAATAGAATTGTAGAATGTTGGGAGAATTCTAGAATTTGGAAGAATAGAATTCTAGAACGTTGGGAAGAACTCTAGAATGTTACAATGTGATACAATGACTTTATTGTCATGTGCTTCATAAATTTTCATTTATGAGCAATGAAAAAATTGTTTTGCTCAGAAAAAAAAGAAAAAGAAAAAATTAGTAGTTGAAGGGGAGGGAAAAAAGGAGTAAAAAAGGCTCTATAAGGGCGGTTCAGGGAGGTTAAGCAGCCTTATGGCTTGTGGATAGAAACTGTCTCTTAGTCTTGGGGTATGAGTCTGTATACTCCTGTATCTTCTGCCAGAAGGTAGTAGGGTGAAAAGTGCATGACTGGGGTGATAGGGATCAGAAATAATGTGTTTTGCCTTCCTTATACAGCGTTGATTGTAGAGACAGTGTATACTGGGTAATTCAGTTTGTATGACTCGTTGAGCAGACCTGACTACACGCTGAAGGGCTCTCCTGTCCTGGGCGTTGCTGTTTCCATACCAGGCTGTGATGTTACCAGTCAAAATACTCTCAATGGTACAGCGGTAGAAATTGGTGATTATTCCACTGTCCATGCCGTATTTATGCAGCCGCCTCAGACAAAAGAGGCGCTGTCTTGCAGTCTTTGTGATGTTCTTGATGTGTTCAGACCAGCTTAGATCCTCACTGATGTTAACTCCAAGGAACCTGAAACTGCTAACTCTCTCCACCTCTGTATTGTTGATGTAGATTGGCTGATGTGCTTGTTGTTGTGTCCTCCTGAAGTCATCAATCACCTCCTTCGTTTTGGTCACGTTGAGAAGCAAATTGTTGCACTCACACCAAGATGACAATGCAGCTACCTCAGTTCTATAGGCAGACTCATCTCCATTTGTGATGCAGCCCATGACCGTGGTGTCATCAGCAAATTTAATGATGGAATTAGAACAGTGGATGGCTATGCAGTCGTGTAAAAAGGGAGTAGAGAAGAGGGCTGAGCACACATCCTTGCGGAGCGCCCGTGCTGAGGCATAGGGTGGAGGAAGTGATCTGGCCCAGCCGTACAGCTTGTGGTCTGTCAGTGAGGAAGTTCAGAATCCAGCGACAGAGGGAAAGGTTGAGGTTAAGGTCTTGCAGCTTCATCACTAGCCTGGATGGAATAATGGTGTTGAAGGCAGAGCTGTAGTCAATGAAGAGCATCCTTACATAGGTGTTATTGTGTTCTAGATGTGTAAGAGCAGTATTAAGGGCAAGGGCAATGGCGTCATCAGTAGATCTATTTGACTTGTATGCAAACTGAAGTGGATCAAGTACAGCAGGTAGAGACGTTGTGATGTGTGTCTTGATTAGCCTCTCAAAGCACTTCATGGCAACAGATGTGAGAGCAACTGGGCGGTAGTCATTCAGGCAATTTACAGAGGATTTCTTCAGGACTGGGATGATGGTGGTCCTCTTGAAACATGTGGGGACTATAGACTGTTGCAAAGAAAGGTTAAAAATATCAGCAAAGACAACAGCCAACTCTGATGCGCAGGCTTTGAGCACGGGGCCAGGGATGTTGTCAGGACCTGGAGCCTTGTGTGCATTCACTCTCTTAAAAGATTTGTACACATCTGACACAGATAGTTGGATGGGACAAGATTCTTCCTGCAGCAGGACCTCAGACCTGATGTTGGACTCAAAGCGAGCATAGAAAATGTTCAGCTCCTCAGCAAGAGAGGCCGGGCCCTGCTCTATGCAGATGTTCCTTCGTTGTTGGGATGTTCCTTTGATGTTGGGAGAATTCTAGAATGTTGGAGGAATAGAATTTTAGAATGTTGGGAGAATTCTAGAATGTTGGAAGAATAGAATTCTATAATGTTGGGAGAATTCTATAATGAAAGTCTCCCATTTCTGTCATTGTGATCACACGGCACAGCACAGCACACAGTGCACACAACGAAATTCAACCTCTGCATTTAACCCATCACACATGTGAGCAGGGGGCAGCCATGACAACGGCGCCCGGGGAGCAGTGAGGGGGGACGGTACCATGCTCAGGGTACCTCAGTGGCACTACTGGCGACTTGGGATTCGAACCTGCGATCCTTGCGGTCACAGGTCCGATGCCTTAGCCGCTAGGCCACCACTGCACCACTGCCCCATAATGTTGGGAGAATAGAATTCTAGAATGTTGGGAGAATTCTAGAATGTTGGGAGAATTCTAGAATGTTGGAAGAATAGAATTCTAGAATGTTGACAGAATAGAATTCTAGAATGTTGACAGAATAGAATTCTAGAATGTTGGAAGAATAGAATTCTAGAATGTTGGGAGAATTCTAGAATGTTGGAAGAATAGAATTCTAGAATGTTGTAAGAATAGAATTCTAGAATGTTGGGAGAATTCTAGAATGTTGTAAGAATATAATTCTAGAATGTTGGGAGAATTCTAGAATTTGGAAGAATAGAATTCTAGGATTTTGGGAGAATTCTAGAATGTTGGAAGAATAGAATTCTAGAATGTTGGGAGAATTCTAGAATGTTGGGAGTATTCTACAATGTTGGAAGAATAGAATTCTAGAATGTTGGGAGAATTCTAGAATGTTGGAAGAATAGAATTCTAGAATGTTGGAAGAATAGAATTCTAGAACGTTGGGAGAATAGAATTCTAGAATGTTGGAAGAATAGAATTCTCATTACTGAGAGGATGTAGGACATCACGGCTCTGTTCCAAACGGAAGGCAGCTGCCTCGATGACTCCCTTCCTTAATAGAGAGGTGCCTAATTAGATATGACTATGGGGTGAAGGCAACTTCTATAAATACTGGTTTGGAACAGGATTTTAAGAGAGCAAAAGTTGGGGTATGACGTTAGCACGTAGCAAGAATGTGAAACTAGTTGACGTAAGCTAGTTGGCTAACGTTAATCAGTTGACTGACAGACCGTACATAAATCGTACAATACGCTGTTAATAGTTAAAGTGGTTGGATATTTAGATAGTACATTGTTGATTTCTCATCTAAATTGTCAAAATACAAGCGATACAGTGCCAAACAAATAAGATGTTGATACCGACAGCAACCGTAAGATTCATGTCGGCCGCCATCTTTATTTACTTTTCACAGTTGTTTGAAAGTTAGTGCACAGAATTCTGGGTAATAGGGAGCTTGAAGGAATCATCGAAGCTGCCTTCAAAACTGCCTGTCGCGCGGACAATTTGAAGGCAACTGCTGCGACAGGAAATAAGAACTTTAACCGTTTGGAACAGCACTCAATGACTCGCTGCCGCGTTAGGCAACTACTTAGGCAGCGAATTTAGCCGTTTGGAACAGGCTCCACGTAAGGGTGGGAGTGCTGCCATTCAGTGGAGACTGGTAGTGCAAAGTGCCAAAAACACGAACTTCTCAGTCCCATTTCACAGAGAGAATACCTCCTGCTACACACTGCACTAGTCTGGTGCAGTGCATCACCCTGAATGAAGGAGTGTGTGTGTATGAGTGTGTGTGTACGAGTGTGCTACATATACATTAAACGCCTATGGTGGGCAGATGCACGGTTTTCTGTGCTTTTGGCTCTTCATGTAAAATGCATGGGAATCCAATCCGCCTGACAATCAATAAGAGATTCTGATCTGAGTGCATCATCAGCTGTGTATAGATCTGTGATCAAACAGTGTGAGAAGATGCACTCTCTTTGTAAAAAATCTCCCATCTAAATTTTTCAGTGTTTGAAGCCTGAAGGATGGGCGTAATGACCAGAATATCAGATAATATGTCTCTTATTCTACAACCTTTTTAAATATTCCAAAAATGTAAAGGGTAAACAAGGACAGTTCAAGTAAGTTTTTTCACAGCACGCTACTGCAGGAAACTTTATTCTGTAGATGTGTGTGTGTGTGTGTGTGTGTGTGTGTGTGTGTTCGGCTAAGGTTTGCCAGTTAGCTATGTTGACCTGTCATGTCCAATGTATCTGTTCGCAAACTAACGGGAATTTATATATTAGCAACTAAAGTTAGCACACAGGTAACAACACAGTCAAACATTCAAAACACACCCGTCACCCTTATCAGTGACATGAACTGATTCGCTGAAGTCAAGCAGTCAATGAGAGGTACTGACTGATGGTTCTGCTGGCCTCAAACCAGCTGGCAAACTACTTCCGAATACTACTACTTCCGTGCTTCTCAAGCTTCTCAAGTTTGGCTCAGAGACAGCCCCGGCACTATCAGATGTCTGACATCGAGGCTGTGTGCATATCAATGCACAAGTAGCATCAGTAAGACAGCTCGTACCAAAGTGTAAATGGGGCGCTCACTGTGAGCACACACGTGAAGGGCTGCGTGTCGGTGCCCAATCCATTCCGACTACCCGATCTGCGCTGCACATGTGCATGATGACGTATCAGGAAGAGGGATTACTTGCCTGCCCGATCTGTACCAGACATACGGCAATGACATGCCTGATGGAAGCAAGTCTTTTGGGGGTTTATTTCATAGCTACTACATTATGGCTTTTAATCTATTTATTTTAGAGAGCCTGTGTGTTATTTTTCTTCAGAAATGTGAGTAGTCGTTATTGTTGGAAAACGGTAATTGACGACAGTGAAAGTTCGAGTACACAACCCGGTCCAGTTATGTTTATATATACTGGGTCAAGCTAAATATAGTCCAAATCTATAATGTTGTCTCTCTCCCATGATCGCTACTACTGACTGGGGTTTGTTAGTGACTTCAATTTTTCGCAGGTAGAACAAACGCACAAAGAATGAATCAGGTACTATCGTAAGCAGTCTAAAACAATGCAATAGACTGCACATGCGCAAAGTACTGCTCATGTGCAGCATAGATCAGGTAGTCAGAACGGACTGGGTCAGACTTTGTCATTCTATCCCTCACTTCTTGATCAAGTGTTTTTTTTTTAAATTATTTTCATAAAACAAATACAGGGATATGTGACAATATATAAAGAAATCAAGGGGTACAATCAATGAGTCCTGTACTCTTCCTCCTACTCTCCACACTACTAATTTATGTCTATTGACCTTATTCTGACCTTATACTGACACGCCCATTTTCAAAATGACTTGTCTCGCATTTGTCTTCCAACTTCCATTTTCCGTTGGAAAACCTAGTGAATGAAGATGGATAGGCTAGTGTGGAATGAGACAAAACCAACATTGAAATGTCGGGTTTAGAGATTGTGCTTCATCGCCCAAAGTTAAAGGAGAACTTTGGTGTAAAAAGAAAATTGGCATGTTAAAACATCATACCGAGTTGGTATGTGTACTGAGGAGCAAAATTGAAATTGAGCCTGTTGCATTCAGAGTTTAACTATTTTTTATCGTTTGTCCCAGGAGGCTAACAATGGAAGTGGTAGGTGCCCTTAGACGAAGCATGACGACTACGCTATTTTTAAACCATTAAAACAGCTCGAAGAAACTCCACACTCCTTCAGTAGTACAACAAAGGCTCTGGCATTCAAAACAAAGCACTGAGAATATTGTAAATGTACACAACGTTTTTTTTAAAAACTGTTCTTACATGCAGTAGTTTGCTGTTGTTTCTTGTCGCCGCCATCGGTAGTACAAAAAATACCCTGACATTAAAAATGAGGCACTGAGAACTTTGTAAGTCTACACAACATTTATTAATACAACAGTTTTGAGAGGCAGTACCTTGCTGTAGTTTCTCGCCGCCATGATGAAAGTCCGCACAAGTCGATTGACGAACACGAACCAGCAGGAAGAATAGGAGGAGAGGTAGTACAATAGACTTGTTTGGACTTTCATCATGGCGGTGACAAGAAACAACAGCAAACTACTGCATGTAAGAACAGTTTTTTAAATAAACGTTGTGTACATTTACAATATTCTCAGTGCTTTGTTTTGAATGCCAGAGCCTTTGTTGTACTACTGATGGAGTGTGTTTTAATGGTTTAAAAATAGCGTAGTCGTCATGCTTCGTCTAAGGGCACCTACCACTTCCATTGTTAGCCTTCTGGGTCAAACTATAAAAAATAGTTAAACTCTGAATGCAACAGGCTAAATCAATTTTGCTCCTCAGTACACATACCAACTCGGTATGATGTTTTAACATGCCAATTTTCATTTTACACCGAAGTTCTCCTTTAATGAATTCCACTGAGGGGGTGTATGACAGTGGCCTTGTCCTCAGGAGTGCGATTTGTCAAAATAAAACAGAAGGGAGGTTTTTTTTTATTCATGGAAATGAATATTGTATTTTTAACTAGGGGGACCATGTTGCTTAGGCTATTGTTTTTGCCTCATTTTAAACGTCTTACGTTTCGCTTCTGCAATCCTTCAATACAATATGTTCACCCTAGGCAGTGTTGATTGTGATGCTATACAGTAAACAAAACAAAGAAAACACAGTCTGCCGTGCTGTTTCATACACACATACACCTGCACTTTGCTCGCTCTGCAGGCCTGCTCCCTCCCCCCCCCCAAGCTGTGTGTGTGGTCTTCACCTAGCCTGGTAAGACCCGCCCCTCGTACTTCATTTCATTTTGTGCAGAGGGTCTGGAACAGAGACCGTCAGAAACGATTTGCTGGAGGTGTGGACTCTGCTGAAGTTTAAAAAAAGTGCATCTGCCTTTACCCAATCGCTAACGCCTGGTCGTCACGTATGCAATTAGCCTACCTACGCACTACAATTCAAATTTAGCACACAAAGTCAACGTCACAGCTAACGAACACACCCTCTGTTCGCTGATTGGAGCGTTAGATTTTCTAGTCCCCAAATGCTCCCCAAGAGCGTCCGGACCAGACCCTCTGCACGAAATGAAATGAAGTACGAGGGCCGGGTCTTACCAGGCTAGTGTTTACCCACATGTCTGTCTAACCCAAAGCTCCCCATTCAGTACAAGCACAGTTCGGACAGCTGCATCTATATTTCCTAATCTTGTCCTGCAATTTATTTGCACTTGATTCTGAATTCCACACATCTCACGCTCCCACATTTCATCATTCCTTCATTTTCTCTCTACCATGCTGTCTGTCGATCACACATTTTATATTAATGACTATAACAACACTACAGCCAGCTATTCTCCCCTTACTCCCCCTGCCCTTTATATATTATTATTACCTTTATATATTATTATTATCTTTATATATTATTATTACCTTTATATATTATTATTATCTTTATATATTATTATTACCTTTATATATTATTATTATCTTTATATATTATTATTACCTTTTTCACTACCACTACTACAATACCCCACTCACCTCCACTACCACTACTACAATACCCCACTCTTTCCCTCCCTCTCTCTCCCTTCCTCTCTCTCTCTCCCCCTCCCTCCCTCCCTCTCTCCCTCTCTCTCTCTCTCCCTCTCTCTCTCTCTCTCCCTCCCTCCCTCTCCCCCTCTCTCTCTCCCTCTCTCTCTCTCCCTCCCTCCCTCTCTCCCTCTCCCTCTCTCTCCCTCTCTCTCTCTCTCTCTCTCTCTCTCTCTCCCTCTCTGTCTCTCTTTCTCCCTCTCTCTCTTTCACATTTTTGTACATAATTGTCCATGTTCCCCATGCGAGCGGTGGCCCTCACCTCGCTGATCTGGTTGCGGTAGGCGAACAGCACCCTGAGGTTCCGCAGCAGGCCGAGCTCAGCGGGCAGGCTGGCGAGCTCATTGCCGGACAGGTTCAGCACCACCAGGTTCTGGAGCCGGCCCAGGCCCGGCGGC